>VZRJ01010900.1:112798-352904 GCA_013397565.1 Ptilonorhynchus violaceus | reverse complement strand
CTCCCTCCCTCCTTCCCACGTGGGGAGAGAAGGGAAGCAAGTCATAAACCCTCTCTGAACGTGAAGATTGGTGGTGGGAGCAGAGGAAGTTTGGGGTAGTTATTCCACGGGTTTTTCTTACACAGAAGAGCCGAGACAGAGGTGGAGAGGATGGGGAGCGCCAAAGCAGATTTACTTGTGTTTCCAATTAGACACCAGACTGATTTGACTAATACAGGCACATGTTAGAGTCAGATTTGCTGGAAATATTTCTCAGGCACTGCTAGACTAGCTCTCCTTCCCTACCTAAGGATATCAGAGGATAGTGTACTACAACAAACAATTAATAGAATAGAATGCAAGTTCATCCCAAACAGGTTCCACAGGAAAAAAAAAAGTTATATTCTGTTGCTTACATGAAAACATTGAAAGTTCAGAGAGATGCTCCAACAAACCAAGGCCATACTTCTTCCTGTCTCAATCTTCCTACTTAATGCTAGGCACCTAAAGATTCACAAAGATCGTTCCTTCATGGAAGAAGAGCTGAACAGATGAACACCACCTATTTACTTCCTTAGGGGTACTTTAAGAAAGAGGTTTGCTGAAAATCCAGTGCCACTACTTAGATAATTTGCATTTATTCCCAACTGGGATAACATTTTTTCCAGTGCCCAAGACAATACTTCCCTGCAGTGACTTAGGCTAGCCTTGATCTCCAGTCATGGAGAACAGGACCTTATGTGATCTACATTTTGTTAAAATCCCCCTCTTGCACAACAGGAATGTTAAGACAACTAACTAGAAGGTAACCTGTTAAATAAAACAAAAAAATATATTTACAATCAAAAAGTTTTGTATAATTAAAATCACTTATCTCCCTGAGCACTAAAATGCTGAACCAGTTGGCTTTGTTTGCCCTGTTTGGTTTGGTTCTTTGTTAGCAGTAACTTGTATTGCTGCTGCACAGAAGTAAGGCCTCTTATGTTATTTATTTATTTATTTATTTTTATTATTATCCTAATTTTTATAGGATTATCTTGTTCAGACCGGAAAGCTTTTAATTACCATTTTCTTTCCTTCCATTAAGTGCAACTGGACAGAAACAAAATAATCTTGATTTCTAAAATCTTATAAGAACTAACTACAGAGAGAAGATCATTAAAACAAATGACTTCTAAATGCAAGGTATGTATTAAGTTTCCCTACTCCCCATCCCCTGAATGGATACAGAACTTTTGTCTTCTTGTCTGGACGGTCCTCCTGTTTGGAAAGCAAATTTGAGCTTTAATTTCTTCCAGAATGCCTCTCAACAGTCAGAAGTGAAACACTACCCAGTAGGAGTAATAAACTTATTTTAAAATAAGTCCCATAATGTGCTATGAAATTAATGATAAAGCATAACCTCAGTTATGCAGCAACAAATCTGAAGTCTAATTTTTTTGAGTTTTAGTAATTGTCAAGCAGGCAAATCCCTCTTCTTCAAGAAAAGTATGAGGACAAAGAAAGTTTTAATGCTATTTGCAATTAAGGAGAATAAGTAAACTGAGCTGTTGAGGCCTCAAAAATTGCAAGGTCAGTGTCTTCCTAACGGATAGTGACAATAGGAGTAACTAGAACTTACAGCTTCCCCACAGGTAGAAGGATTGCTATCCCTCAGACAGAGAGAGGGTTGCAGGCCAGGGATGGTTTATCTGAATGTTGTTTTAAGTGTTGTATGGTCTCACCCTCAAAATTACTGCCATTTTAGTCAGTGATAATATTTAACCACCTTGAGTTTAAGACAACTGCATTCTCTCAGTAACTGGTAAGCACAGTTCAGATGTGTTTGGTTTGTGTTTTGTTTGATTTTGGTTTTTTTGAATGGGTATCTCTATTCCTGCACTCAAGAAGCAGTCACAACAGTTTACAGTTTGTCTCTCTAAGCATATGCTTATTCTTCACATGCTTTGCTACACAACAGGAAGCCCAAGAGCAAAAGAGAGCACTGCAGCTTGCTCCAGAATACAGCCAAAATCTCCTAGGAATTCTCCTGATTGACAGGGACACCAGAGGCACTTGGTGTGGTCAGTCCAGGGCAGCTCCTTAGGGGTAAGCAGACAGGGATGGAAGTGTGAACACAAAACTCCACAAAAAAACTCAAACGAAAACAAATTTTATTGGAAAACAATGGCATTCATTGGTTTCAAACCTACGCAGGTAAATGCTGCCCTGAACAGAGGCTGTCCTAGAGAGCAGAGAAGCTCACCAGCAGCACTTCACTGAGCCTCCAAAGGGGAATCCAAATGGCCTCTCTACGCTCTGAAGAGGAGCAGGAGTGGAGCACACACGAGGCAACTGTGCATTAGCTCCACATCTGTCAGTGTTAACTATCACTCAGAAGGCAGGAGGACAACTTGCCACTACCTCTACCTGGCTTTCCATTACGTCCTTGACGGACTCTTTAGGAGAAACAATTAGCTTTGAAGATCAGGATTATTTTCCTTACTCTTTCTTTGTGCATAGCCAGTGCCTGACCCTGCCATAAGCCATTAGCAAGTGGAGCTCACATAGCCCAGCACTGAGAGGAAACTACATCACTACTTGGAATTTTGTTTCTGATTACTTTGTAGTAACTAAGAATGTAATTGCAAACTGCAGTTCCAGTCAAGCTTGCTATTTTGAGTGCAGAATATTGCTCTCCAACTACACCCCTTCACAAACGACACATAAATCCCTTTGTTTGTACAAAGGTTTGAAGTTACAGAACTGATGCAAAACAAATCAGAGAGCAAAGAAGTATTATCAACAGCTGTCACTGTCACAAGAATTGCAGGCATGAAGATGCAGATCTCCAATCCAGCCAGGCCACAACCAGCACCAAACCCAGGAGGCAGCAAAAACCCAGTGGTTTACATTAAGTTTGACAGTGGCTGGATACAAGTGTTGTTCTTGCTTTGTTTTGGAGACAACAATCCCCCACACCACCACAAAGGGCACACAAAGCCGAAATATCTCTGTAAGTGAAACAAATTGCAGGTGTAAGAGAAGAAAGAACTTTACCACCTGGAAGATTTTATTTATCTCTATACTAAACTTCTGCTGGCAGCAGAGGCTTTCAGATTTGCAGTCAGCATTTGACTGCACCTAAATACTAACGCTACAGTGGATGCTGCAAAGAGGAAGTCCTCCAAATCAGTCCCCTGCCTTCCCTTGTAGTGGGGATAGAGAGGAAACAAGTAGACTCTTCAGGGAGGCCATTATAATAGGACAACAGCAAAGTGTCCTGAAAATTCACCTGTGCTCTGTTCTCTAGGCTACACTGGCATCTTGGGCTGGCACAGAAACACAGGGCTTTGCCTGCAAAAAGATCAAGACTACTACAAGAAGTCACTGCTTTCAGAAAGCAGGTGAGGGAAGAGTGGAGATAGCTCTACACTACTCCAGCAAGTCCTAGCCCTGCTCGGTCACAGAAAATGCCCATGACACTGTCTTCCCATTTCCTCTCTTCCTGCAGACAGGAGGAGTCCGACACACCTCCAGATCACACGATTCTGCTTGATGACTGCTTTATTCATCAGACAGTTTTGTTTACTCTCCATCACAGTAGGATTTAGTCCTGATCCAGAAATAGTCAAGGCTGACAGCGTACCAGAGTGGGGACACAGAGCAGAACCCGAGGATGAAGCCCACGCTCTACACAGGAGAGCCCAGAGCAGGGAACTGCTCAAACCTCACTGCCTTGCAGTTGTTTCCATGCTTATGCTCTCCAAGTTCACAGCCTCAATCAATCCTGCCATACACACACACCTTATTTATCTGCACTCTCTGTGCAGAATCCAGGGTCTCAGGAGTAAGTCAAGCCATTCCGTTGTGCAGCAGCCTTTCCAAGAGCAAAGCTGCAAACAACTCCTAAATGTAGATCCCAGAGCAGGGAACAAAACCATTTGGCACACCCTCGAGAGCTTAGTTTTCCACTGGCTGCCAGCAGGCTTCAGGTCCTGGCTGAACAGACCTATCACGAAGAAAGATCGTTTCTCTCTTGGGACAACCAGTCACAGAAGATTAGCACTGATGGATGCTGCTCATTCTACCCTTTCCCATATGGGTCTGTCAGGTAGAAGCAATGTAAAAATTTAGAGAAGCCTAGGAAAGCTCTGTTTTTATTTTAAAGGCTTTTAAACAGCATAAAACATTTCAGCTAAGGTTCTTCAGAAGTCTCCTTCACAGCTCTTCTAGCCAGCCCTGCTCAAACACAACACAACTGTGTTCAGAAACAAAGATAAATAATCCCTAAGACTGCAAGGAACCCCTAAAACTACCAGTTTTGCTGCTGTTGCTGCATGAATTTGGGCAGGAGTGGACTGTTGTTCAGCTGGATCGGATTCCAAAAGGACAGTTAGATATTTAATCCTTGGGCCACATCTACCCGTAACCAGTAGAGTGGCACAGCACTCATGCGTCTGAGAATCCTATTTCAAAACAGGGCAGAAACACAGGCCCTCCACAGTCACCACAGAAAGTAAGTTACTGCCTCTGTGTAATGTTCAAGCAACAAATCATATTCACATAGACATTTAACTGCAATTAAATACGTAACAGGCACAACTAGATAGGATGGGAGGGAACAAAATCCTGGAGATGACATGGGGGAGGGGTCTCTGGACTGGGGAAAAAGAAAAAAAACAGCTTTCACTGTCAGGGTATAAGCCCTTGGCTCAGGACTCTCTGTGCTCTGGGATTGGACTGCTCTTCATAGTAGCTGAAAAACTTTTGCTTCTTTTGGGGAAAAAAGGGCAACAAACCTCCTCCCCTCAAACCCACCCCATCCAACCCCCTTTTTTACCTTCTTCCTGGAGAAGAAACCACGGATCTCTCACTGAGTTACCAAACATGCCTTCCCCTCTGTTGCTCTGAGAGAGCACTGCCTCCGCAACATGCTTCTCCTTCCAGAACAAGGCTGCTCATACAAAACCAGGTTTGGGAGCCCCTCCACCAGGGCCACACTGTCTTTTAGTCCCAGCAACCAGGACTTCTGTATGACCAAACACTCCAGGTGGAAGGCCACCTGCCCGCCCCTCTTATCCATGTCTCTGACTCACCTTCCACCATCTTCCTGTACAATGCAAGGAACACACCATGAGCTGAGACAGGCACAAGATGGACTGATGCTCTGTACATCTAACAAATATCATAGCAGGATTCCTGGGCCTCCCTCACTTTCAATAACAAGTAGTTAATCAAGATTTTATTCACAAATTGTACTCACCTCAATGCTCCAACACCACAATCTGCTAGCAAATTATAAAATAGATCACCTACCACATGCTGCTAATAAGACACAACAATCACAGAAATATCAAATCTTCTTTGTTCACTTTGAAAGGGTTGAGGACAGGTTCTTACCAGCTGTCCTCAACCATTGTTCTAGCTGTGAATGCTTAAATCATGATTTACCCTTTTGTTCTCAACCTCTTAATCCTTTCCCTTTCAGCAGATAGATGATGCATTCGTTCTGCCCAGTACTTAAGCACGCTTAGGAGGGTGCTTCTATTGGATAATTAATGGCCTTTAATTATTCCTTCAGGTCTTTCGACAGCATTTACTTAGGAATATTGCAGCATTGTGTGTAAAGTCCAGCTTGCTCAGGGGTTCAGATACTTAAGGCAGTCTACTCAGCTGCATCTCCCTCCTACGCCACGCCCCGTGCTGAGCGGCACCCGGCACACACAGGTCGTCTGGGCCAGCACACAAACGTTCTCTGCGGGATTTGTTGCCCAGAGCAGCACTAGTACTCTCGGGAGTATGTTGTAGACAGCAGCACCCTCAGTAGAATACTGCCCAGAGAAGCTGTGGATGTCCCATCCCTGGAAGTGTCCAAGGCCAGGCTGGATGGGACTTGGAGCAACCTGGGATAGTGGAAGGTGTCCTTGCCCAATGGCAGGGGGGTGGAACGAGATGAGCTCTAAGGTCCCTCCCAAACCAATCTATGATTTCTCCGTTCCACCCGCAGCACAGAGCTGCACTCCCCCCGTCCTGCACTCAGGCTGGGACTGAGCACCCACCGCGGATCCATAATGACCCACTCCAGGCATCCCTCAAACTCCGGGCTGTTTCCTCGTTAATTTCCAGGACGGCCCCAAAAGCTCAACCCCACATCTCCGACTCCCGTCACCTTCCGTCCACGCGCTCCCGCTGTCCCAGCCGGCTGCGGGCCGCGGGAATCGGCGGGAATCCGCGGGGCGGNCGCGGGGCCCGGGCCGCGGGAGCCGGGAGCGCCGCGCTGCACCGCACCCTCAGGCCGCAGCCTGGCAACCACAGAATCACAGGGTCGATTCGGTTGGGAACGACCTCTGGGATCGTCGAGTCCAACATGTGAGCCAACACCACCCTGTCAACCAGACCACGGCACCGAGTGCCACGTCCAGGCTTTCCTTAAACACCTCCAGGGACAGTGACGCCACCACGCCCCCGGGCAGCCAGTTCCAACGTCTAATCATCCTTTCGGTGAAGAAATTCGCACACAGCAGGGAGATACTGATCCGCAGAAGAGGACGCCAGCCATAAAGACTGATCCTTTTGGTTAAAAGTAGCAGGGATTAGCTGAGGAATACGACTGGATCCGCTGTGACTGCTACTGGGCAGGCTGAGAGCAGCACCGGCAGGTGCCGGTTGCGCAGGGCTAGGATTCGGGAGGAGCTGGATCACAAACACAGGAAGCTAACACTGCAATTAGATGACAAGCGAGTTTATTTTGCAAAACAATCACTATACAGCAACAAATACAATTGCAAATCGGATTGAAAAACATGAACTACCTACCACCAGCCATTCAAGAAATGCCTCTTTTATGGTAACAGGCTCTAGAATTATCAGAAAAAACAGGTTTGTAACAGCAGACTGTATTCCTTGACATCCCAGCATACAGCATGTTTATTTGTTGGCTTTTTCTCTTTGCTAAAGTTGAAGTGGCTTTTATACGCTTGACTTTTCCAAGTGTGAAACTGATTTACCTTCCTGCAGTGGGAATTGCTGGAGTTGCAGAGGCAGTTGCTTTAGCAATCTGACTAGTGAGTGAACTCACAGACACCTAGGCTAGAGATCTACCTGCACCGATTTTCACAGCAAATGTGATCTACTCTTCAAAGCATTTGCCTTTGAAGGGATGTGTACTTGGGTTTCAAACAGTATTTAGTCCAGCATGGAAAAAACTTCTGCTCACGTGGTAGTCCACACAGGCTGCCTTTTGACTCCCTTTGGGTCATGTATTTAGGTAAACTTAGAAGTGTGAGCAGTCACGATGAGGTTACTACTGTACCATAGCAGAAGGCTGAATGAATAATTCCATTTACTGCTGTACAGTGAAAATATACATTGCCCTTGTAGGCTCATAATTTCCCTCATCAGGATTAGTTTTTCCTTTACTGTTGCTGGACAGAGGTTTGCTCAACTTTGATTTCTTTCAGCTTGTGGTTACATAGAAACAAAACTCTGCAGATGAGGCAGAAGCACCCTTTCATCTCTACAACTTGATGGATTATTAAATTTGGGGTGCTCCCCTAGGTACCCAAACAAGATTTCACCCTTCTCTTTATCTGAATTATCTCTGCTTTGTTACAGAGTTGGGTCTCAGGCACCCAACAAACCTGCTGGCTCAACATGCCTGTGGAAAAGAAACACAACAGATGCAGTTTCCAGGAAGCTGGCTCTATCTTCTTTAGTGGGCATTACATATGTACAAATTGTTGTTTTTAAAACGAACACTCTTCTTGAGAAAGTTAAGATTAATATGAGCTTTTTCAGTGAACATCTAGAGTCATGTAACATAACTTGGTTTTTTTATTATTATTTAGAAGCACAAAACTCTTAATTTCTTTTCATCTAACTCCACAGCATTCTAGGATTCTTTCTATGGAAGGATGATTATGATTACAAAGGTCTTTGCTTCAATCAAGACAAGAAAGCTCATTTTAATGCATGAAATAAATGACTTGGTGTGTTACACCACTCTAGCTTTGGACTCATAGGTGGATTAACTAAGCTTAGTTTTCTAGAGTATGTCAGTTTTAAAAGCAGAATAAAAAAACTTGAGTCTCAGGTTAACACTGTTCTCATGAGCTGCTACTCAGCTTCAGAGAGCAGAAGTTCAGTAGTACCACAGTTTCTCTTCCACACTGGCAAAAGGCATAGAAAAAAAAACCACTGCAAGGCTAATTTATATTAATTGATAGCATGATCAGAGCAATGTGATACAAATACTGTTGGTTTTCCTTTCAGTCTGTTGTTTTCCTGAAAAAATGGGAAGAGGCTTTTAATGCGCCTCACCTGACACTGTTTCCATGTGAGTTCTTAGGATTACTCTAAGCAAAAGTATAACAAATACAAGGCAGAAATTGGAATCCTCCAGTTGCACTTTAGATGGTTCTAAACTCACTGTTCTTTGTATAAAACAACTGACTTACAAACTGTATTAGGTACCTTATAGTGTGAAAAAGCTTTTTGCAGAGCTGAAGTGTCATGTGTGGGGCTGTCAGAAGTTCATATTCAGTAAAAGTTTGAGAGATTTAGCCACTCTGTTTTGTGTTTGTACTGCTGTGGCAGCTTAGCCAAAACCCCCCATTGGTCCACTGAATATTTGCTGTCCAGTAACTGCATTACTACCTGAATGTAATGATGGGGAATCCTGTACCATTAATTATTATACTCTCCACAGACAGAAAAATCTTTTCTGTGAGTCTTTTCAGATCAAACCCCAACACACACACGCACACATAAAAATTAAGAAGGAAAAAGAACAGATCAAAAGCTTCCAACACACATCGTTAACCTAATACATGTATCAAGTATAGCTCAACTGACAGTGCAAAGTTTACTTACGAGGTTTCAAAAGGAAAAGATCAAACAATCTGTGAGAATGTAAACTGGTCATTTCATAATGTCTCCTGTACACAGCATCAGCAGGTGGCTGAGGATCATCCCCATCACCAGTGTTCTCTCAATGCCAGTGTTCTCTCAGGTAACTCCACTAGACTGGATGGTTGTGTATCTCTGCCTTCTATGTTTTATGCACACTTTTTCATATACTTTTTATAGTCAATATAATCGCACTTTGCTCAGGTTTTAAGATGCCCTATTTAATTGATAATCGCTATGGCAACCAGTCTAGGGAGCTCATTTTTCTTTATTCACATACTGCAATTTACAGGCATCTCTGCTATGTTTATCACTGATATCTGAGTGCCTGAGTGTACATGCGAGACATTATTAAAGGAGTGGAAAAACATCTTAATATTTTTGCTGTGTTTCAACTTTAGCAAAAGAAAAAAAAATAAATCGAACATTCACTGTTACGATGAGAGTTTAGAGAGAGAGACAGAAAAAAAGGAAAGAGAGAAAGAGAAAGAAAAGAAAGAAAGAATAAGAAAGGAAAAATAAGAAAGAAGGAAAGAAAAGAAAGAAAGAAAGGAAGAAAGAAAGAAGGAAAGAAAGAACCAAACGATTGTGGATTTTTTAAAAATCCATAATCCAAACTCAGCCATCTTTGGAGACCCTTTTACAAATGTCTGGACCCCACAAAAATCATTCCTTTGTGAAGAAAGGGAGGGAAGGGAAGAGGGAAGGAATCCTTTTTCTAGCATCACAGAATAGACTTGCATCTGGCACTAAAACAGGGTCACGGCTTTTAGTTGTTACAGAAAGCAACTTCATGCTACAATTTTCACCTTTTTAAAATGTATTCTTATGAATAGGGAAAAAAAACCCTGCTAACATCTACTTTTACATACCTAAAATTGCAACACCAAAGGGTGCAAGAGACACAGATACTGTGAATAAAGAAGTAGAATATTCAAGTATATGAGGAGGGCGTATCACAAATGGCCACAGAGAAATATATATATCTATAATACTGTATCAAACAGATGGAAAGGATGTGAAACTGGTGGTATGCACACAAATCTAGCTGCTTAACCAACTTTTCTCATCAGACACAAGTCTGTTGGGGTACAAGTGCTTGCTTTCAGCAGCTTTTTTATGTCACTTCCTGAAGCACAATTCAAATGTTTTCAGCTACTGTTTTTAGTTATTAGTTAAATAATTTATTGGCTTTTCAGCTATACACTGACATAATTACCCAGGTCAAAAAATGTTAATAACTTAATTCAACTTTTGTTCTACTCATTTATACAAAGTAACACATTTTTTTAAATTACTGTTGAATTTCTCTATATGCCCTTCCTTCTGGTAAGCAGACTGTTAATTTAACCTGTAATAACTTACAATGGTCAACTTTTCTTTATTTCCCCATCTATCAAAAGAACTGTGAAATGAGCAACTTGGGATATTAACAAGGCTCTTCAGAACGAGGTGGATGGCCTTCAGGCACATGAAAGGTAAAAACGCATTTTATCATAGTATAGTACTCCATGCAAGACAGAGCAGAGCAACACTAATTGTCCAATGTAACATACTGCTGTATACCCATATAAAGCCAGTGTCTTCCTGTTGTAAATGGAGGTCAGGCCAATTTCTGCATCTATGGAATTTTTTTTTTTTCTGTTTTTTTTAACTGTATGGTAACTACAAATCTTGGGACGTGACTTAGTTTTAGACATGGTAAAGAATGAATGTAACACCTGCTCTGAGCCCATTCCTGCTAAGAGCTCATGCCTAAATATTATTACTTCATACAACGCAAAATGAGCAAATTCATAAGCCCTGCTTGGCAAGGGCTGCTGTGACATCTTCAGCGAGGGTAGCAAGCTGGGGCGATTCAAGCAGGTTGATGCTTCCAGAGGATGAGACGTTGCTGAGTCTGCGCGGCGAGGCCACGCTGGACCTGCCCGGGGACTGCGTGATGATCTCAGCCCCATGATCGACACGGGCCTTAGCATGCTCTCTGAAGTTTAGCTTCTGGCTGTCAATCTGCTCCAGGAAAGTAAAGAATTTCACACATTATATATTCACCAAATTATGGCATTAGAGATAATCATTTGGGCATCATTTTGTTTACTTTTAAAAACTCTTAGAAGGATTGAAGCTTCTTCCTTAGAAAATTGAAATGGAACGTTTTTTCACCTTGTTTAATAGATACTGGCTTACTATGTTACATTCTCTCACCATCTCTCTCTCTGATGGATGCTTTAACAAGGAGTACCACTGTTCTTAGCAGTACAAATTTTGTAAGCATTATATCAGCACTGTGATTTCTTTCCAAAATCTGTATTTTCAAATGTTTGTGGGAGTGACCTTACTTTCAAGATGTTTTCCTCCTGTTTCACAATGGAGTCCTCAGATCATACCTATACTGTCCAACGGTCCCAAACAAGGATTATCTTTAGGGGGAAAGCCAGTGCACAAACTAGAGGACATTTCACTTTAAGATTCACTCTCATCTTAGATGTGGATAAAAGATTGGTCATTCCAAATTTGAAAGGGAACAAATTGGTATGCGAGTGTGCTTGAAAGAGGACAGACAGATGTCTTCTACTCAATTCAGAGCCATCGCTGAATTCACAGCTCTAATAATTTCACTGGCCCAAGGGCACAGTGGAAGCCTTTTCTCTGACAGCAGTTCCCTTACCTTGACATTACCACCACCAGGTACATGGTGGGCATTTTCCAGTGAACCAACTTTAGCCTGAGCTTTTTCTTTGAAATCCAGTTTCACACTCTCAATTTTCACACGCCCACCTCCTACAGAGGAAAAGGAAACACACAGATGAAGAAGCTGAAATGGTGCACGAGAAAGTGTGACCTGAAGCACATGAGTGCACTCACATTGCTTCCCGTTTAGTTGAGATCTAATGGTTTTGGAGAAGCACAGAATAAAGCTCTGCATGTTCAGTAAAGTATAAAACCTACAACACATATTTAAACTGTAAGCATGTGCTGCAGATCTACTAGTTTTCACAGGATTTAAGCACATGCGTAAGTATTTCACTGACTTCAAGTCTGTATTTCAATATTATGCCAGAGTACCATCCTTTGGCATTATTTTTTTCTTACCTCTCTAAACTAGGCCTCATACCGTTATGTCTTTATATATTTAGTTAAGTAGTTTGATGTATTTTTACTACCAAAGTGTATTTATTTTCTCTCTGACTGTGAAGAAAATGGTATCACCGATTATTTCGTCTTCACTTAGGTCTTTGCTTTGTCCCACAACCTGGAAATTCCTGCAATACCTGGTTTGTGGTGGATATTCTTGAGCGAGCCACACTTCGAAGTCACATGACTCAAGTCGATCTTCTTGGTCACAATTTGTACCTGTCAAAAGTGCACACATGCACAAATTACAGGAATGAAAAGAATAAAATAAATAAAATATATTAAAAAAACAAGCCCAGCAGAGAAGGAGCCCAAGCTTCTACAAACCACTGGAAAAGGAGAAATGGTTAGTAGAAAACAGACCATGCCACCTGGATTAATACAGCAAGCTTCCTTCCCACCTAGGGAGATGACAGAGCTGGGTTAAGCTTTACTATTAGCAAAATGAAGAGGAGGATAAAGCAGATCAGCTTGTGGGTTCTTTCTAAAATGTTCATGAGCCTCCTCCTTTCAGAGTGGGTGCTCTAAAGCCCTGCACGCAGCAGGACCCATATCGTTTGCTTCTGCTCTTGATTGTGCATCCTGGCAACTAGGATATTTTGGTGAGTGTTTTTTTCTCTACCATCTGTTTTGTATTTTTTTGCATCTAAATGTGGTATACATTTCCTGTCAATCTACTATGGAGAGTCTGAATAATCCACACATGTGCGTCCTGCAGCTGTACCTGAGCTGGTTTGGGTTCAGCCAGCTGGCTCGGTGCTCACCGGAGAGCAGCGGCGCTGACACCCTCCCTCCTCCTGCTGCTCCATGCTCCATGCCCAAGGTGCTGCCAGCCACCTTGCCATGGCTGCGCTGAGCCCAGCTTGGGAACAGCCCCAGAGCGACACTCCTGCCTTGCTTGCGCTCCCAAACAGCTCCCGGATGTGGTCCACAGCCACAGGCACTGAGCTGGCAGGCCCCAAGAAGTCACAGCCCCTCCATGCCAGACTGGAGCTCCAGGGTAGCTGCAATGCCACAGGCTTGCTCACACCACCAATGACTTAAGCCAGCACTGGTGGCTGTATTGAACCTGTCTGCGTCAGATGTGCCCACACCATCAGCCCTTCCATCTGATGGGAGATCATTTCCATCAGGACAGTGTAGCCACCTCAAGCTAGTCCTGTGTGTCTGCTAAAACCAGCAGGTGTATGGTCAAACCCTGAGGAACCTTGGTTTCTTATACTGGAATAATGCTGTGGCATCAGCACTCAGCATGCTGGCTGATCACACCCTCTTCTCTGAGCTTTCTGTGTCCGTATGTTTTATTTTTCTTCTTCTCTTCTGCTGAATGCACATAACTGAAAGGTTATCTGAGGAAGGACTGGTGCACTGGAAAATGCCCAGCAGGGAGGCTGGAGTCTCACTGTGAGCTGCAGTCTCTTTCTGGAAATTACTTTCTTGGGCTGCTCCCATGAAAGAAAGGCACTGAACCATTTTGGCTCACACTGCACTTTCACTGTCAGCACCCTTGGGCATTTAGAGATAACCCTTCTTTTCTCATTTCCTTTTCCTGTCCAAGTTTTGAAAATGTGTTGTGCTCTTCAGGGAAAGATCAGGAGGCCACCACTGCATACACAGGGCTCACACGACTACCAGACCAAACTCACATGTGACACAGCAGCGAGAAGGAAAGTAGTGCTCAGAGGAAGGGAGACACAGGGGTCTGGCTGTGTGAGGTGGGTCACCAGAGTGGAGGTGTCTGTTTACAGGGTGTCCATACTACTTACATTTCCTCCCCCTGCAGAATGTTTGATGTTATCTCTGGAACCGCACCGGGACTGAATATCGCTAAAATCGATCTTCTTGTTTAAAATCCTAACCTAAAAGGAATCGGAGGTAACTTACTGTACACCATACACACACTCAGTTGGGGTGCAGGATGAGGGAACCAGGGCAATTCTGCCTCCTTCCTCTGACACTTGTATCAAAATGTGAGAAAGTAAACCCTGTAAATATCTGTGCTTAGTATGTTCACACAGCATCTCTAAACACATTATGCTGCACTTTTTCTACCTCACAAAGCAGTGGTGAAAGACAAAGGGGAAAGTTTTTATACTGGGAGATATGAGAGGTGGCTTTTCCCTGAAAAGCTGAAGGAACTCCATGCTTGCCTGGACTGGACCTAGTACTTGGACAGCCTGGCCTAGGCTCTGTTGAGTGAAGTTCAGTGTTTGGCCACAAGAAGATTGAAACCCTCCTTCCCACAGCTCAGCACTCCAGCCTTTGATGCAGAAATCCCAGATGCAGCCAGCTCGGGCACAGGTTGAAATCCTGAGGTATTTCAACTCTCCTTCTGCCATATAGCCATAACAGCAGCTACATATATATTACAGACCTCAGTGTCCTGTGAAAGGGGAGCAATAAAATTAAACTGTAGTCAGAGCTCTCCACAGCTCTCTCTCTTTACTGTCATATCCTAAAGGGCAAGGCAGAGAACAGCAGCATCTGGAAATCTGCAATCACAGCTGCAATCACTGCTTCTTGATTTCTGGTAATGGCCACAGAGTTGGGCACAACTACTTTCCACTCCTAGCAGCACTGTGCTTCTCCCCTGTGCTTTGTCTCTTCACACAAGATTAGGTTCTCTGCTTGTCCCTCGATGGTGCCAGCCTCCCTTACACATGCGAGGAGCCCACATCTTTAATATGTTACCTTAGCCACAGATGCACTGCAGGCATATGACAGTGTCTGGAGGCAAACTCTGTCAAGGGCAGGCCATGCTGTCCCATGCTTGACCCCCATGGCAAAGCAGTTCCTCTACTTAGCAGGACTCAGATGCCTCCAATGATGGTACTCCCAGGGAATGATGTGCAGCTGGATGGCAAGGACTAGTGGACAGGGACAACTAGGCGCACAGCTGACTAACACCACTTTCAGATTTATTTCTGGGCAAGAGCAGGGCGTTGTGCTTATCAGTAATAAGAGTTTTCAGGTGTGTGAGAAGGTGTTTCTATCCAAGGCTGCACCTGCCTTCTTTGCATCACAGTGCCACCCATGCAGCATATTCTTTCTCTGGGTTAAATATTAAATCTTTAATGTTACATTGGATTTTATTTTTATGTATAAATATACAGTATGAATTTACACTCTTTTCTATACAGAAAGCCACAGAATTTGGGTCACTATCTATGCATTTTGCCAAATGGCACTTGTAGAGCCTTCACTGACATATTACTTAGCGCGGCCCTGTTGGCTACTGTTGTAGGTAAACCTACAGTAACTAACCGATATCGAGATAAGAGAGAGGGAAATGCACACCAGGGTTCCTTACTGTAGCTGCTCACTGCTTCGGGAGCACAAAGCAGCAGCAAAACAGCCGAAGCAGTCAGTGGGAGGAAGCAGAACCCTGTGCAGTTTCTGCTTCCTGGCTTCAGGTCCCCAGACTGCCCCAGGTTCCCTGATAAATCTGAGACAAATCACTCCCTCTATGCCTCACCTCTCCAGACTAGGAAAAGACTATTTCCCTTCTTACAGGGGTATTGGGTTTTGCAGCTTTTGGCTCCTGCAGCGGGGATAATGGCACATTTAGATAGTGAGTTGAATCCTCTGGCACTGAGCACCTGGAGTCCACCCTTGACTTAAACCCAGTAAACTCCCAGAAGAGATGTTCAGAGGGTCACACTTCACAGTTAATATGGAGAAGTTCTTCACAGCAAGCTGTTTCATGGATCTCTCTTATTACATTTAACATAACAACTAAATCAAACCATTAGAATGTTAAGGTTTAAACTAAATTTTTTAGTTTAAAGCAAAAAACTTGCTTTAACTGGTAAAGATCTGTGCTGATGGCATGCTCAGCAATAACAGCGATGACAGCACCAGCAAACCCCACGACTGGTAGTTCACCTTCAGAAGGGCATCTTCAATAGTCAAACTGATTTCTGTCTGTCTCCCTCCCATCTGCTTATCTGTCCAAGGAAACCAATGTATGCTGAGACATGAAAGCAAATGCCTTTGGAGCTTTATGCTTGTGCTTTCTCTCAATATAGTGTTTGTCTAAAAATGTACCCCAGTACTATACAAGGTACATGTCACATCAGTTACAGAAACACACATCAGATGTGCAGTCAGATCTGCTCCCAGAGAGCTTCAGGCCAGACACAACTGGGCAAAACAGAAAGCCTTCCTGGCACTTTCTGAGCATCTCTCTCTCAGTGATCGATCAGCAGCACCTCTTAGCTATGGCCACAGGGATTCATATGCTCTGAAAATGCTGACTTAGGGGTCATGGCAAGACTCCTGTGCCATGGACTGGGGGCCTGTAGCTTAAAATGGAGCCAAAGCAAGGTGAAAAGTTGAGAGGGTGCCTTTGATCAAGTGCCTAAAGGGTTGATTTGCACCCAAAAGTCTGACAGTTGATCAGTCTCATGGCCCATGGACCTGGCTAGCAGATACGTGAAGAACCAATCATCTCAATTATCCTCTCCGTCTCACTGGGTGAAATGTTCCCCTGTGCAGCGGGGCCAGCAGGAGACTTATGTACCATTTGTGTCCTGTGCTGAGGGCTGAAGTGAGCTGAGTGATGTGGATGCATTGTGCTGATCATCTGGCATAGGGAGGAACTGCACTGATCCAGGTTTTCCTGATGATCTGTTTCTGCCTTTCCTGGGATGTATCAGTATCCCTGCACACATTTAAATCGTGACTGCCCTCTATAACTAAATGTTCCACAGATGAATGGAGCTTTGTTTCCTGTAGATTAGGGCTTTAAACTACTTAATTCATTCATCTTATATACTTCAGCAAGCCCTATCCTCTCTTGCCAACATTTTGTCTCAAGTTTTGTCCAAGCCTGCTAGACTGGGCAAACAAGCTAATACATGACCAGCCAACTGTTTGTTGGCTCTGATGGTGGAGAAGGGCTGAGTTCACTGCCTTTACCCCAACGATAGTGTTGTGCTGAGTCTCTGTTTTGTACCCTGTCAATAACTATCACTCAGTGTGGAGGGACCGCCTGTGTTTCTCACCACTGTTCCCTTGCCAGCACTGGTTGAAATTGGCCAACAAGTTCCAAATGAGTTGAGGTAGGCTGACACTGCCAGCCAGCCAGCGTGGCTGCAGGAGCTGCTTCCTTTGAGAAATCAGACTGTAAACAGGAGAGGGAGCTTACCAGAGAGGGGCAGGAACCTAGGCTAAAGAGAAACTTTGGCTTGCAAATAGAGAATGTAAACTGACTGTGAATCATTTGAAGCTGGCATCTGGAGAGAAATTTTTAACTATCAGAGCAGGGAGGCTCTGGAACTGCCTCCCAAGGGAGCACAGCTACAAGAAAATGGTAAACTTTTATGATGGCACTTGAAAGGAATTAGATGATGCAGCTGCCTGCAACAGAGACAGCACAAACACCATGACTCACCAGGAAGGTTATCCGTGTTCTGAATGTGTATGTACAGCTTGTGTGTGGGTGGAGGTGTGGTAAGGATGTACACATATGCACTTCAATTGTGCTGCAAGTTGAAAGACCAAGCCTGCTCATGCTCTCATTCAGGAAAGGGGGCATTTTAGTCTGTGGCAGAAACAGGAATGCTTTCTATTCACACTCTCTAGATATCCTAACAAGATAATGTCCTGACAGAGTCCCTGGTAACCCTTGCTCTGACCTGCCAGTCTGAAGTGGGTACATTCTCTTCTGATGTGATGCTGGTTTGCCCACATATGCTGGAAAGAGCCTGAAAGTCAGTATTTTGATTAAGACCAAGATGAGGTTCCTTAGCATTTGTCGTAACTGCATGAAATTAAACCACTGGAAAAACAAAGCCTTACAGACAATGCCATGTTTATTCTACAAAACTATATTGCCCAAGAGAAAACTGGCTTCTGTCTGAAGCCCTGGAAGTCTGACAGACCTTCCCCCGCCTCTGTCCTCTGATGACTCCTCAGAAATGGTCCAGAACTGAAGCCCAAGGCAGACTGTGTCCCAACATGCATGCAGTATGGCCTCAGTGACTCCCACTGTTTCCAGAGAGTCCCCAGCAGGACTGGGACAGTGCACTCCAACACCACCTGTGCTATTTGAATGCTACCTGTAAGAGCTCTGGCCAATGTGGAGTGTTTATGGATAGCCTGCAAGGAAAACAAGCTTTGAAGGTATTTTTCTCAGAGTTGATGTAGATGAAGCATATATTGCTCTGCACTCAGCAGGGCTAACTAACTCCCTTCCTACCCCTTCAGTGGCCTGACTGGCAATGAGAACAGTTGGGGGTTGTGGTCCAAGGGCAACATCTACACTAGACCAGAGGGGATAGTTTTGGGTTAAGCTGGCTGGCACAAGAAGAAGAAGACAGGCTGTAAGACACAATATTTGTGAATCTCCCAGTCAGACATATGCCCCCTGTTAACAGAAAATGAGTTTGGATTTCAAAGACTCTATGTACAATAGTTTGCAGGTCCTCCTCTGCCAGTACTACACCACTGGGTTCATGTTGAGCAGAAATTTGTCGAAACACTGAGGGGAAGGCAGAGAAATGCCTAAGCGAACTTAGTTCAGTTGTGCCTCACTGCTAAAGACAACATCAATGACCAAAAGCTGCTTATGCAAGAGAAATAATTATCCTCCTTTGCTGCCTAGAATAATTCAGTTCAGCTGTTTTTCACAAGAAGAGGAAAAGCCCCTAACTTATCAGCATCCAGGCAGAGAATCCATAAACAGCTTCCCTTCTATGGCATACTACACTGGTGCACACCAAAACAGATATTTGAAGAACAAAAATTGTGATGCTGATGGAATTACAGGCTCTGAATATATTTTCAAAGAAGATGATGATTTATGTTCTCGCTGCCTTGCAATTAGGGCCTCTGAGAAGCTCTGCCACAAACACTGCCTAAAGCATTTAAAAATACTCTAGCTTGGCTCCACTTGCGGTTTGAACATGCTGTGGAGCTGTGACACTGGGAAAAGCTCCCAGACTCCTAACAACTTATCAAAAAGGGAAGGTTCCTTCTATTTACCACAGCAATTTGACAGAGCTATATCCCAGGAACTAGACATTATTTCAGTGTTTGATCTCCAGGTTAACACAGGTATCTAAGTGAGACAAAAACTGGTCTTGCACAGGAAGTAAGGTTAAGCTTAAAAACTGATTAGAATCAAGAGAGAGTTCAAAGTGCTTCCAAATCTATCTGCTGCCAAGGACAGATGATGCTAGTCTTCATGCTCCTGGCAGAAGCTACAGGGAGAGTAAAGGGAGAGGGAGGGTATTTATTTGGCCTAGAAAAGTCCTTGAAGAGAAAAACTGTGCCTCAGATCTTCCACACCTACAGACAGAGCTTGTGATCATGTTCAGCCTTTGCACTCCTGGAATTAGTGGATACACACACCAGCAAAGCTGCAAGTCCAGAAGCTAGTAAAATTCAAGATAAAAGGCTGTGCTGGATGTAGCACAGGCAAAACAAGGTCCCATTCTCACCCTGCTCTTAGCAAAGGGTGAGCAAGGTACAGTCATTTCTGACTTTTAAAAACATACTCAGAGGGAGACACTGAGCATATTTCAGCCTGAAATGTTAAACTGTGAAACAAACAACTGAAAACAGATACTTTCAATGGGAAGTATCAGTAAAACAGGAGATGTCTTGTGATCAGCCATGTCTTGAATACTTGCACAGGACAAGAGTGGCTGATTTACAAGCTTCTTTCTACCTACCTGCACATCACTGTGCTAAAGTAATTAATAAGATGGCCATACTTTCTAGAACTAGGCATGTCCCTACCAATAAGGACAGAAAAGGCCTGTAGAGAAATACTGAGAGGTTTTGCATAGTTATGCTGAAAGCACAAAGTGAAATGACCATTTTCCATGCCAAAGAGTTTACTGTCAATAGACAACAGCTGAATTTAACAGAGAGTTCAAGGAAATGCAAGATCCTTGTCAGATGAACTGTAGCACACGTTCTGCAATCACACTCCTCACTAAAGCTGGGGAGCTGATCAAAAGAATTGTAAAAAAATACTGAAGAAGATTCACACACACCAACTAAAAAAGATCCTCGGAGTGCAATTAATTCAGCTAAAACACAAAATCCTTGGTTTAGTACGCCCTTCAACAACAACAAAAACCCAACAACAAACAACCTAACAGATTTTGCTAAAATTCAGAGTTCGATATTTAAATTTTAATCCCAACAGTTTCTACTCATGGAAAGAGTACTAATAGCTTCAAATATCAAGTGCTAAGCATCGGGTATCAGTTTCCAAATCAGTTTCCTTATCTTTGAGAAGGGATGAGTTTTGAGTCTCTACTTCTGGAATTTCTTTACTCCAGCAAAACGGAGACAATTAGGTTGTTCAGTTCAAGTTCAAAAATATCTTGCAGTCATCTCTTCATACAAGCTGGCTTTCCCAATGCTCAGCAGGTATGTCCCTTAGCATCTCTTTATTGTTCAAATCCAAATTTCCAATATAAAAACTAATGTTTCTATCCTTTTCTTTCCTGCCCTTTCCCATCTAACAAAACAAACTTTTTCTAACCTTTCCATGCAAAACGGAACACCATTATACAATGAAACAGCTCTGATCCAGATTATGTACTGCCCCAACATTTTTCCCAAAACAACCACCTTTCTCATTTTATTTCTCAAAATCTAGACTAGTAAGAGCTCAGCTGGAAGCGCCTCCTTTGCTGAGCTTGCTGCTGGGATAACTCAGACTTTCACAGAATTTACATCCTGGTAAAGTCAACCTACTCTAGGAAAAAAAAATACAGCTTCTCCCCTAACTATTAATGAGAGAACACCAATGTATGGTATGTCACGGCTGTGATTTGACTCTTCTAACATCTGCCAGCTAAGAGTTGGAACTGGTCGCTTAAGCTGCTAACCGTAGTCAGTGGAAAAATATTGATTTGTCCAGAAAGTGGTACCTTCAACCCTAGATTGAGCATCTGACTGGCAGAAATCAGGGCACTGCTGCTTACTGCCTCCAAGAAAGGGAGAGGCATCAGTGTATGGCTACTGCAGTGGGTAGAAGTTTTGTTAGTGGCTACAGCCCATCAGACTGCTTGGGAGCCTCCTGGTTGTGGTTCACAGTTTGTCTCACGGGCAGGGCGCACATTTTACACATGGGCTTGGCAGAACTGTGATGCTGCTCTGTCACAGCGACAGAGAAAGTCCTAATTCCCTGCTCATTTCCAGTAACCAAACACCTTTCCTCAAAAAAGCCCTTCTGAAACTTGCTAGAGCCTGGCAGTGATTGCTTAATTTTTCTAAAATATGAATCAGGAAGAAGATCTAGCTTTTTACCCAGAATAATTCAAGGCTTAGCTGTACAGACTGTGCTCAGGCAAGCCTAGCCTTAAATGAGTCCAGTCTGAACACAGGAGCTGCCAGATTTTTTCTGTCCAAACTGCAATTATCAGCCAAAATTCTAAATTTCATAAACTTAAAAATTACGGGTTTGAGCTCTGACAGAGTTTTTAAGGTGTACCTGAAACTCCTAATTTCTCTTCACATTTGCAGACCTGCAATTAACAAGGGGTGAATCAGTTTCTAATTTTCAGTGCAGAACAAATCCCTTCAAATGTCTTGCAAATCCTCAAAACTGGGAATGTACAAAGAAAACAAAAGGAGACTGACAGAGATGAATTTAAATTACAGTTCTGAACTGTTGACTTGACAAATGCACAAACTTATTCCAGAGAGTGCAGCCAACAGTGTGGAAACAATTGCCTCCCAGTCTCTCAGTAGCTACATCCTGTAACCACAGCCATACTCCATGTCAATCCACACCTCCCTGCGTGTGCTGCCTCACATGCCTCTGGCTGGGGAAGGCACCAAGATTGGCCCTTATAAGCTTATGTTCATCACTGGCCTGAGCAGGAACATCCTCTTAACTCGGGCTCAAGTGGTTTTGACTCAACTATGTTGCAGATCACAATGGACTGGACAAAAAGCACATGATGTGCTAGAAGGAGAGTGGGATCCAGCAACAGCTCAGACTGCACTTTTTGTGAGGCCTTGCTTTCCACCACCTTTCTGAATGCTCTTCACCAGCCAGTGCACCAACAGTATATAACTTACAGACTTTCAGATTTCAGGCAGTCATCAGTGTTCATAAAGCAGTGCAAAGACACATGAAGCACCAGGAGGAAGAGAAGGAGTTGTAAGATGCCACCTCAAGGGGAACTTAACTGAGAACCTTTGACCTGCCTTTCTCCAAGAGGTGCTCAGCTCTGGTGCACCAACCAGACCTGTCTCTGCACTGACTGCACCCTGGCATGCTGTTGCTGAGGCAGGAAATGTGCCAAAGCCCATAGTTCTCTGCAGACAGGGTTGTAAATTGTGATGATGGGGGCCTGGGGGGTGTGTTGGGGGGTAATCTCTCCTGCCATCCAAATTGATTTTGAAGCTAACAAAAGATATCCATCCAAGCCTCCTCCTCTGCCTACCTCTGAGATGTCCTCCCAGTGCCAGTCTATTTATCATTTAATGCAGATGCATATTCTCCTTGAGAGCATTTCTGTGTTTTTTGGAAAGGGTCTACTGAATAGTGGTGTCATCAATTTGTTCAAACTTTCTGACCCATGACTAATTGTACTTTGTTTTCTACAGTTTAGGGAAGATAGTGAAGTTCTTCCTTAATCTTCCTAAAAATCTTCAAGGGACACTTCATTCTTCAGCATGGCTTAGATATTTCATTTTTCTATGTGTCATCTTACTTCCTATGAGGTGCCTGTCTGTCACTATAGTTAGTGGTATTTTAAAGCTTATGCATGTCATTCTAGTCTGTGCAGCTCCATTCACTTTGATGAAGCTCTGCTGCTTCACATCCACTGAAGTTCTTGCCCATGGCTGAGATTTTAGGTATACATTTTAAGAGAAAACTAGAAGAAATCTAAGTTAGTTTTATCCTGGGTTGCTGGCCTATGATGCATTGTAAATACTCTGCCTTGCCAGTAATGAAAAGACTCAATTAGTGCACTTTTGTACTCCAATATGGTACCAACCACATTCATAGACAGAATTTCAAGAAGAAAAAAAAATCTGAACAAAAAAACCCAACAAAAAACCAGTCGTGGTATCTGAAACAGATTTCCAACCCCTTCTCCCAGCTCCCCATGCTTCCCTTGGGCTGTCTGAGAAATAACAGATGCAAATGAGTTACTTCTGAAAGCACAGCATTTCCTCCACAGCTGATGCAGTGTGAAAATCCATCTGAAGCCCAGCAGACATACCCATGAGCAAGTCGCCTCTGAGCTTTGCCAAGAATGATACATTTCACCATACTATACTATAAAGAGAAAACCAGACAACCACCTACTGGCTGCAGAGAAGCCCTCATTTCTTCTCACTGCAGAATACCAATTAAATGTATCTCAAGCCATCTATTCCTAGTACGAGCTTAATGCTGCGCCAAGTAAGCTTGTTTCTTCCACTAAAAGCATTCTCTTCACACACCACACTCACACAACCTCCATCAGGTGGAATGATTTCTCTCCTTTTCTTTGTTTCTGTGGCTGACAAGCCAGAGCTGAAGTAAAATCAGTCTGCTGTCTGATGAGCTTTTGATGAAATTCCAAGCTAAAGCACTGCACTTCTTGATTTATTTAGCATTCAAACATCCCCAAGGGCTCCTTCAGTTTTGCACCCCAGCCTCTGGCAGTTTCAGAGTGCAGCTTTCTCTAGGACAGCTCAAAGTTAAGAGAAGTCCTTGTGCCAGGTTTAAATATGCCTCCGATAAAAGGATAATCTGTCTCCAAATTACAATTTTGGGCTGCATATCTGTATTCCTTTAGCGATTTGCATGTTATGTTTATGTACTTAACTTGCCCAGATATATGCCGACTCTTTCTCTGCTTCTTTTTCTTGTGTTTATTGCTATCAGCACTTCCAGTTCAGGTTATAAAGCAGCTTTCTGTTTGTTTCATGTATCATCACTAAAAGCAAATAGCAGATAACAGCTCATTTCAGCCAGGGCAATATTGCTACCAGACATTAAAGAACTGAGCAGACACGAGGAAATGAAATTAGCTTTCATGTCTTCTCTCACAGACCCTATAAAATTCAACTGCAGAAACTGGAAAAGAATTATCCTAAAATCTCTTGTCTAGACTGAGCAACTACGGCATAAAGGAGACATAAAGGAAAAATTCATCAAGCCTCTCTTTGCCCAACCCACAGCTCAGTGGCCACATACCACTAGAACTACTATGGAATTTAGCATCAGTCACATTTTGTTCACCCAGCAGATTTCCCCTGAAGTCTGTGACATGCCAGCTGCTGTGCCATCCTTCACTGCCCAGCAAAGACTCTGAGCAGCTCTTTAGAGCTGCTAAGGAAATTTAGGTGTCTAGGCATGGTGTCTACAAAGAAATACAATTTGCTGTGGCCTCCTGGTCTTGTACAATTGTTACAGTTCAGAGAGAGTACCAAGGGGGGAGGACAGGCTACCATGGTGCTGGTTTGGTGCCCCAGGTCCAACAGCTGGGCCTGTATAAGGAATGCTAATCCAGAAGCACACTCTGAACTTGTGTTGCTGGAGCCCCTGCACCCCACGACCATCTGCTACACAGTATGTCAGAGTGCAGCTCCCATGCAAAATAATTACACCTGTCAAAATAAAGGCAGAAGTACCTTTGCTGAGGCATTATCTTCTTGACTGTATGAGTAACTGGCTACTGTCCAAATCCTGGAAAGTACTGAATGTGTTAATTTGCCCTTGAAACAGGATCAATGCCTTAGAGACATCTTATTGTTTAAAATATGAGCCTGTTCTTTTTCTCTGGAGGACCTGCAGCAGGCAAAGGGCTGCAATGTTAAGTTTTGATCCAATTCATTATCTTTTTTTCTGAGACAGCATTAGGCAAACCTCACTGTTCTGTAAGTTCCACTATGAATTCCAATACTCATACACATATGTAAGTATCTGATCTGGAAACGCTCTGCAACCAAGCTCTGTGGAATGTCTTGTTTTCAGGACAACCAAATGGGGAACATGTTATGCACCCTGATGTCCTGTCCCTGGAGGCAGCTGAGAAATGAACCTTTCATAAAGCACGCACATTGCCAGTGCTGTAACTCAGAAATCCCAGGGAAGTAAAAGGGAGCTGAGGGCTCTGGATGTTTTTGATGTAGGGTTCTGTCCAGAATCCATATGAAACATGAATACACAGGTACTCCTTACAAAAAAGGCATCAACATAATTGTTTACACCCACATGACTGAGTTGTCCATACTTTTAGCATAGATGTTTGTAAGCTGTATTCTTTTTCCTCATTCTGCCTCTTTGTTTCTAAATAACACAGAATTTCTATCGGGTTATTATTGGTTTTGTAACTCCTTAAAATTAACAGAATGGATGGCTGCATCCTGTAAGCTAGAACAACAGTTCTTCCAAACAGAAAGAGAAACAAACGCTTGGACGTTATTTTGGCTTTTAATGCCATCTGTGTTAGCATTTCTGCATTGCTCAAAAATGAGGGAAGACTATTCCAGCTCTGGCTTTGACTCTGCTTGGTAGAGCATCAAGCAGAGACTCTGAAGAGGAAGGTATAAGCACCATACCTCAGCAAGATTTCTGGCACTTCCTATCTTGCCTTCCCTCAGTCTCCAAAAGCTTCTGCTTAGCGTGAAAGCCTCCATCTTTACTGCCCCTTCCAAAATTCAGTGAGTTCTGTCTATAATAACAGGAGATTTCAGCAAGGCCAAGTGCAACGTTCTGCATGTGGGTCAGGGTAATCCTAAGCACAAATACAGGCTGGACAGAGAATGGATTGAGAGTAGCCCTGCCAAGAAAGACTTGGGGGTGCTGGTGGATGAGAGCTGGCCATGAGCTGGCCGTGTGCACCTGCATCCCAGAAACCAGCTGTGTCCTGGGCTCCATCCAAAGGAGGGTGACCTGCAGGTCGAGAAGGGGATTCTGCCCCTCTGCTGTCATGAGACCCCACCTGGAGTACTGCTTCCCCAATATAGGAAGGACATGGACCTGTTGGAACAAGTCCAGGGAGGGCCATGAAGGTGCTCAGAGGGCTGGAGCACCTCTGCTACAAAGACAGGCTAAGAGAGTTGAGATTGTTCTGCCTGGAGAAGAGAAGGCTCTGGGGAGACCTTAGAGCCCCTTCCAGTGCCTAAATAGGCTCCAAGAGAGCTGGAGAGGGACTTTGGACAAGGGCCTGGAGTCACAGGACAAGGGGGAATGGCTTCACACTGCAAGAGGGTAGGGTTAGATGCGATATTGGGAAGAAATTCTTGACTGTGAAGGTGGTGAGGCCCTGGCACAGGTTGCCCAGAGAAGCTGTGGCTGCCCCATACCTCGAAGTGTTCAAGGCCACATGGGAGTGGGTTGGAATCAGATGGTCTTTAGGGTCACCTCCAATCCAAACCATAAAGAGATCCTTTGATTTTGCCACACTACACACAGGTTCAGTCTTTAGCTGAAAGCAATTGTTATGAAAATGTGCTTCATTGTACAACTGCAAGGTATGAAATTACCTCTTTTTTCAGCTTTTAATCACATCAAGATGTCACTGAATTTTTGTTCTTTCAGTGAGACTAGAAAATCCTGATCTGCCTTACTACACATTCTTATGTGTACACTCTTCTTATATATGCCCTCCAGTTTATCCAATTTAAGCCCTGTTCCTGCTTATTTGAACCCAACAGGAAGAAAACCAGTGAAGTCTGATATCTGCCCCCTTCCCCCATCTTTACCGTGGGGTGCATTCACCAGGTTGGAGGCTGCAACCCTCATTAACTTCACCCAACACAATGCACATCATATAAAATGGCATAGGAAAAGTGTGCTGTATGATCCTACTAATATGTATGTGGGTTGATTTTCAACTTGCTTGAATTAAAACAAACCTCTAATTTGCTTGTGCTGATGAAGACTGAGTAAGCAGCAACTGCGGAGACTCAGGCTGAAACGTATCTATGGCATGGAGTGCAAACTCCTGTTTGAAATTTTTTAAATTGATCTCACTGAGGCACTGTTAGTTGTCATGTGACAAAATAGTTTCTGAAGATTGTCCTTTCCCTGCCATTTAACATCACCTAAACAAAGAAGGGATTTGGAGGACAGAAGTAGCTTTACAAGGCAACTCAAAATGGCTCCTATCCCACGCCTATCACAAAGGTGCACACATAAGAGTAAATAACATATGGATGATCATAAAGAGTGGGATCCTTACCTGCCCTCCTTTAGGCTGGTATTTGATATTATCTGTTGATCCAATTTTGGACCTGACATTCTTGAGGTCAGGTAGAGGCTGATTAATAACTCGTAGCTGCTTTGGAGTGGCTGGAGATTTAGGAGGAGTGCGAATTATGGCAACTTTTTTCTCAGTAGGTACCAGTATTGCAGATTTGGGGGTCCCAGGAGTGTGGGGGGTTCTGGAGTAGCTAGGTGTCCCTGGAGTGCCTGGGGTACGGGAGGCGTAGCTTGGTGGTGTCCCTGGAGTGATGGCAGTGGAGCCAGGAGTAGTAGGGGTAGAAGTTCCACTTTTTCCTGTTCTGCTGCGAATCGGCTCTGATCCTACATTCAAGAAAAAAACCAGCTTTAGAGCCACAGAAAAATAGCCCTTCTTCCCTTTGTACTCCCAAGACTGCATCCCTGTGTGTCAACTGAGACACAGCTCTTAAGATGGCAGCGCTACTGCCGGAACAGCAGCCTGATGCGTCTCTGTGTCTGTGTCTTTGCTAATCAACGGGCCAGGAGTTACTTTGCCATGAGAGGTTGAGCTTTTGCCCACAGTGACTGAGCTCTCACAGGAGTGCTTCCCACAACACTTTATACTTCCTGCAAAGCTGGCTAAACAAGGCACACCACCACACTTATTTCCATTTTGGAGAAAGGACAAGAGGCACTCTTGGAATCCAACCTTTGGGACTTGATCTGACCAATTTCAATGGATTTGGGCATTAAACTAGAGAGTAGGAAAAATTCTGACGATATTCCTGAAACAAAAGGCTCTGAGTGCCTGGCTGCTGCTGGCTTTCATACCACTGCTGGTAATCTGCAGCTGAACCCCAGGTGGGCATTCAGCTGCTGCACAAGCCATAGCTCTGTTGTGTGGATGGGTAGATGTCCTCACATTCAATTGCTATTTTTCACTAGTGCAGTGAAAGAAAGCCATTACCAGAGGCAACCTTGATAAAAAGTCACATTCTACTTACATCTGCAGGCAAGTTAAACCCCCCCCCAACTATATCATTTTGTAGCAGCTCCATTCAGTGTTCATGGCATTGCCAGTCCTTTTCACTGAGCACAAGGATCAGTTTAGCTGTGCTTTCTGCAGCCAGCTCTGCTCCTAACCCTCAAACATAAATAAACAGAAGCTGAAATACCTCCAAAGCAAAGCTTTGCTGAGAATACTAATGGAGAGAAAGACCAAAGCAACTCCCAAAGCCTGGGAACCCCAATGCCAAATTGGTGCATGTATGTTTTCACCTTTCAAAGATTCAGAAATTATAAATCCAATGGGCCTCTCTAAAGCCTGCAGTGGGAATAAACACACTCTTATTTAAAGTATTTGCTAATCATTCTGTTTATGCAATGATGGTGGCCCCAACTCAATGCACTGCTGCCCCGGAGTTCAGGAGACACTCTTTGCTCTACGTGATTCATTAGATAGACTGAATATACTCCACTCACCTCCCATTTCCCTGAACAGGTTTCCTTCTTTCCAAACCAACCCTAAAACTTCTCACTATACCACCTGAGACAGAAAGGGAACTATTTTTTTCCCACCTCCTTGCAGGTCCAGTATATTTATTTTTCATTCCTCAGCCCTTCCCCACACTGGCAAATGCTCAGTGGCCTCTCACTCCTGGTCAGGAGAATGGGCTGCTGTGGCAGCTGGGGGTCACTCAGCTTACAAAGGGTCTCTCTTTTACCCTTGGAGCATCACTCATGAATTTCAAAGGACTTTTTTTGCAGAATTTAATCACCTACTTTCCTTAAGCTGTCTTAAAAAGGGCTGAGATTGGTTTCTAAAGAGAGAAGACAGAGGAACTCCTATTGGAAAGCAGGAAGCCACATGTGGGTTCTAAGGCCTGGCTAAAAGTTCTGGCGGTATTTGGTAAAATTCTCTTTGTCCTGTAATTTATTTTGGCTTGTGATCTGATAACTTTGGTCATCATAAAAGGAACCTAGCTGGTTCACTATCCTAACTGCCCCCTCACTCTGCTAGCTAATATCTCAATTCTCAGCAGAGATTTTACCCTAGGATTAGAGCACAGGGAGATAATTACTGGGAAACGGGAAATTAATAACTGTAACCATCAGATTCACTTTTCCAAGATCCATCAGAATATTTCATGTTTCCTACTTCAGTTTTGACTCATTATTTCTTGCTGCTGTTTGTAAATGCTCTGTGTTAAATACATCACCCAGCCCTAAGCTCCCTGCAAAGACATTTTCTAATATCAGCGACTGGTCTGGGCAACAGTCCTGGCTCTGGGCACTGCAGGTGCATCCTGTCCCTGGTTTCAGGCACTTGGCATCTGAACAAAACCAGTCTGCGGGCTCTAATTTCCAACAGCACACCCCAGACCTGCTCCTCTGTGTCAAAGGAAGGGACACGTGATACTTTGCAATGTGACAAACCTAACGAGGATGGAGACACCCACAGCAGTAGGAGAGGGTTAATATGCAAAAAAAAAGACAACATACGGGTGGTCCGTCGTACTGAAGAGGAAAGAGAAGCTGTGAGGGAGAGGGAGTTCTCCTCTCTGTCTCGGTCTCCTGACACACCTCGTCGAGGAGGAAGGATAGAGGAAGGTCTTGGTAGAGATGAGCGCTTCTCGGGGCTCTTGCTTACTCCATCCTAATAGCAGCACAATAAAAAAGGAAGGTTTAGTTTTCAAAACTCACTCTTTGGGCTGTGATTTCCTGTATCTATACACAGAGGGAGAAACCGCCTCCTATGCGCCCAGTTTGCTCCTCACACAGCAACCTGTGGGGATCAGTCACCTTCCATGCTCTGCTTTAGCTCCCCGGTGCTTCTTTACTGCATCAAAACATCTTCTGATGACTATCCCAAGACACACAGGGATACTCTTGGATCTAAATATGGATGGATCCCACCATTGCCTCTTAACAAGGAAAAAGGTGGGGGTTTTAGTGCAAGTTGAAAGTAAAAGAATTCTCTTGAGCTCAAGTGTGAAATTCCTATGTGAATTTACCTGCAAAGTAACTGCACTACTGGGGCCCAGAACACACCACACACTAGATTGGTAGGTCGTGCGTGATTTTTGCATATTCAAACACTAACTTGTAAATTTCTTATGGAGATAAATTTTTAGCTACAGGTTTTGGGTTTGGTTTTGTTTTTTTTTCTGAGTGCAAGATCCTGGTGTTTTAATTCCTTCTATAATAAAAGTTTTACTTTTTGAAATCAGTGCATACCTTTTCTTTACCAGGGCAAAGTAAACCTCTCTTTACCATTCAGGCAATGGACATGCATGTTAGAATATTTTTGAGCTTATGGGATGTGCAGCCAAGGACAGTCCTGGATAAGCAGACATTCTTCCCAAAGGCAAATGATGTTGGTCCCAACCAATATGATGTTACACAAAAAATGTAAGTCAATAGCAAAACCAATTTTTAAATGGGGATAGTCAACTCAGCATAATGTAGATTTGAAACACAAGTGAAATGTAAACACAGAGAAGCTGGAATGGACTGCCAAACATATCTTTAAATTCATACTGCAACTTCTTCACAAGGTCCTATGCGTTGACTAAATTTGGTTCCTTGAGCATTTGGATTCTGCCCTATTCTATCACCTTTTGGTGGTGATTAGAACTGTACCCTCCTACATTGGAGACTGAATTTGATTTCAAAGAATATTAACAGGTCAAAAATTACATTTTTTTAAACCTGGAAGGTAAATTAGTCCTGCTGTTCTCTACCACTTACCTACTTGCAAATGGCTGTAACTTCTTGGCAGTCAATGAAGTAGCATCCATATGATCAATAGAAAGAAGATATGTCTTTCTAGTTATAACTTATTTCACTTATGTTTCCTCTGGAGTATCTCCTTCATTTTTATCCATTTTGTAGCACAGATCTTGTAGCCTGATAATCAGTTTTCCTGCCACTGGATGTAAGTAATCCCATATAAACTTCGCAGAGAATTACTCAAATTCAGTGGGTAGAGCACGTGTTTCATGGAGTTCACCTATGCATCTCCAAGCTAACTCTTTTTACCAACTCTGCTACCTTACCTTAGCATCTGATTTTGAGTCTCTTGGGCCTGCTGAGGAGGGCCGAACAAAATAACTGTCTGTATCGAGAAAAGTGGCCCTTTTAGTGGTTAATGAGCAAGCTGAGCTGGGTCTTGGAGGAAGCAATGACTTTGCTCTAGACTTTGAGGCAGGAATCTTTGACAAAGAGGCAGTCTAGTCATAAGAAAACAAACAAAACACAACATGAAGCTGGACAAAAGGAAAATACATGCAACACGGACCAAAAAAAAAAAAATGCCAAGCCATCAATTAATACTTTTCCTGTGTCTGGTAATGGTGTCTATGCAGATCTGACGATCATGGAAATTTCAGTTTTGTGTTGTTTGACTGAAGCCATCTAGGTCTGGACAGAGTTACTGATTCTAGGAAGTGCCTTTTTCTGCAGATGCTATTTTGATTTTGTGCTAACAGGACAAAACCGGTGCCAGGTGCAGCATTTAACTGGTACAACTGCTGGTGCTCTGCATTAGAAACACATGCAAAGCTACAGGAGCACCAAGAGATCCCAGTCCTTTAAAGTTGTGCATTTGAAATATATCCCTCCAGGCTAAAATCAAGAATAAAAGTGGGAATCTTAGAAGCAGTTACACCAGTATTCCCACAACAGCAGGAAGACAAGACAGTATTGCTTCTCGTGCCACTGTGTACAGACAAAATCTCTCACGTACCCCACACACTGCACTCCATGCATTTAGTGTCACTCCATAGAAATTCATAAATCTATATTGACAATGTGGAGTCCTGGGATGAGGAAACCCATATATGGTTGAAAGGCTGACATGATAGGTTATTGTGAACAAATACTTATTTCACACTGAATAATGACAATATCCCATTGAAAGAACAATCAAACACCAAAAGGACAGACAGAAAATCTTTGTTAATACTCAGGAGCACCTTACTGCTTTACAAAAAGGAATTTCCTTGAAACAGAATAGGGCTACTTGCTCAAGAAACACTTTTTTTCCTCCACAGATGTAACTGATACTAGAAAGAACAATTGGAAGGGTGTTACCTCAGTAGTCCTGATTCTCTCTGTAGTCACACTAGAATGAAATTACACATAGCAACAATCCCAATGGGCCTTTCATTCTGAGATTTGTAGTGAATTTTAGCCATAGAAAACTTGGCATTTGATCACAATCAATCCCCTAGACCTTCTCAATGTTCAGAAAATGTACATGAGTTGCTCTTAAGTTGTCTGTGTTAGACAATGAGAATGTCCAGTTCTGACAGGCCTCTGACTTTAGGCTATATACCCAGCCTATGGAAAACTGAGACTGGTGTGCTGAATGTCATCCATGGCATCACCCACATGACAAAGAGTTGCAGAACTGTGTAACAAGCAATTCCAGTCCTACAATACAGCTGAGAGGGGTTCTATTGGATGTCATCTTCCATACAAAGCAGCAAGGCAAGAAATTAGGATGGAAATGCTTTACTATCGAAAATATATACCTAGAATTAGTTTTGCAACATATTTATGCCTCTTTCTTTTAATACTTATTTTACTGTCTGAGAATAAACAGAAAAAAAACCAGTGAGTAATTATTTTACACAGAAACTACAGAATATGTGTTTCTGTCACATCAAAGGCTTTTCCAGACTTTGACTGGTTTGTCATAGTTCAATTTATGGGTCTCATCCACTTGTGAAACCTTGGACCCTATTTACAAATGCATGAAGATGTTTATTGGTGCTGCAACTCTGCAGAAGCAGGGTATCTATGTTGGGTGGCTCCAAGAAGCAGACATTCTGCAAGCACTTTTCACCTGGCTTTTTGAACTGGAGATAGAACTAAGCACACGTTGTTTGAGGCCCAAATGGTCACTGTGGTTTTCTCCGTTTTCAACCTATGGATCATGCAAGAAATTACCCCTATAATGAGACTGGAAAACTCTTACAGATTAGGGTTCTAGTAATAGTGCAGAGACCTCATCCTTTTCACTCACATTGCTCAGTGTCCTCTGTGAATATAGGAATCTAATGCAGATGCTAAAGATGGACAACACTGAGATCTGTCAATGGAACGGCTGGGGAAAAGGCATGACCTTGAGTTACTGCACTGCTCGGCTTATCACAGTCTAGATTCCCTTCATATTATTTAGCGAACAGGGCACTTTTTAGCATCAGTAATAGCAGCAGAATCTGCCCAAAGGTGGTTGAGCAAGCAAAGAAACCATGTCTCAATCCCTGCCAGAAAACTCTTACTCTGTTAGCAACCTCTGACTTCTGTTGTAATTTATGTTGCTGGAAGAGTCAGCTGTCCAGAGGACAAAGATCTATGTAACCCTCACAGAAACTCAGGGATTGCTGAAGTGGGGCTGCAGAACCCTCGCTTTATTTCGAGGTGTTCCTAACACATGCTGCATGTTTCCATCATCTCACTGAGAACTGCAGGTACACAGCTGCTTCCAGCAGATGGAACTGCTTAGCCTTTCCTGAACTTGTTCTGTGTAAACTGCAGTCTGAACATGGATAACAGAACTGACCAGGCTGACTGATCTAACATTACCAGTGAAGAGGAAAAGGCTACACTTGAAGGACATAAAAGCTGAAAAACCACAAAGAAACAAAACAACAAAAAAGCACGAGAGATCTTTATAAAAGCAGAGGTGAAGGCAAGGCACAGTAGATAAAATGTCCAAGAGTTGTGTGAGTGTAGCAGCCAGAGAGGCAAGACAACAGGGAGAGGAAGTAAGCAGGGGACAGGCTTCTGATCTGTGCTATAGCATAAGGGGCAGGAACAGGGAAGGTGTACAGAAAGATAATTTCACAGAATGCTTTCACAGTGCTTGTTCTAGAGCACTCCATAAACACTGCAAATGGGTGAGTATTGGCTTCTCTTGTCTAAGTGTTGATGGTCTGTCAAGAAAAGACAGTAATAAAACATGCTGTTGACTCAGCCCAGAAACCTGCCCAGATCTTACTTAGTGTACTTGTAAAGAAGCTCTAACAGTTTCCCAGTTCTGAGCCGGAATGGGTCAGACCTGAAAAACCACGGTTCCTCCAAAGCCTCCAATCGGTTATGCTGTTGTCAGCATTAACAATTTCTTATGATTCATAAACACAGTGCAGCACTTCATGTGACATAGCTTTTTGTTCCCCAAAAAATTGACAGTCTGGTTTAACAAATGAAAGAAATCAGCCATGGAATATATTTGGAACTACATTAGGAAATTTAGAGGAATTCTAAGGAAATTGTTAATTGTTAATGATGGATGACAATGGCAAAGTGGTGTTGTGCTGCAGATGTAAATTAGCATGTGTCAGTGTCATGGAAAAAATAGTTGCATAGGGGAGAGTGAATGGAGGTTGGTTTCCTGGGGATTTTGGAATGATAGGATGGAAGCAGTGCAGGGTCAGCAAGGAGCAAGGCAGTCTTTGCTGAAGAGAGCCAGACACAGGAAGCAGAACAGGCTGTAGAGCAGCTGAATGCAAGGCAAGGTTATAACCTGTCAGCTTGTAACACAGACAGTGGCCATTCTGAAAGCACTGAATCATAGAAATTCTACTGGCCAGTAACTTCTACACAGGCACAGCCCCTGCAGAACACTGGGCTATGGAATGGTGCACCAGGAGACATCCAGCAGTCCTGGGGGAGGGCTTCTGCCTACACAGCAGTCGAGCAAGGTGGCAATGCTTGTTGGGTGCTGCAGGAAGGGCCAAGATATGCAGCTTATCCCACAGGATGGCCTGGCTCAAAATGCTGACCAGCCTGCAACTCCTGCAGTTTGGAGTCCGTGTGCCCTCTGTGGATCTGCAAACTGTCACCATCTAGCACTTGAGACTGGACTTCAAAGGTTATTCAGGAAAGGTGGTTTTAATTACCCTTTTAAATGAATAACGAATATGGCAAACAAATTTTAAATGGAACACACAATTACTTACTGAATTAACACAAAAAGATGTGAAATAAGGACAAAAGGAAAACATAAAGATGAACAATAAGATGATTTTACTCACTGAGAGTTTTTCCTTTGCTTGTTTAAATACAGCAGGAGCCTGGTTTGTTTCACCACCTGCTGCTGAGAAATCCAAAGAAAGACTTGATAGTTAAAGACAGTAATAATAAGCATTTCCATTTAGTACACTTGGTAAAACAAATGCCTTGGAACTACTGTGCAAAGCAAGTACTTTGTGAATTACTCCCAGTGAACTGTATGCAAAAATGTACCTCCCTTAAAAACTTCCTGTATTCATCTTATTTGAGGTAAAATGGTATTCTATGTGTTTCAAACAAAACAAAATTTTGTTTTCCTGTTCCTAAAAGTCTAGAAACTAATAGAAAAAAGTTCCAGAAACAGCTGAAAACTTTAAGAGTCTCTGATCAATCATCAGACAACCTAGAACCCTGATTTTGAGGACCGCCCTCTAAATATCAGGCTCCTTCAAATCATTCACAAAATAAAATTTTAAGAGAGGCCTCTCTAGTCACCACTTTCAAAATATTAGCCAACATTTGTAATGGAAAGAGAGAGATTCACTGTTGAATTATCATCCTAGTTGTGTCAACAAGGTCAGTGTGTCATAGTCAACTAAGCCCTCAAGAATTTAGAAATGCAAGGTTTATCTGGGATATCAAGTATGTTAATTCAGTATTTCATTTATCTGATATGACCTGGTTTGAGGTAAGATCTTTCTCTCAGACTTTGATTTCATCTTTACAACACATTTTTGAACGGGGCAGCTTTTTGGAAAGCAGGTTATTAGCTTCACCCCAATGCTGCTGCTTAGGAAGCAATGTGCCACTTAACTAGATGAGAAATCTTCTGGCACCTGTGCCAGGATGCCCTTGGTAAAAGCAGAAGTAGGACAGCAATCACAAATGACAACCTTCTGCTATAAACCCTATTGTTTTCCAGCTCTAAAAGCAACCGTAATTCCTCATACAGGACAGGTCGGGTTAATTTTTCTTTTTCCAGTGCAGCTCCCAGGTGTGGTGAGATTATCCCTGGTTTTCTGACACACTTCCCGTTCTAGTTCTTCCTTCTTAAGATATATAAATTTGAAAAAAAAAAATCAAGGTCTAGGAGAGAGAACTTGTGAGAAGGAAAAGAATATGTAACTGCATACTTCAGTCCTCCTGAATTTGTAACAGTGGTGAATACAGCAGAGCCTTCCTGTGTCACACTTCACCACATCTGTTACTGCTGGTTTGGGTCTGGTTTCCATCTTTTCTAAATAACCACAAACAGCTTCTTTCCTCCTTCCCTTGGCATTGAACCCTAACCAGTCACCACTGTGAAGTGGAAAGAAAAGCTGTGTCACTTGTGCTGATGTACCAGATAACAACCACAACCTCTCGATCTGAACACAAGGCTTCTGCAGGCCCTGCTGTGGGCTTAAATACACAACAAACATGTTTCACCTCAGGGGGTGGTCCCACAATTGAAAACAAGGACCAGAAGCACATCAAGGCCAGGTCACTGCCCCGGCCTTGCCTCCGAAAACACTCCTCTGACAACACAACTGCAGTAGCATCTCACAGCCACCAACAAAACACGGGCCAGGCTGGGGGTTTCACTCATGGAGCTACACAAGGCAAAGACTTCCCAACTCTTTCCTCAGGGTTGGCCATGCAATTTCTTCTTCAAATGGCACAGATGAGTCTCTCACAAAGCAGTCCCCTGCCTCATGGATACGGTGCTCTAAGTTACTGGTATTTACAGTGCTTACCAGTGACATGGGAATTTTTTTTCAGGTATTCAGGGGCATTAGGGGAAAGATGTATTTTTTCTGGGCCATTACACAAAAAATAAAAGCAAATATTAACTCATTTTGGTAGACATCTGTATCTTATGACTGGACTTGTTTCATTGTAAAGTCACAGTAAATGCAGGTTTTAACTGACTGCAACACACTCAAAGCTCTGTAGAGTATGCTGCTGAGGACTTTTGGGGGGGGCTTCATTACCTAGGCATCAGTAAAGCTGACAAGACCACTCCAAACAGGACACACTGACAGTCAAAACTGGCTTCAAGAAATGGTGCTATATTTTACACAAAAAGAAAATGGGAGAGAGACAATGTCCCTCTAGATTCCAGATCCTGGAGAGACCTGGATGACACATTCAAGCTCAGGGATATGTAGGTTAACATATGGCCACCTGCACTCTTAAAATATCACAGAGCATTGCACTCTTTCTCAGGGTCTCCCCTAAAGTCCCATCAGGAAGTACAAAAATGTGAGGTAGAAGAAAATAAAGCATACTGCAATTTTTTCAGCAACAATGAGTATGCTGGAACATTCTAAGATATTTTCATTCACTTTCTGGCATGGTTCAAGCTCCTCTGCTTTAGAGCTCAAAGTTCAAGCCACGTTTCTGAAAGGTTTATGATCAATCTGGGTCCATCATTTTGGTTGCTCTCCACCTCAGGACTTAAATGTACGGGGGAGGTAATTTTTGTATTATATTTCTCACTTTGACTAATACATCTGCTTCACTGTGTTTTGCAGTGAGAGAGAAAAACCTCTGAGAGTTGCCAAGGCAGCACATGTTTCAGGCACAGGGCAGATTTCCCTACCCAAGTCCGTTGGTATGACTCAGGCCTCTTTGGGATGCTACAGGTCAGAATAGTTCAGAGAAGGTAGTGGTAGAGTACCGGAGGGCAAGACAGCACTGACCACATGGCTGTAGAGGTGCAGATGAAGTTGAGAAGACTACAAAGCCAGTGCCTTCCCCTCACCCATGTCCACAGCTTATTGAAGCCCCTGGGGCTTTTGAAAGAGAATGCGAATTATGGGTCATAACTTCTGAGCTATCAAGCTGTGCTTCAGCAAGCAGCAAGAGATAGCAAGGAGAGTTGTTTTAGTTATTTTTAAAAATTCCTTTGTCTTGGGTAGTTCTGATCCAGACTGCATATCAGGACAGCCCAGACACTGCAAACTGAGGAGGAGCCATCAGTGCAACACAGAGGGAACTGAACCAGCCTTTCCTTCCCTGGCTCCATTTCTCCTGAGAGGGGGAAGTAAAAGGACCAGATTCCATCTCAGGAGTAGGGTGATGGGACTGTTAGTTCTGGTGTCCTGATGGAACACACGCAGGAGACAACCCACACTTCACACACCAGAGGCACGATACTAAACCTACTCTCACATAACCATCCTCTTACTGTGTGCTCACCAGTCAGACCTCCCTGCTGAGGCTAGGCCACACTTAGAACAGGAGTGACTGGTGCAAAACTGCAGGGGAATGACTTACTAGGGACACTTCTAGTATTGCTCTGCTTAACCATATGATGGATAATGAATCCTCCTGTTAATTTCTACGTTGTGAGAAGATTCCTATGCAGTTCTGCATTGCTGTGCATGGTTCTTCTCTTAATAGCCCTAGTTCCAAACAAAAACACTGCAGCACGTGGCTATGTTACACGGCAGAAAACATGGCCTCTTTTAGCAATTTTTCTTTGAGATCACCATGAAAGTCAAGATGTTCATCCTTCCAGCCTGAACGCACAGGAACAACGAATAATATGATGAAAATGCTGGAAGAGCTATTCTGGTCCTCTAAATAATGATACACCTATCAAGTCGTAACAGGAATCATTTCTTTCTTCCTTTCATCTTCCTCTACCAAATATTAAGATTTTTGATTGGAATACATTTCGCAGTGTGAGCCCAGATTTCTTCTCTCTCAGCTCCATGCTGCATGTGGCTGGATTCTCCCTGTGGATTTTGACTGTACAGCATAAACATCAGTGACAGATTGGGAATTGTCAATGCAGATAACATCAATCAACAAAATACAAGTCTGAAACACTTCTTATTATGCATGAGAGTAAAAAGGCAAAATAATGGAAATGCATACCATAGTTTAAGCTGTCAACATTTTCCCACCAGAAAAAATAATGAAGCGTCATTTAAAAAAATACAAACAAATGAAACAAACAAAATAAAAACCCAAAACCAAAAAACCAACCGAAGTCAACCAAACAAAAAAAAACCCCAGGCCCCAACAAAAATTGATGAGTAGAGATTCCTAGAACACCACACTCTAAGCACGATGCCAAGTTACAACCACAGCACTCAGAGGCCCAAGCAATGACAAGCATACGTGGTCATGGCCTCCACCAAATAAACAAACAAATACCAGGAAAGAAAGAATAAAAGAAAAATGGTACAAAACACTAAGAAAGCAATACTATTTGTGAAGACTGATACTCTTTGAGGAAAAAAAAAATAGAGAAGCTGCTATAGCTATGAGATTTACAAAAGAAAATGTCTATGTTTGCCAGCCACATTGCATAACTGAACAGAACGCAGTCACCTGTCTGCTTCCGTTTAACACAGGAGAGATGAGTTGGTCTAGTATATTTGATAGCAGGTTTTAAAATGATTTTCCTGGAGGGAGAGTGGGCCTGAACTTCAGTTTTTTTAGCAAGTTCAGCTTTCTTATACACTGCTATGGACAAAAAGAACACAAAAACACAGAATCAGGAAAAAAACCCAGCGAACAGTTTCATATGATCAATATACCAAGTGGCAGGCCCACTGCTCCACAACTCCAACCCAACGTGTTGCTTCTAGGGGGGGAACAAATCCTGTGTCGGAAGAGGGGGAGCACTGGTGCACTGGCTCAGATGCATTACCCAGTGATCAGTGGGGATGTCTACACTGAAACAGGACCAGTGGAGCAGTGAGCCTTGCACATGGCTTCTCACATAACTGTACAATGTCTCATTAAAAACCACTACCGTTAATAATGTTACGGTGCACATCATCTACAACAGAGTAAGCAGATAGTACTGTAAAATAGTAAAAAAAAATAAAAAATTGTAATAGGAGTGTTAAATGAACCTTTTTTCCTTCTCACTTCATCTCTGGAGAGTGTGCTAGGTTCCTTTTTAGCTATTTTCCTTTCAGGAGTAGAAATCCTGCCTCTCCCAGTTTTAAAAGGTTTCTCTTTTTTATGCTTATCAAGAGATGATCTTCGCAATTCTCTCTCTGCTTTCTCCTCTTTAGGAACAGTCTCTAACTGTTCAGTCATGATGCTCCTATCATCATCTGTAGAATCAGAGCAAATTATAACAACAAACAAAAGATTAGTAACAAATGCTAACAATACTTTGGAGGAACAAGGAAAAAATAGATGTAGACAAATCAGATGATTAATTAAAAAAAGGCAGACTATTTTTACCATTTTTCTGAAACATGCTGAGATTACTATTATAACTGCAATAATTTTGCTTTTCAATCATTATGATTTGGAAGCAAAAATATTCAACAGACAAAACAGAAAGGATAATGCACACCTTGAGTGTCTGCCCAGAGACTGTCCGTGTCCATGATGGAGTCATCGATTGTTGTTTCGTCTTTGTAATCATCACACGTCTCCGTTTTGTAGTCGGTGAGCAGGATCTCTTCTCTCTGGGGGGAAGCAGGAGCCTCCGGGGAGCCTTCTTTGGGCTCAACTTCCACTTCTTCAACCTCTAGCTCCTCTTCAGCCTGGGAGTCTCCTGTTTCAATGTCTTCCTGCTGAGTAGCAGCAAAGCGCACACTGTGAGAAGCAGATTCACCCTCATCAACTGTTGTCTGCACCACTGTGATAAAGTCATCCTCCACTGTCACCACTGATTCAATAATGCCTTTAAGCTCAGGCAGTGCTTCTGGGCTACCCTTGGCTCCCATTTCTTCAGCAGCAGGCTTGCCAAAGTCTGGGGGCATTTCTGATACAAGATGCTCTTCTTTTTTTTCTTGCCCTGCTTCCACCTCCCCTTCCACATATTCTTCCCCTTTTGGGGCCTCAGCTGCCACTTCACATGGCAGCAGCTTTTGGGTTTCCACCACAGGTTTCACAGCTCTATCAAGAATCTCTCCAGCTCCTTCTGCATGCTGTGGTATGCTCTCCATCTGAATCTCAGCAGGCTCTTCCTGGAGAGGCTCAGCTTTTGGAAGGAGGAGCTCTGTAGAAATCTCCTTTGTTGGTAATTGTGTAGGCATCTCTTCCCCAGAAACTGGAGATTTTGGATGTTCTGCTTTGATATCCTCTGGTTTCACAGATTCTCCATTCAAACTTTCTTGGGCTTGATCATGCTCTCCACTAGATTCATAAGATTCCTCTTTATCAACTGCCTCTTGATGTACCAGATCTGGCTTAGTTACTTTTTCCTTAATTTCTGTTTCTGACAGTTTGGTGCTGTCCTTCACGTAGCTAGGCTCAGTCTTGGAAAGTACATCTGCATCCTTTGCTTCTCTGGAGAAGATGGTCTCATCTGTCTGCTGAGTGTCTTTGGGTTCAGGCTCTGCTCTTTTAGCAGAGGCTTTGTCCTTCCCTAAAGGAAGAGTAACAACCTCGCTAATCTTAGTATCTAACTTACTCTGATATTCTTGGTCAGCTCTCCTTGCAGCCACCTCCATATCGTGCTTTATAGCATTGTAATCTGGTTTAACTGGAGCTTCTATCTCAGCTATTTCAGGAACAACACTAAGAGTCTTCTCCTTCTCCATCAACAAACAAACAGAATCCTTTTCTACTGCTATCTCTGAAGCAGACATTCTGTCATACATGGTATCAGCAGGTAAATGAACTTTACTAGCCACACTTTCTTCTTTCCTTTCTAACACTGCCTCAGCTCTTGTCTTCTCTGGCTCTGCTCCTTTAATGGGACAGACCTCTTTAGAGTCAACTTGATCTTCACTTTTTTCTAGCACAGTATCCAGCTTCTCTTTTTTCTCCTGCTCAAAGTCCCTCACCAGAATGGACTCACCATGCTGACCTAAGTCTTTTTCACTGAGGAAGTCTTCTTTTGATTTTTCAGCAGCTGCCAGCTTCACTTCTATTAAAGACAGGTCGGGAGCTAGGCCACGTCTCAGTTTTTCATCTGTGCCTTCATAGAATGGACAGGTTTCACTCGTTAAATTCTCACTGTCCTGAACTGGAGAAGGAAGTGGTACAGTGTACTTATTGAAAACACAGTAGCCCAAGTCTTCCAGCTGACTTTCAGCTTTTAGAATTACATGGTTTTCATTTGTCACAGGTGGCAGGGCTGTGCTGCTGTCTTCCACAACAGTGTCAGAAGGAGCTGACTTCTTTTGTGCCACCTCAGCATCTGCACTCACAGAGGCTAATCTAGATCTTGTCCCTGCCAAGTCTAACATTTCAGGCAGGTCAGGAGCCAGGACAGCCCCATTTTTGTAGTAATCTTTGGCCTGGAAAGATGATTCAGCCAAGGTCTCCGGCTGGACTTTTTCCTCTGCTATTGCTTTTTCCTCTTCTATGTGCTCATCTTTCTCTCTACTCTCAATGGGGAAGCAGGGGGCCTTCTCCAATGCTGGTGTGGTTGCTGGCAAGTAGTCATCACCTTCATCCATACTTCCACTAGTGTTAGTTAGAATATCTGAAGCAAGGGGAGAAAGATCATGTGCACGACCAAAACTAAATCCTAGGGCTATTGAATCCAGGCAAGACATGGGCAAGTTAATAGACATACTTCTCTGTTCAATTGCAGATCTCCCCCCAAGTCCCAAACTCCTGCTCAGAGTTAGGTCATCTTTATTTTTACTGTGAAGTTCTCTCTTATCCCCATAGACTTTGGGGTCAATAGTGAACATTCTTTCTGTTGGGGAACTGGGTTCTTCAGATGTGTCTGGTGTATAGCTCTGAGCCAGGGTACTGTACCCCATTTCATGAGCATGCACATTCTGCTGCTGATTCAATTCTGTCTGTAATTCTTCCTCCTCCTCTTCATCTTCAGGTATTAGATGACCTCTCTGATAAGGCTCATATATACTCTCTTTAGTGTCACTTAGCTCATAGTAATCACTGCTTTGTTTCAGACCATCTGCTTTGAAGGCTTCCTCTTTCAGAGCAGAGGTTTCAAAATACTTTGACATTCCTGACCTATCCTCCTCTTCTTTCATTTGATGAAGAGCTGAAACACTTGTCTTATCCTCCTCAGTATCTCTTTTAACATCTTTCTCTTGAGAAGCATCAAGAGGAGGAGTCTTCTCAGTGGCTGAACCTGGTGCCTCAGGGGTTTTCTCCGTTACCCTGGATAACTGAGTGGTATCAGGGCGCTCTACTGTTTTCTCAAGAGTCGGTTCATGGCTTAACTTAGCTGGGGGTACCTGTGTGCTTTGCTGCGCCTCCTTTTTCACGTCTGCTGCTGCTACGAGCCCACTTTGGTCCATTTCTTTTTCTGCTTTGAGAGTATCAGGTGACTTTTTAGCTTCACCATCCTTTTGAAAGTCTGCTTTGTCTAGGGAAAGTGTCTTAACTTCAGGTTCTGTGGTAAGTTTACCCTCATCTAATATTTGAGCCTCCCCTTTATCATAGAAGTCATACCTTTCTTCCTCATCGCTCTCATCCTTAGTCATGTCCTTCTCCTCCCCCCATGGAGGAATTTTTGGGGTGCTTGGAGTTTTCAAGCCGTCTACAGTTACTGCTGAGACTTCTTGCAGAGTTAATGTCCTGTCTCTGTGAATCTGTTCATCCTTACTGAGATCTTTGGCAAACAGTTGGTCAGTGGGTTCCTGTTTTGTTTTGAAACCGTCTTCGAGTGAAAGCTCCCGGGGGACAGCAGGAAATGGGCCTGAAGGAAGTTCACTTTTGGCTGCTTCTACCTTGGGTTCTGGTAGCAATAGAGAACTTTCACCATGGCTGATGGCAACACCTTGGACATCTTTGAGGTCGTCTTGAAATTTAATAGTCATAACTTGGTTAGTTGTTGAGGGCACACCTGCAGTCCTTTCTTCTGTCCTGCTCTCTTGAGGCAGTGGAGATGATAAGTCCTTTTGTTCTTGAGGAGTAGGAGACTTAGCAGCAGATTCTGCAAAACTGGCTTCTCCTTTCTTCTGTGAATCAGTTTTCAAGATCTGTTCTGATGAAGGTGAAGGCATTTTTTCTTTGTCTTTGCTCTCTGAATCCTTTTTATCTGCAGCCTCTGTTTTTGCTGACTGTGGAACTAAGGCATCATATTTAGGTTGCTCAACAGTCTTACTGTCTTTCCCGGATTCATGTTGCTTTGTGTCTAATGGTTCTGCTGCAAAAGGGCGTGTGCCCTCCTGGACATGGAATTCCATCTTCGTGGCTGCAAGTAAACCTGAAGTAGTTTGTTTGGGTTTTATAGCAAAATTATTTAAAGCACTTACAGGCAGGCAGTCATGTGGCTTACAACATTTTGGTATGAATGATGCAATGGAAAGGGAGAAAGATGTGAGCATGCAGCAAGACCATCCACCTAGAAACCTGCTTTAAAGTGTTAAATCCTAGCTTCCTTTTGATACATTTGGTTTTATTGGGAAAATGTGCGTTGTATATTGTACACTCATATAAATGTGAGCACTGAAATGAGATGATTTCATGTGAATTCTTCATCTGCATGATTTGTATACAACAGCAAAACCACAAACAACCTCACTTCATTAGTAGCTTTGCCAGACTCTGTAGCTTATGTTAAGTTTGTGTTAGTAAAGTCTGCAACTTTAATCGAATCAATAGTACCTTTGTGTGTTCCTGATATTTAAAACATACATAGTTATGAATTTCTGCCTATTTTTTGTATTTTTCTTCTACATGCAGCCTAAACTAAAGAGAGAATGCATGCAAAAGGTTTTGCACATTTCAGAAGATGCTGGTTTTTCAACTGTACCAATTTTTAACATTCGCTCTTTGGCAAATGACCAAAATCACATTGCTGTCACAAAAACAGCATGTGGAAATCAGCAACAGACCTATTAACAGTCCTAGATCTTGAAGGTCTGGTCTTCAAAATGGCCAGTCACTTACAGCTGTAGCTGAAGTCAAAGAATACTTGGCATGTTTCCGTGACTCTAGATCAGGCCCTAATTAAGTTAATTTGAAACTAAAAAGGCTACTCTTATACTCTGCCACTGTATTTTCAGAGACTAATACCTAGGTAAGTTTTTTTTAATACCTGCTCTGTTAATCATTAATAGCTTGATCTTTTTTTAATGTCCTGTGAAAGATAATGATTCTTATCTCATGGAAGTTTTCCTATCATGGAAAATATGAAGAGAAAGATTGCAGAATGTGGCAGATCTTTCTGCACTAATCTGTAAAAAAGGTTTTATGAGTTTTTTCTAAAGGTTGTTACAACTAGCATTGGGCCAACTCTGAACTTCCTCAGATATGATTTGAAGTCTCTGGAGCCATCTTTTTGCTCTAATGAATCTGATTGTTTTTAGAACAATTAGTATCAAAGTATTGCTCATTTTTTTAAATATTTGGCCTATGTTAATACTGAGTCAAAAAAGCAACTGGCATTCTAAACTCTACAGATAACAAAACTAGAAATCTACAACTACAGTAATTTTGCTCCTTTATGTTTTTATATTTGGTGACTGATCTGCAAACCCTACGAAGTATAAAGACATGGCCATTGGGCTGATGTCATCCTCTTTTCATAGAAATTAAATAGCTAGATACTGCTTTTCTCTATGCATCCTACTGTGCTTCTTACTGTAGTGCAAATGAACAATACCAATGGCATCAAAACATTCTCACTGCCAAAGGATTCAGTGTTCTTCTGCTGGGCCAGTCAGAACACCAGCCTCCCAAATGCAGCATTTCTTAGCCAGGTAGGGAGTGGGTACATCACCACGCCACACACGGTGTCTTTGCACCTTGTTGCATTGACTGAGAGAAATACCACTAAAAGGAAAATCCTGAAGCCTAGTTCTTATGTACTGGAAGATGATTGTAGTGAATATTTTGTTCAGAGACTAAATCAGAACTTCACCCAGTGCACCCAGTCTTAACCTTCACTTTGAAGGCAAATGTCCCAGTGGAAATGATGGAGCTTTTGCCTAAGAAGGGCACTCCAGCAGGGTTAAACATTTGTAATAAGGTGACACACAAAAAAATAAGAGCTCTGGCAATGACCAAGGAGAGGAGGGGTGGATTGCAATGGATGGCAAGGGTATGATATAAGAAGCAATAGCTTTAAGGAAGCTAAACCAGAATGCATTGAAGCACACACAAAAAAACCAAACCAAACAAACAAAAAACCTGCACACTGCAAATGAAAACATTTCTACAGTTTAAGCATCTTTATGTCATAGTCAAAGGCAGTAAATCTGCTGTTTGAAAGAAATGCAGATGAACCTCTGCACCAAAAAGAAAAAAAAATACATAGATTAGCAATGTGACTGGCAAACACATCTGAGATGGGGAAAAAAGGCTTACACAGAGGAATCAGCTTAGCTGCAAAGCATATTTTATCATGGCAAAGTAAAAAATCAGGAATCAGCCGCAGCGGTGGGAAACCATGTTGTCATACAGCACCTATACAATCATATTATCTACATCTTCAAGCATAATAACAAGAGCGATCATACTAATAAATGGGAAAAAACAGAAAATGAAGCAGCCTTGGAAAGCACTGGAGAAAGCTGGAGAAGGATTCGCTGGCAGCAAACACATGCAAACCTAAGGAGGACACACCTTCCTCAGCCCAGGAAGGGGGTGTGCCTTTCAGGGGTGCTCCTGCCACAGAGGTCACACTCTCCCTGCTGGATGCCACACTTGGCACTTTGTCTTCATGACACACTGAACCAGACTCCGACTGACCCTCACAGAGGCCCTTTGCCTGGTCCGAAGGCTCAAGGGGCCCATGCTCTTTCCCCAGTTGCTTCCCAGGAAGAGCAGCAGGTTTCGCTTCCACAGCCATCGGGCTCTTTACCGGTTCTTCTTGGGGATGGAAAAAGGAGGTGATATCAACACCAGAGTAAACACCAAGCACACAGCTCAATAGGACTGCTTTTACATAACCCTTTCAGCTCAACATTTTTGATTTAAGTCTGTGAAGTACTGCCAGTATCCAGTTCATTTTAGTCACCATGGAAACGAATTTTCATTAGGGAAAAAAACAAACCAAAAGCCTGTCTCCCCCCAGACAAGCATGTTTATGCTGTAAGAGAAGAGCTGAAAGTGTTTTACAGGCATACCTCTCCCATAGATGACAGTGGGTCAAATAGTCATTACAAATGGAGATGGAATTGAATGACGGATGGCTGTGACAACACTAATTCGTCAATGAACTCAAAGTACACTGATATTTTTCTGATAAATGTGCTGTTAATCCAGTACAAGACATTCAACTGAGGTGGACAAAGGTATGAGGCACTGATTTCTTTCCACTGACCTTGGTAATACAGACTGCTGAATGCCAGCAAGTCAATCTACTGCATCATTCCTGGATTTGGCAAAATACTGAGCATTTCCATAGTCTTAACAGGCCTTATGCGTGGCTAGTAATGAATGGTTTTTGCAAGATTTTTGCAAGATTCCAACACAATAAACAATTGCTCCCTTAGGCTGTCTAACATCTGAAATCTATACATGAAAATCACTATTTTAACACAAGGACTCTTCATTTTCTTTGCTGTTTCCCCACTAGTTCCCAGGCTCCTCATCATCAACTAAGTCAAAGAAACCAATGAATGCAATATAACTATTTGTTCATCTAAATTTCTAAAATATATCACTCAGCCTACAGGCTGTTAGGATCAGTACAGTACTATCAAGAACAGTCTTTGCTCGTGCCATGGCAGAAGAATTATTAGAAAAGTCTCCGTTCCAGGCTTGTACTCCTGCCACTGCAACTCAGACAAAAATTACTGTGTGCTACTAGTATCCCCTCTGATAAGAAGTCAGGATTAAATGTGAAACCTTTGATTCAGCAACATACTTAAGCAGCTGAACAGCAGCCATGCTGCAGGCAACCTGATGACCCCCCTGGTTTTAGAATGTGTCTCATGATGAAGTACTTCGCTGAATCAGACCCAGAACAAAGCAGTTTCAAATCTGGAAGTGGTGGTATCCAGCCTCTTGGTATTACAAGGGCTTCATTTTTCTCCTGAGATTGGCCCAGTGAAAACCAGACAATCAATCTTCCATTTCAGCTATGGCCTTAAATGAGTGATTTAAGGAACATAAACACTGTTTGACACTGAGAAAATATCAGTATGTAAAGAACAACACATTACTAATAACATAAAATAATTAAGGTTAGATAATGTATCTTAAATGAACAGAAGCCAGAAGATTCAGAATCAGACCTGGACCAATGTCTGAGCGTTACAGGAATATTTGCACATGGGCAGATTGTAAAAGCAGCCTTGCAGGACAACAGGTCTCCAGCTACAACAGTCCCTGACTTGAATAACTTGCTTTACTTTTCCCAACTTCATGTACTTTTGTACGGGCATCGCTTTCAATTAAAAAATGGTAAGGAAAGCCTCTCATTTTACTCTGAGCAATACACCTTTATTTCCTGAAACACTTTACACAAAACCATGTGAATAAAAATAATTACTCAAACTAGAAAGTTATCCCTGAATTAACAAAGGAATCATATAGCCTCCCTTTGTGCAGCAGACTCTTATGCCAAACAGACTGCTGGCCAGCAAGGACGGCTGTTTCACACAACAGTCTCAGTTGGAAGGGACCCACAATGATCATCAAGTCCAACTCTCAAGTGAACAGCCCATACAGGGATCGAACCTCAGCATTATTAGCACCGTGCTCTCACCAGCTGAGCAGATCTCAGGTCTCATAATGCCTATCCTTCCACTCATGATCCAGCTTATTTGCCTTTTTTTTCCCTCACACAGCTGTTCTGAGATCTTACACTTTCACCAGAGGCAGATGATACGACTGAAAAGGAAGCTGCCCATGCAGTAACCAGGCTGGGAGTGCTGTATGTACAGCTATAGGCGCCCAGCTATAGTAAGGCTACTCCTGTGATTTTCTATCTGCCCTACCTTAAGGCAGACATGCTGACATTAACAATCTTCAGTTATTAGCACTGATTTCTTACTGATGCTGTTGCCATATTAGACTGTTAATTCTGTATTATCCTCTTAATTCTGAACAACTCTGGTTTTCTTGAAATGACCCAATGACCAGTTTCAGGGACACAGTTCCACCCTCCTGAGACACAAACCTTTAGAGGATTCTGTATGGTTTTTAACGTCAGCTCCCAAGACTGAGTGTTGTGTAATGAAACATCATCTATTTCACCTTTGGGAAGTCAGTTTTTCTGTTAGTCACTAAAAAAGATTCTCCCTTGATTCTTCAAAAGCCATTTTACTCTTACATAACCCCCACTGATAAAATACTACTTTATTGATGTGCTCAGGTCATAAAAAAAGGAGGTCCAGAGAGACCGCAAACTTTTTTTCCCTCCTTGTTTGCATTCAGCTGGTACAATGCAAATGGAACGTGTCCACAAAACAACTGGAAATCCAACATGACCCAATACTGCCTGAAATTACCTGTGTACACTGGGGTAAAACTTACTTAATTTGCCTGCTGGAGAATGTAAGACCTTCCACGGCTGTCTTTGGTATAGACATATTTTTCCCCTATTGTGTTAACAACAGACTTACTTCCAGTAACAATATTTTGGCCTCCGCTGCGTACTGTTCTTGGCAGTATTTCTCTGGCACAAAGAACATATTAGACGCCACCTCTTTTAACTAGCTGTTCCTTTTGCTTCTATCATAAGCCAGGCTGGGAGAACAGGTTTCAGCAGGGATCATGGTTACACTGACACCAAAGCTGCGTTTGTTGCTCATGCTGCAGCTTTACCTTGACATAGACTCTTGGAGGGGTGTCACTTCCATGTGGGGAGAAAACACGACTAGGTTTCCCTCCTCAGAAGGCAGCAATCCCAGGCACATACAGAATGGAATGGATGGCAGGTGAGTAGAGGGGAAGAGGAACCGAATGGGACCATGCTCAGTTCACCTTCATCATGGCCCAACAAGACCTCTGTGCTCTTCACTGTGGCACTGGGGTGTGTACTAGAGCCAGTCCACTCCGAGCTGAACAAAGGGTGTTCATAGTACTCCTCATCCGAATTGTAGGGCTCCTCCTCGGGCACAGACACTGAAACGGAGGGGGCTGGGAGCTTACGCCTCTCCCTGCCGGCAGCAGGCCCACAGTCAGGGCAGCGCTGCGGCAGCCCCACCTTATCCTCCGTCCCTGCATCTACAAACAGACACACACAGACAAAGGCTGCAGGACAGACACACACACATAGAAAAGACAAGACAGAATGGACACATGCTCTAGCAGCACTGGCCACTATGTCATGCTGCAGAGTGGACGACATCAGCCAGGCCCTGGGTTAATGCAGGATAGAGGAATGATGCAGCTATGCATTTTAACACATGGGCCATGTACCCGGCCCTTCCTACGGGGTTTACAAACATCAGAAACCAATCCTCAGAGTAAGTGAATTTCAAACCTACACACTCATTATTTAGAGGAACACATGCTGTGCACAAACCACATCTCACAACTCGCACTATACCCATATGTATTAGACGCCTGACTGACTATACTGGAAACCTCTGAAGTGTCCTGATGCAGTTGTATCCCTCAAAGTCATCAGATTTAGTACTTAAAAGTGTAAAATTTAAAAAGTCCTTTAATTAAAAAGAAAACTAGCTTACATCTTCATCAGTGCGGCTTTATTTTTCATTGTATCTGTTTCAAAATTCCCCACTTTCTTCTTTTACCTATAAATAACATTTAAACAACCAAAAAACCCTTCCCCAAACAGCTAGCTACCTTTTTTTCCTGACAAAGGCCAAAAAGTACTGCTCATAGCAGTCTCTGTCAGTCCTATATTTTATGCTGTTGTGTCATGTTTCCGTGGTGAACTAGCTCCAACCTCAGTGTTTGTTAATGCTTTGGAATGACAGCTTTATTCATCCATCACTGTAGCATCACAGAAAATCACACAATTCGGACTACGCCAGCTACTGACAGCTACAGGGAGGGGCAGCTTGAGTTGTTTTTTGCAAGACAAAGAAAAATAACACTACCCAATGAAAATGACTGGCGTACCACCTCACCTGCGCAACCCTAGAGGGGAGACTTGGGACCTCATGTGAGCTGAGGTGTCCTCTCATCATGAACAAAGCTATGAAAAACTAAACATCTAGTGCTAGAGAAAATATGTTTAAGTCCACTCTCAGTGTATGACAACTGGCAGTTTGATGAACGCTGATTCATGGGGTGCCTTAAGGAGCTGCAGCTATTTCACTGGATTTCCTACCAGCTTCAAGTACAAGTCCATGCTTTGTGTCCCTGGTCTTTCTCCAGGCAATTATAACTTACAGGATTCCTCCAGAGCCCCCAAAACTTTTACTCTTAGATCCAAAACACTAAGTCAGAAAGCAAGGCTTTAACACAGGCAGCATAACAGATCTCTTTGTGGGACCCCAAAACAAGATGGCTCAGGAACACTACCCTAACTGCCATTACCCAAATCTTGGAAACTACTTTGATCCAAAACAATCCCATTTATAAGAGCTCTAAGGTTCTTCCTGGCAAACAACAGTAAGTTTTAAGTTTCTTTCTATAGCACACCACGACAAGACAACATCTGTGTCTTTAATTAAGCACCCTCTGCTCTCTGCAGCAGCTGGCAGCAAGTGTCCTGCAATGACAGATTTCTTCCTCCTGAGAAAGGAATGCTGTAGGAGTAACCCATTCAGGCTCAATCACCCGCCAAAAGGAAGAAAAAGTAGCAATCAGTGGCAATATTAGCAGCTCCTATAGGTATCACAGTCCTGCAAAAGAAAGATTGTCCATGTTTAAGACTGGTGCCAGTGCTGAGGCTGGCCAGGACCAAAGGTATGTTGTGTGCACAAAGATCACAAATTGAACTCACTTTAAGAGAACTGTACTCACAGTTTCTTTCAGGAAACAAAGAGTGCCTGAACCACTGATAGTTTAGCTGCTTCTCTCTTGTAGTGGAATCCAACCCTCAGATTCAGGGGTTTATGAAATATTAAAAGAGGCAGGTGTGGAAAGATAACCTGGCAACCCACTTCTGCCAAGCAGGAAGCTCTGCAGAGCACCACAATAGGAAATGCAAATAACAGCGCTGTGCCTAAGCTTCCCATTTTTCCCTAGTACTTGAGAGCCAGAAACGAGGTTGCAGGGAATCATCTTGATCCACTTGCAATGCGGAACCTGTGGATTTCTTCTCCACAGAAGCATCTGCAAACTTTTGTAACAGATTTGAGGGGGCTCACGGTTTGCAAAAGGCAAGTTACAGAGGGTGAGCCCACAGTGCAGGGAGCAAGAGACAAGGAATCAACTCCCTCCTAAACCAAAGAACATTGAAAACTTCAAATCCCCCTTCTCTGCAGGCTGCCCTCACACCAGCCCAAGTATTACTGAAGACAAGAGTGGAATGAGCTGAAGCACTTGCCACCTCTTCAGCTGGAACTTGGACAACATGGGGAAAAGAAGGGAAGGCTGATACGGTCAGAAGCCGACCACAGAGAAGGAAGATGTGCAAAAGGGGAGGTTCTCCTTCCAGCTGTGGGTTATTTATCCAGGGGCCTTTCAAAAGCAAAATGCATCAACAAGAGTGAAGATAAAATCCCAAGGCTTCTCCAGGACTGATGCAAACAAGGCTGAAAATTCCATCTTTATAGGCTCTGAATGGATTGTAGGCAAGAAAGCAGATGCCTTAAAACTACTGGAACTGACAGCAGTAAAAATGCTTAATACATACTATTGTGATGGTCCCAAATCACCAGGAGTGCTAAGTCTGGTACTGTTTGGGGCTATTGCATCTGTGGCTATTACAGATTTACATTGTTTGTTTATCAGTTTGAATAAAGATATTTTCAGAATTAATGCAGATAATTTTACTAACAGGATAATGATGTCTTCCAAGGAGGCTATGCTTTTATTTCGGCAACAATAAAAATCCTTTGTTATTATAGCCCTTTCTAACCTTTTCCATATCAAAGCATGGGAAAAATCTCTAATGTATTTTAAAGTCCAAGATTAAAATAACTTCTCATGAAAGCTAATTCTGCTTTACCTTCCTTGTACATTTTCAGAATGCCTTCCAAGAAGTAATTTTCAATGTCAATAGATCCATTTTCATAGGACACTTGATTCTTTTCGGTTTACAAAACATTCTTATTTGGTATATAAAGGCTAACCTGAAATGCCTATTTCAAAGTGGAAGACAGTTCATCAGAGGCACTCTTCTATCCTGTAACGTTTAACAATTTTTTTACACAAAGACGTTGTTGACCATCATCAAAAGGCACAGAGCACAAAAGAAAAGCCAAGAAATTAGAATATTACATCAGCCCTGCATGAACAGATACCACTGATAAAAGGATTAGAGGGTGCTAGGGAGAATTTAATTTCCTGAACAAAATTATGTTATTATAGTTGAAATAAATATAATAATTTCAATAAGGCAAATCAGTTGTCTTACCTTCTGCAGCAGTAAAAAGGGACAGGTTCATTTGAATGTTTTCCTGCAGCCAAATCAAAGAAACCTACATCCACCAAATCCTTTCTCTCATGAAATAAACCTGACCCACAAACCTCTCTGTCTTTCCTACCTTTTTTTTTCCTTTTAATTTGTGTTTGCTGCATGGCTGGCCACATCCACCTTTGTCAGTCTACAACAGTGATTTCCTTCCTACAGTGACTGAAGGAAGTCTCTTGGATTCAAAGCAATGCGACACACACTGACAAGTGCATTAGGAAGAGCTTCTAGGAGAAGGGAAAAAAGGTCTGAGGCAGATACACCAAGTGCTCACCTTTTTTGTTCAACCAATTAATAAACTGTATTTTACTATACAGAAAGACAGACAGACAATGTAAAGATGCATGAGGATGGACAGCCAGATGGTATAGGGGATGGGAGGTTCAAACAAGTACAGTAAAACTGGGTCAAACCCTACTGAGGCAAACCCTTCTGAACAGGAACTTTGCCTGAATAAAATTGACAGGTCTGGCTCACTCAGGTCAGCAAAAACTGAACTTACCCATAGAAAATAAGGACCACATCTTCTAACACAGAGCAGAGCACAAGATTTTTACTACCATTTTTACTACACTGAACTGACAACACTGGTATTTTGGTAAAAAACAACATAATGTATTTCTGGTGAAATTATTTCCAAGTTTGTTCTGTTACTTCAAACATCTCTACCATGAGTTCATGTTTGAGAACCAGACATAAACAGGAAGCTTCCAGAACAGTGCTTTAAAGACTCAGGACATCATTTCTGTCCATACTTCCCTTACAAATTGGCCATCTGCTCTGAAAAATGAAGAACTGAATCAAAATCTTCCATGTCATGGGAAAGTCTCTTTCAACTAATGTTAAAGAAAATTATTTGAATGGTTTTAAAAACCATGACATTGTGTAAATCATTGAAACATCTCCCAAACACTGACCTTTCAGTGACCTTTGCACTGACCTGCAACCACCTCTGCAGGTAAGTGTTATTATATTAATTCAGTTCTACATGCAAGGAAAGAGAAAACCAACAATGTTAAGTGACTTGCTGAGTCATCTGCACAGCTGGGAACTGCAGTCTGGCAGTTGATAATAACATCAAATTGTAGAGTGTTTTGCCACCTTCCTCTGTTAGTACTACTGGCAAAATGCTCTCCCATTTGCTTAGGGGGCAACCTACAACCTCCTGTCAATTAATCAATGTAAGTACTTTACAAAATCCTAAAATACATACAAATATACAGCTGATATAAGCAGCACACAAAGCTCATCCTAAACCTGAAGCTAATGGAAGAACTTTGACACTGGCCTGAAGCAGAAGAACAAGCCCTTTACTGTGATAAATCAAAAAGCATACACAGGACTAACCAAGTGAACTCTGTATTAAAAAATAGTGGTAAACCCCTGGTAACAACTCTGAAAACCTCTGCTAATGCCTTACCAGTTCTCTTTTCAGTTAGTAGTTTTGATTGCCATTACCTCTGGGTGATGAGTCTAGGAACTGTTGCATTATTTTTTAAACACACAACGGGCAGATTTTTTTTAAAAACAACAACAATCAATTATTGAAGTTCTTTGTAATTGTTACTAATCACATCCAGTAGGCCCTTCCAGTAGAGTGGACTGACAAATGTTATTGTTAACACGGCCTGTAATTGCATTGTCTCAAAAATGACTGCAAGATGGAACATGCCTAATTGCAGTGTCCTCATAAACTGAGTCAGACTATGCTAGCACATGAAAAAGCAACCATCCACTTGCAAAATTCATAGAGGCTCTGTGTTAAAATACCAACAAAGTTTGTTCAGCAGATCATAAGAAATTATTTTCATGCACTTATGTAACAAAAAGAAAGAGAAAATACTAAAAGAGAATCCAAGAAGGAAATAAGTGGACACACAAAAATGCTACTGACATGGCAGAGTTCAACTGACAGTCCCCTGGAGATTCTGAACCCAAATCTTTCCCTCTTATCCCCATGCTGCAGCTCAGTTTTAACACACTGCTGCCTCCCTGTACTGATGGCCTTGGAGTAGCACTGCTGAACAAAGCACTGATGCAGACGCCTATGCTGCAACAGCCTCACTGGGATTGAGGCCTCTGCTTAACATTGAGCCAACGCTTCCGTTCTTTGCTGGAGGAGATTTCAGCAGGAGGAAAATGCAGTGATCATGGGCTACTGAAACTGAACACTTGTGCAGAACAGAACAGAAATTTGCTTTGTAAGACTAGAATGCGACTGCTGCACTTTGTATACAAAACTCCCAACACATGCAGGCACTGAAGCGTGAATTACAGGTTGAGGGGCAAAGAAATGATCCAACTCTGAATCTCCTTGCTTTCATGCATTTAAGATTCCAAACCAAAAGGCAATGGTAATTTTAAAAATGCAGCCAAACAAACTTCAAGAAACAAAAGATGACCCATAATTGTAGTTTTGGTGACCACACTGGGACAGCAGACACCCTGGCTCATATTGCATACGACAAAAAAAGTGAGCAGCACTATCTCTTTTTCTTTAGCATGGATGTACTTAACATATCTCTCAGTTACTTCTGTGCATGTGTCTACCTCATGCATGCACTGCAGTTGGTTTGCAGATGGGGAGTTATAGCTGGGAATGCCTTATCTTGTCACATGAGAAGTATCTCCACTGCAGAAAGTATCTCCATTTTCTGATTCCCCCATCCTTTAGATTCATGTCTCATCCCTCTGCTGACAGCTCTGCACTGCAATGTCCAGGAGACCCTTACCTTCCTCCAGAATTCCAGTCTGCTCGGAAGCTGGTGATGGAGGTGGGGAAGGAGGCAGGTTGGCTGACTCTTCAACTGCTAGAAATCAAACAGTGAAAATGAGATACAGCAATTAATTCCAGGAAGACAAATATACGATACAAGCTGCAGTCAGCTTGTTATGCCCAGCTGAGGAATTATCTGATGGGGACTCATGCCTGCTGGATTTTCAGATAGACCCTTGCAGAATACATGGACTTAAATATCCTATAATAAAAGGATTTATTTTTCTTTTGTTGTTTTGTTTTCTAATGATATGAATTATTTACAAAATTCTAGTCATAGAGTACAATATAAAAATCAAGTACAAGATACTTTTTTAAGTATTGCCTCTTAAAAAGCCTTCAGTCACCCAAGGCAACAACAATAAAGCATCTGAGCACAAGAGGTATTACAAATTCACGCCAACTATGAGAAACTAGCATCCAATCTCTTCAATCTACCTTGAGTACACGAAAAAACCACATTCTGCACATTTTTTTTCTTCTTCTGCTGAGTTCAAGGTTAATCACAGAACACATGCAAATATCACTTGTCTAAATGCAAAAGACATCATCACAGGGAACTTATGTCAGCTGTGACATAACAGTGATTCAGCTGAGCAAGGCGCAGTGAAAACTTAGATGCACTTAGACTAGGATTTACATTCATTCCCAGCCATGAGACCAGATGCTGAAACCAAATGATTTTTTTTCAATTATTTCAATTCAAGTATGACGAAATCCTAAACAGACTTCTTAAATGAACTCAGCACAACCTCTGCATCTGATCTCATACCAATCACTGAGAATTTTTTTTTCTTTGAAAACAGACCCACTCCTGGAGCTTAACCAATGTTTAAAAAAAAAAACCCCAAACTAATCTGTTTTAATAGATTTGTCTTATCAACGGCACCTCTCAACAGGCAGATCTTGGTTTCCAGTTCAGGGCTTCTCCCCAAGCACAGACAGGCCACTTTCAAAGCACCACAGAATTTTCCAGGCTTCCTCCTATTGATTTCAGTGTGATTTGGAAAAGACCATCTATGACTTGTCCTTAAGACGTGCTGTCCAGGGACACAGTATTTTTAAATTCATCACAATGAAACTGACCACAGGAACACCAACAGTTGTTAACTGAAGTCATACTTCTCACAATGTTTTTCAAATTACTTATATAGCTAGATGGAACTGAATATCAATTTTGCCTCTCCCAGGCCCCAGTGAAGTAATACGGAGAATTGGAGTCTTCCATGTAAAACTGAGTCTCTGCAAAGAAGCGAATTAACAAGCAACGCATCTCCCTGCTGCAGTTCAAAGTTAGTTCAATGAAGCAAAAAACCTTGGGAACCAAATTTCCAACAAATATTCTAAATTACTCATTTACTTTAATTCATTCCTAGGCAGAGTCCAGGCACTGCACCAAAGCACGCAGAGTGCCTGTGGGGAAAACACCACAGAGTATTGTTTTGATTTAAGTACAAGCACTCAGCAGAATCGATCCTAGGGCAGGCTTGCAAGACTTCCTTACCTCAGGATGGAGTGTGTCCTTTCTCTGGCCTTTGATGTACAAGTTTTGAGCTACTGCAGAAGTTTTCTGGCAAAGACGAAGCACTTCAGGTACAAATGATTGTATACCTACCTTCTTTTATATTTTTATATATATATATATATATGTGTGTGTGTGTATATATGTATATTCACACATGCACTTATATTTCAGAGAGACATTTCACAGAGGAGGCAACAGGAGGATGGAGACACAGCATGGACCAATGGCAGTGTTACCATTCCCAGTATAGACCACTGGCATTTGCTTCTACCACGTGTGATTCTTTCTTCCACAATCAGCCCTCACTCTGCCTGGCTGCTCTCACTTGGTGTGCTCCGTTCCCTTCTGCTTCCTGTTGAGGTGCTCCCCCTCCATCTATTTGAGCAGCTACCACCTGACCAGCAAAGCCTCACTTTCTTTTTATACATCAATCCTCTATCTTTGCCTCTTCGGACATTAATCCTTCACGTTGAACACGGCTGAACACAAACAGTCCCAACAAACACGACAACAAAATCCCCCCACTGAACACACTGCACTGCTTGGAGTCAGAAACGAGGTAGAGAACTGCTGTTAGAGCAAACAGGGAATGAGACAGTCACGGGGCCATGAAGAACTGGGAATACAAGGATCCTGCCAGTATCCTGTGGTTCCAGCAGCTATCCCGTGGTGGCTGCAGTTTGCCCACGACCGTAACCAACGTGAATACGTGGCTGGAACTGCTTATTTCAAAAAAAGGAATGTTATACATACAGACATTTGCAGACACAAGGACACCCGGAGCATTCTTTGTCTCATTTTACCTAAAGGTAGTGATCCAGGCTGATCTTTGTGCTGGGCTTCTTTTTCCTGTTCACCTTTCAGGACTGCTACAGCTTCAGCTGTTACTACTTGTACTATCCTTGCAGACACTTCTTCTGTGGCAGCAGCAAAGTCAGAGAAAAAGAAAGAAAAGCATGCTAATCAGAATAGTGTTTTAAAATCATAAAGATCAGCTTAAACAATAAAAAAACAGAGGCTGACAATCAATTCTTAAAAGGTAATCTTTCTTCCTGAAATATAAGGAAATCATTAAAAATAAAAGGACCAGCACAAAGATCTCAGTGGAAAATGTCGCATATTTACAAAAACCAGGAGCTCGCTGTAAGCAAGATGCACAAAGCATCATTATTCAATATTCTTTCTGCTAGGGACCATGTGCAGCAACTGCAAAATTTTAAGACGATCATCTATTAGAAAAATTTCTGTAGGTATTGTTTTGCAGACACGGGTAGAATGGGCAGCTGAGTAATGGGATTTCTTGACATTTAATATATGAAGTTAGCTGCATTCCAACATGCACTTTGGATTCTAATTCCTCCTCAGCAGCACACAGAATGCATTAAAGGCACTTCCCAGACAGCCATCTATGCTGATGAGGGACTTGAAAAAGAAGGGCCAAATATCACTTCTGTATGATTAAAACCTATGCTTTGTCTTCCTCACCCCTTTTAAGACTGCCACACAAAGCTTTATTTAAACAGCAGGTCTGACTATCATGCAGAGGATAACATTTTTTGGGTGGGATAGGCTCCTCACTGCTTGCTCCTGCTGTGCTCCGTGCAGGAAAGGGACTTGTGAGGAGCTGGCTCAGACACCATACGCTTGACAGAGCTGGGTGCCACAGAACCCACGCTTTGCTCTTCCCCGCTGCTCTCAAGGTGTAGCAGACCTGAGAGGGGCTGAGGAACATGTTGCTCTGGTGAGCAGAGGGTGGCAGTAGGACCGCTCAAGGAGTAAATTCTTCCAAGCTCAAAAATTGGGTCTCAGCTTGAATCCAGACCCATTAAAAGGTGCAGTGAAATGTCATCAGGCACACAGCTGCATATGGAAGCAACCAGAGAAGTTTCCCGCCCTCTGGCAGCTCAGGCACCTTTGATGTAACAAATCAAGGTCTTAAGGGTTGGTCCAGCAGAATTTGGAGAAAAATGGTTTGTGGTTCTTATCTGTGTAGGAGCCTGCTCTCCCTTAGTCATTAATCAATATATTTCTCTCTTTCAGACACACTTAGTGGAAATAAATCCCTTCAGTTTCCAGCTATATCCAAATGCTGGCTGAGAGCTGTTCCCAATGCAAATGACCCCTAGGGAAGGCCACAAGCTGCACGGTCACAACCCACCAGCTGCACGGCTTGGCACACTTGGGAAAAGAGCAAAACTTCACTGCTGCTCCAGCCCTCGTGTGGAGACAGAGGTTTGTAATGGCAGATGTCAATACACCCTGCTCCTGTCAGAGCCACCATTAATCACCATCCTGAGGGCAGGAATAAAAGCTCTGCTCACCCATTACCACGTCCTTCAGGCAAAAACTGGCTGGGAAGGGCAAGTATATTTAAATCAATGCCCTACATGCAACTTTACAGCAACCATGCTGACAAGGGACACTATCCATTAGATTAATAATGATTTCTTTTCACAGTTACTCCTACAGACTTCCCTTGTACTTTTAACGTTAAGCTATTCCTCTTCATTTGTCCTTTAGAAAAGCCAATTGTTTTCCCCAAAAAACACAGATATGAGTTACTTGACTTTCACAGCCATGTCTGTCTAAAACTGAAGTGTTAGGTTAATCTTTCTTTTACACAAACTATTTAATGAGATATCAAAAATCCCCACCCACTGGCAAAGAACATTCCTAATTGTTGGTATTTATACCTTCCAATTCACTGCACTCCTGGCTGGTCACCTGGAGGGCAGTGACTGCAACAGTTCCACAGGCTACTGCCAACAGCAAAAGTGAATGGATGAATATGCCAGAACAACTACCAAGCAACAAAAAAACCAAGCTGATCTGAAAAACTGTTAACTCCAAAATACATTAATATAAACTCGCCAATGATAAACTCAGAGCAGAAATCTAAAGATCCTGCTTTCCTACCATCAGGGGTGAGAAGTTCTGCAGCCTTCACATAGGAAGAAACAAATAAACCCTTTTTTGAGATGGGGCTCGATACATTTAGGAAATGGACTACATATGACATAGGTGCCTGCAGAAGCAGGAGACTAAGAAAAGCAGCTCTAGTTCTCTGTTCTTCCATTCAACAACACACCCCTAGTATGAGATGAAACTCCTCTTTGTGGTTAAGTAAATTGAATCAAGCATTATAACCCCATAAATCAAGTCACGCATGTGGCCAGTCCTATGGATCAAAGAACAGGGATATTGATTTAAAGCCCAGCAATCTTCCCAGCTGCCTTTCAGGAGCCTGCACCTCATTCTTGGGCTTTGCACCTCATTTTGGGCTGCTTCCACACCTGCTGAATGCTGGGGGTGCTTCTCAGCACCTCTTGGTTCCTTCCTCTCGTGAGAAACACAGAACACACACTTCCCAGACCCTCCCAGACTCCCACGTGGTGCTGCTGTTGCAGAGCAGCGGACTAGACACAAATCTGGAATCCTTACAGGTCCTGACAGCTCCCTGTGTCGCGAAGCACACGCAGCCTGCAAAGCACAAACCACTCTGGGAAAAACCAGGAGAACGAACCTGCAGCTTGGCCCATCCTCCTGCAGACATGTGGGGCCCTCCCCACACCAGGGCGTGCTGCAGCACCTCCATGGGTGGGAAACAAATTGCTCTTCCAGAAAGCCTCCTTTGATACCTGGCATACCCCCGCTCAGATTCTGCTCTCTCAGAGCAGGAACGAGCACCACGCTGACAGCTCTGGTGAACACGGAGGAGGAGGGCACCGAGCTTCGCTGAGTGCCACGGCTCCAGAGGACCCCGCGCCAATTCCTGCCACCGCTTCACACCGGGAGGATGTGACACACAACCCCCCATCAAAATTTCCACCAAGTGACTAATCACAACACCACCGACAAAAGCAACATCATCACGTCTATACTATTAGCACAGACAAACAAGTCGAGACTCAATGAGGAACACTGTTAAGAGAATCAATTTTTGAATATTATTTTCACATGAAAATTTTAAGGAAAGGCTGCAATTAATTTCTGATATAAAATATGCAAATGTATACCAGATTCAGTACCCTGGAGCATATCCAAAGGAAATCCACTTGGTCAACGGCTTTCCATCAGCCAAGCTACTGCAACTCTCCCCCACAGCAAGGTTAAGACAACTCCCTATTAAATACTGCCTCCTTTGTGATAGAATTCATACTTGTTCCCATCTAGCCTGATTCTCTGGTACAAATGGGCTCTACAATCCTGAAGACAGTTCTCACTCTCTCAGCTCTCTTCCTGATTTAATTTGCTTGGGACAAAGATAATGTTCCACAGGGAGATACATCTGGGGTTGAAAGGTTGCTTCCTGAAAAATAGAAATTTCAATTTCAGGCTATGCAAAATGAGTAAATAAAAATACAAATGGCCTCTGGGTGTGTGTTTTATTTTTGTTCAGTTTGTTTGGCAGCGTTTTTTCATCAAGAAAGGCTTACTTCTGAACACTCTGCTGATGGATATTTTGGGTGACATGAGAGGCACGGGCAGTTCACCAGAAGAGCAGTGCTTTTGCTGTACATGACTGCTGCAAAAGGACAGACATTTCTGTACTAATGGACACTATAAATAGAAGATCCAACGGGTCAGTCAAATCCTCACAGGGCTGCTATTGAGACTTTTCATAGTTTCCTTATGGTTCAGTTAAAGTTCAAGGCAGAGTAATGATAAAGAACAAAAAAAAAAAAAAAAAAAGGAGAGTTAGCCAGCTTGGATGCCAGGCAAATTCTTCACAGCCTAAAAGCTATGTATTCATTAGACATAGTTTTGCTTGTAGTCATTTATTTTCTCTCTCTTTAAACAGGTAGACTCTCTCAGACTCTACTTCGTGCCACAAAAACCGCACTAACATACGACAAGTAACAACAAATATATTTATTTCTTAAAGGATTTAAGGAGCATGGCTTTACGTTAGACTCCAGCAGAACAAAGAACAGCAACATGCCTTTTCTTTGCATTTTGCAGAGAGTAAAATGCTTCTCCTTTTTACCAAGATGTCAGCTGCTCATGATACAGGACGCAGAGCTTCACAGGTTGATTTCAGGGAATGCAGTACCCCAAAATATAGGCAGTCCTTGAATGGGATGTCCATATCTGAGAGAAAACATTGTGAAAGACTCTCAGCACGAGCTCTCCAAAGCCCCGACAGGGAGCAGGGCGAGGTGAGAGGCCAAGGGCTGAGATACAGGGATGGTGGGTTCTGCTGCTCCCTCTAAAGCTGTCACTTCAGACCACACTCTGACAGGGCTGCCAGGTCAGCTCTGCCCAGCTGCTGCCAGTGCCACGGCTGCTCTGTGGCACGAACAGAGGACTCTGCCCTGCTGAGAGGGTAGGCACCTGTCTGGGGCACTACACTAATTTAAACTGAAGTTAAAACTCAAATTAAGCACTCTGTGCTCCTGGTTTTGGAAGTCAGCCCAATTCTTCTATAAACCCCAGCATACCAAATCAGGAGATCTGGAATCTCCATGCCCTGCAGATGACTCGGGGACACAAACCCTCTCCAGAGTACTGAGATGCACAGGGGATGCTGAACCAACATACCCCCATGATATGGGGAGCCATAGCCTTCCCTCCTGGCTGGGTTGGGAAGGCCTGCTGCCTCCAAAGGCTGCTGCCCTCCTCACAAGTACACCCAAGGGCACAAGAGCCGCCCAATCCCCACCCCAGCCACTCTAGCACCAAGATTTAAACTGAAGAAGGCATCATTCAGACACTCCCTCCACACACCTGAGGCCCCCTTCCCTGACAGAAACTCAAACAGGGTCTGTAAATGAAGTTACATGTCAAAGCATGGCTACAGCACAGTCCAGTATCTGGGATTAGATCCTGTACAAGGCCAAGACGTCATTTCAAAGCGCTTCTTCATTTCTTATTGATCCTGCTGCATTTGTCAATGGACCGCAGATGTCTCCACTGGCACATTACCTACAGTACTTTCATTTCCCAAGAAACCTTTCCATTCCTTTAACTTTTCTAACAGACAGGTTTACCAGTCCCAGAGACAGATATACAGATGGTGGCACGAGTCTTTTAAAAAAGGCGTCTGAGCTTTCAGGTCCTGACATAAATATTTCCACAAAATAGTTTTTAAAAATAGCTTTTAAAAAAATCAGCAACTACAAAGGCAAGAACAAAAATCAAATCTGTGAGACACCTCCACAGTGATGTGCGATGTCTGCTTCTTATGTGCCCTTTTAATGTTTTTCCTTCAGCCTCTAGCACTTTTTCCTCTTTCCCTTCCAACCTACCACAACCTCAGGCTCACTTCCTGGAGAAGCTGAGTTTGCTATGAACACCACTTGTTAGGTGAAACTGCTCAGCTGTTTGTTTCTGATAGCCCTCATCCAGCAGTGCCTTTTATCTTCTCTCTCTCCCCTATCCCTCTTTGCAATGTTGTGTGATTATTCCAAGGACTGGTTTTGAGAGTAGGCGCTGCCCCGGGCAGGGCTCACAGCACCTCCCGGCCTCGCCGGTACGTGCCCGGCACCGACGCAGGATCCTGCTGGCAGAGCAGCTGGGGGCTGGTACCGCTCGCCCTGGGAACAGCCTGCTCGCCACCTCATGCAACAGTGCCAGTGACTTCTCAGGCCAGAGCTGCTCCAGTCAGGCTACAGTTTGTCTCCTCAGCTCTTCTCCTTCCCTGTCTGTAGTCGCCTGTGATTCATTACTGCCATTCAGACAGATCACTCAGCCCACCTATCTGTTGCTTCTTCCCACCTTGAGAACCCATTTCACAGCAACAGGGACAGCTCCTCCTAATAGGAAAATGCATTTCACATCCCCACAATTTCAGCAGGACAGTCTTCCCAGACTGGAGGAGCATCATTCCTCCCACTTTCTGGCAACAGCTCCATCAAATGGCACTAGGGTGGCAGCAAGACCTTCAGTTTGCTGTGGCCACGGAAGATGCCACCTGGTCTCTGTAAAGCAGAACTTGTTTAAGGCATAAAGAAAGTCTGACATGCTTCAACCGCACAGCACAACAAATGCTCCAGGAGAAAACCAAAGAAAAGGGATGATAGGAAGGAGGGATGGAAAAAAGGAGACTGCAAATTGTGTCAAAACTTTACATGCATTCACAGTGTCACCCCTCAGACATCTACCAAGAAAATTAACAGTGAGCTCAGTTAAAGCAAAGGGTAATTAACACTCCTGGAGCACTGAGACTAAAGCAGGGATTAAAGAAAGTTGCAACCAGACGGAAAGGATAAAATAATATGTTTCATTAATTTTGCTACATTTTAGGGAAGGAACACAGGCAGAGCACAGCAAAAGGATTAGCTATGTGTGTACTTGCAGAATTGTGAAAACAAAGCAATTTCAGTCAAAACGGGCCTGTCAAAATCCTCAGTGGGGTGCAGAGCAGTTTCCAAGGTAACCAGCATTAATTGTTGGCACAGTGGAATTGAGTCAACAACAAAAGCACAGAGCAACCTGCACCGTTTAGTGAGGCAAAACACCCCATATACTGCTGCAGAAAGGAAAATATACAAAGCGGCTATTTGCTATCTTTGACAATCTGAAAAGCAAACAGGACCTATGGATTTTTTTCCCCCGGGTACTGCAATTGCGAGTGCAGCCGGGCTGTAAACCAAATAGCTATTCGATTTGTTTAGAGGCATTAGCCAGTCCCCTAAGGACAGGTCCTGAGTTCACGCACAGCTCTCCTGGAAGCTGGTGGATGACTTGTTTCAGTCAAGACTGCTGAAACGTTGCAGGGAAAAAAAGACCCAGGCGGCACTCAGTGACATTTGGGATGGAAAAACCAAACACACATCTTGGACTTGATCACTGGGATCATGACAATTCTAAATAAATACTGCCTTTTTGCACTCAGATTAAAAGAGAAATGCACAGCAGCAATCAAAGTAGTATGAATAAGTTCTATAAAACCCAAATAACGCCAAAAGATTAGTGCTTGAGATTGAAGAAAAAAGCCATAACATAGCTTTACAGAATTCAAATATTGGCTTTCAAATGGCTTTTGTGAGTGTAAATATTTTGCTGTAAGTAGGTCCTTGATCTGGATGTTGGCAATTTTAACAATAATTGGCAGGAGGTACAAAGGCAAATAATAGGAACGTCAGCTTCTAAATTAAATACAACCACAACACAACTGTCAAGTGTAATTTCCCTAATAAACTCGTTGACTTTAAGCTACTGCAGCATCCATGAGGATAGTGACAGATTAATTTAATCACCAGGATTCACCAGCTAACCAACAGAGCAGGCCAGAAAAGGCCTGTGTTTCGGGTAAGAAAGAGCTTTTCCTGTTTAATGCATTGAATCCCCAAGGTATGAACATTCAGATTACCTTTAGGGAAAGATGTATTGCAGTCAGACTGTGTGAGAAGAGCACGAAGACGTGAGCTACAGCTGAGTACCTGACACAGCAGCTTCACACCCTCATGAGCCCCACTGCAAATGTGTTACATCTCTGTGTTTTGGGGCATTCAGCAGCCCCTCCTATGTCCTCCTTAAACCCTGGACTGCAAATCTGAACTACTACTACTACAACTACAACTACTTCTATCCAGCTCCTTAACACTTAGGAACTTGATGATCTTGGAGATCTTTTCCAGTCTTAGTGATTTTATGATTCTTGTGCTATCTGCTTTATATCAGAGTAAATCTGGTGCCCAGCTGGAGTCCTGGCTACAGCTGAGCAGTGTCGGCCTGGCTGTGCTCTGGTACAAACAGGAGGCTGGAGGGTGGCTTTCCTGGGCACCCTCAGCTGCTCCGCAATGTTCAGGGAAGCGGTGGGGAAGCTCGAGCTGCCTGTTCTTGGATTGTTTCCACATGTTCTGCATGTGTTTCAGTTCCCCTGCCCTGACTGAATTTTCCTGATGACCTTCTTCAGTGAGAGAGTTGGACACATAGTCCAAATCTCCAAGGCAGACAGTGGCAAAATCCAAAGTGACTCACGCTATGAGCCAGAAGCCATTCCGAAAGCTCCAGGGAGCCTGCTCCTCCGGCTCCTGAGCACATGCATTAGGCAGAGGCCTCTGCCATGCTGTCTAGCAGCAGTAGAACAAAACAGCAAGGGATCAGTCCCCTCCCCAGCCCCTCCTGAAATATGTAAGTCTGTTAAAAAGGAGTCACACAAATGTCAGTACAATAGTGCAACACTTTAAAAATGAGCCCTCATTACTGCTAATACTTGTTCCCTGTGCACCCCCTGAGTCCATCTCCTTAAGTCTACTGCCTGGAACAAAATATTTACTGTTGGTGTTTCCCAGCCAAATCAGAGGTGGGAAAAGCTATCAGTTCTGTTTTGTCTGATGCATGGGCAACACAACTTACAGTTAACATGCAACATTGAAGCTGACAACACCAGACCCTCAGCCAGGGCAATGCAGTGAGGTTGCACGGCCTTTCCCAGGACTTGGTATCACATCAAAACAACACCTGCACATACAAAGCAGCTATATCTATCTTTCCCTAAAATATTAATTCCCTAGGACTCACACAGAAGAAACCATTTTGGCTTCAAAATAAAGAACCAGATATTTAATCCTTTGAATGTCCGTAAATATATGTAATAGGTAACTCACTTTAAAATCAATATTTATTTTGGATTTCAGTACAAGCCAACATTTTAAACAGACTTTTAAGAACCTCTGTAGAAGTCAATGAAGCATCAGCCACCTACAGCAGGAGGTGACGTGTCCCTTAAGGTTCATTTTTAGCTCCTTTTGAGATGATTTTAAACACTTTTTATAGTGCTTTCTGTGATCTTTTTAAAAAAGAATTCACAGCATGCTATATAAACTTTGCTGGATTCAAGTTTAAAATTAACATTAACCTGTGCACACATTGTGTGGGACTTAGTCATGCCTGGTCGGGAGGACTGAAGATCAATCTGTCAATGCCAACAGAATGCTGGTTTAACCCATCAGGGGATGTTTAACACACAAAATGCAGCAATGCCGTGCCCTGCTCACCTTGGTGCTCACGCTGCTGGTCCAGCCCAGCTCTGCACTGCAGCAGCAGCTGTGCGGCTGATCTCTTCCCAGCCCTGCTTCCCAGCCCAGCCCGTGCCTGTACCAAGGCCAGAGTGTTTCTCCCACCCATGGAGGAATGGTGCTGCGTCCTTCCAAAGGAGCACGTGCAAGTGTCCCCACAGACAGGCAGCGCCAAACGCGGCCCACGTCACACACAGATTAACCCAGTGCCCATCAGTGCACTGGCACAGGTTGCCCAGAGAAGCTGTGGCTGCCCCATCCCTGCAAGTGTCCAAGGCCAGGTTGGACGGGGCTTGGAGCAACCTGGGATAGTGGAAGGTGTTCCTGCCCATGGCAGGGGGTTGGAACGAGATGAGCTTTAAGGTCCCTTCCAAAGCAAACCATTTGATGGTTCTGTGATCTCCTGAACTACGTCTTCCACTTCTGCCAGAACTGTCTTCTCTGGGCACTCAAATACCCGCAAGCTTCTGCAGCCATGGTGCTGGAGACATCCAGCTGCTGTGGGGAGAGCTGAGACATGGCTGTGGCCACTGCAGCCTCCAAGAGAGCTGCATCCAGAGACAGAGCTCCTAAGTGTACTGAAAATGAGGTTGTGGAAATTCCAGGTCACAGGGGAGCTACACTAGATGGCTGGGATAAAGCAGGAAGCACATATGGAGAGCAAGAGAAAAAAAAGCTAGAGGCAACATAAGTGAGAAAGGAGGAAGAGAAGGGAGAGCTGACAGAGCAATTGTTGAGAAGGACAACATATTCTTAAATAGCGAGAAAGGATGACAGGGAAAGGAAAGGGAAAGCAATTCATACACAGGAACAGCTAGGGATTAGTTTCAGCTCACCAACAACCTGTGCAGGCTGCATTACCCTTATATGTGGCACATACGCTGAATTTGGGGTAAAAAGCAACAGCCACTGCTGAATCCTATTCCCTCTTCTCATATGTGGTGCAAGGCTGTGGATGAAAACAGTTTGAGTACGTCAGCAAGACTGCCATATCTACACAGCACTGGCAGCTGACACATTCACAAAGAAGAGCAGAAGTGTCTGGCCAGATGCACGGGCTGCACAGGCAGAGGACCAGACTGTAAATCAGTTTTATCCTAACTGCCACAGGCTATATGGGTTAGTCTCAGGGAAAGAAATAGAAACAAAAAGGAAAATACCTGGGGTTTATTTTCCCCTCCCAAAATACACAGTGCCTCCAAGCGAAACTGATTTCCATGAACTATTCAATCTACTCAGTCCTGACTCAGTCCCTGACTCTCTGGGAAGCAGCTAAGAGATTTTCCTGCCCTGGAGCTGATATCTCGCAGTTATTTTCCATGTACTGCATGCGCCTAAAACTAAAGTTTTGAACGGTCATTTTCCACACATAGGAGAAGGGCTCACTCCCATGATGTAATGTACACAGCTGGGGTGCCTTGAGTTTCCTGCACTTTTTGCATGTCATGAGGAATGCCTCAGCACTAACAAACCCCCAAGAAACAACCAAAACTGCATTTCTAAATCATCACTTCAGAAGAGGTCTTCCAAGCTGACCACTGACTCTGCTCTGTAGTCGGACTGTGAAACAGCACGGAAAATGTAAATGTTTTGCTTAGAATCTCCCAAGGAACAAATGACAGCATAAACACCATCACACAGACTTCTCACTTTGAGCCGAGTCTTGTCTTTGAATTTCCACATCAGCCATTGGCAGGGACAGACACTGGATCATCAGTGCTCATCTGCCAGCTAATGCCAGCCGCTTTATGCTGATTTCCATCTCTTCAGCTGGCAAAGGCAAGCAAATCTGTATTATCATTAGAAGGATTGAATTTAAAATGAGCAGTTAATCTACCAGTAGCAACTCCACAGAACCAAAAACCCTAACCGAAACACCAGTACACGCTATGTTTTGCTGTCCTTCCAGGATAGGAATATTGCAAGAGAAGAGATGGTTTCTTTTCTGTATTGTAATCTCACAGATGAAAACAGCACAAAAGACAAAGAAAGGGGCTTGTCTCTTGCTTCCTTGTAATACTTCCTTTGAGTTTCTCACTTAAATTGAAACCCAGGTTGCCTTTGCTTTCCAATTTTAATACAGACTAGCTCATCATGGTTAGTCGAACCAAGAGATTTGCATACGTATCTCTCTCGTACTTTGTACAGAAAATACACCTCAAAGTAATATTTTCTTTTCATTTCCATGGAAGTTGTGCCTCAGTGAGGACTACAGAGTGAGGTCCCAATCACGAAGTGCTTGCAGTCTCTTCCCTGCCTCCCTTAACCTTGAGAAGCAAATGCTAGAGGAAAGGAGGAAAAAAAATTAAATCCTCCTTTCCTTTGTCAGCCAGCCTGGCTGCGGCTCACAGCCGTCACAGGGAGCCTGTGCACTCCTGAATGCTAAATAAGCTCCCAGGCTACATACTTCTCTCAGCGGAGCTTATAAAGAGATTTCACTCCGAACAGGGCCATGTTGGCATGGCAACAGAGAAAAAGGAATCAGCAATGCCCAGCACTCCTCGAAGGAGCAGCAGACTTGGTGTGACTCTCGTTTTTGTGAGGGATGTGATGGTACCCACCTCCCCTCCACCAAAGGTTAAACCCGTGCCCAGTGTGTGTGGAAGGGCCGATGTCCAGCTTGTGTGCTGGCAGGACCTGCCCCCACCAGACGGACCTGGGCACAGCTTGTGCCGGGCTTTCCTTAGCCAGGGCTGGAAAACGCACCAACCAAACACCTGAGCTTCCATAATGGAAAAACGGGAGGAAAGGATTTGTCAAGCATGGAGCTGAGCAGGTTAATGACCACACTTCCAGACACAGGGCAAGGGGTCTGGAAATGGGGCCAGCAATGCCCACTAGCACATCCCGTTCTGCCACCTTAGAATCTGCTGCTTCCCCTTCAAGGTGACTTTGGAGACGAAGTTGCCATTTCAGCCCTGCCTGAAACAAGACCAGCTGTGTGCCTGCAAAACAAGGCTCTGTTGTTTAGTAATGAACCTTCTTCCAAATCTTCCTGCCCTCAGATCAAAACTGGAATGGAAGATTATATGCTGGCACAGTCCCCAGCAATACCACCTTCCAGCTGTAATCACAGAGACCCCTGCCCAGTGCCAAATGTTGGCCAGTGCTTTTGAATGTCCTTTATGATGCCATCCTGGGGATGGAGACCATGATAGACCCTTTAAACATGACAGGGATGAGCCTTGAAAGCGCTTCATCCCTACCTCTCTGCAAGGGGCAGAGCTGAGCCCAGCCCAGAAGGCAGAAGCCTGCGGAGAGGCAGTGCAGAGCCCTGCACAGTGCTGGGCCACCTGTCCATGGCTCTGCCACAGCCCTTCTAGCTGACCTGGGCTAGTTCTCTCCACCCCTTGTGCCTTTTCTCCTGGCTTTTACAAGTCCCGTCTACTTTATGCAATTCATAAATGCACAAGCTGTGTCCTACCACACACTTTATAAAGGGAAAAGGACTCCTACACAACAGGCCACAAATTAGAACATGGCTTCCGGACACAACTGCCCCACCAGTCATTCAGCTAAGGTCAGTGCTGGATGGTCGAGATCTGACCCACAGAAACAGCAAAGTCTACATTTACAGCCCTCATCAGAGCAGGTACTCAAACACGGAGGGTGGGGAGGGAGGGCAGAGGCAAACACAAAAAGGGGAGACAAGGCAAAAATGTAACTCCCAGGGTGCATTTGGTGTCTGACAGGTTACTCATCCCCCAGTAGCAACAACTGTCCTGGTACAGCAGGCTTGCTGTTCCCCCAGGAACGGCTGCAGATGCTGTCAAAAGGCAACTTCGACAAACAGCACTCACGGCGTACAGCCTGAACTACTGGTGTGGCTGGAACAATACGTTATGAAAGACATTTCTTTCACATCCCAGCCTTGTTGTTCCTTGTTACATCTCCAAGGTTGTTATTGATTACGTTTTCTGGCAGCACTGACAGCACCGAGCGAGCGATGGTTGCCAAGCCAACGTGCTCACAGGCGTTCCGCTCTCACTTCTTAAGGAACCACAGCTGCTTCTGCAATTCCCTTTTATGACGCTCGTATTGTAACAAGAAAACACCGAAGGGAATTGAAACACCAACAGGGAGCCCAAAGGAAATGGCTGGTTGGTGCCCTCCCTTAGCCAGATGCAACACTGATGTGGTACGATGCAGCAGTTGGCTCTAATGGCGTTACTGCAGCTGGTTTGAGATATGGTTTTCAAAAGCGAATCTGAACCACACACTCCCAGAGGGCCTTCAAGATAAAAGAGACTGATGGCTGATGTTCTCTGTGTGCCTGATTCCCAGCCATGGGAGTCAACAGCACCTGCACACCAGGTTATCTCACCCCACTCCCTTTCAGGCAATAATTTTTGCATTCTGCCCAAAACTGTGCCAGACCTTCCATCTCCTACCCACACATGTCAATCACTGACTGATTTCTGAAGTCCCAAGGGGAGGTGGGAGGGCAGAGCCAGCCTCTCAGAGAGGTTATGGCTGGACAAAAAACGATATCTTACTGGATTGACTGATAGGGCCAGCCACAGGAAAAACCCAGAGAGACTGGTCTATATAGTAGTTATTGAATACTTTAGAGTCAGGGAGAAGATAGCTGTGGGTAGCGGAATGTGAAAAGATGGAATTTCTGTGCCTTCATTCCTGGTCCTCCGCAGGAGGACAACTGAGAAGGACCTCTACAGCAAGCTTAATAGAGAATGGTAAAAACCACAGCGTTGTCAACAAGTGCCCCAGAGGAGCTCTGTTGCCCCCACCTATACTGTCTTCAGCAACATAATTTGAATATAATATTCCAATAACAAGTCCCAGAAAATGACACTTGTACTACACTTAAGAGAAGAAAAGTTTCAGAAGCCTGGGATGTTTGCCTGTATCTGAATTGGCAAAGATGATAGTGTACAGTAATTACTGTCACATTTCCTGGGCAAAGGGAGGGAGATCAAAATGCCTAATTAACAGCTTCTTTCCCAGGGGAGCCATCAATGACATGGTAAGATGCCTTCTTCCAGCTCTGTAAAATAAATAACAGAAATGGGACAAACCCAGCAGTTACATTCAGCTCTCAATGTCATTGCTTTTACATCCTTCTGTGCATTTTTTCTGCATTGCTCAAGACATGGGGCTTGCTGAAAATGCACATCTGACAAGACTGGAAGGCTCCTTTGGGAAACAGGCGCTCAGGGAGCTTGTTGGGGGGGCTCTAATAACTCCAAAAGGGCTTGGGCAGCAGCAGCACAGCCAGTGCAAACAGCCAAATGAAAAGGAAAACTCTGACAAAGCAGTCCTGTTGGAAAGAAAGACTAAAAAGGCCTCCATACAAAGAAGGCCTGTTTGTATGTCTACTGGCAGTGCCATCAGAGTATTACCACTTGTAAGGCAAGAGAGACAGAAAAGAAGATTAAATGAGATGTCACTAGAGGGGGAAACAAACCATTAGCACACCATGGGACCAAGCTATGACTCTCAGTGCATTTCAGCCTGGAGAGGTTGCTGTGTTTTACTGACCCCATACATGGTGCTGCCATTCTGCTCCATCACAGCTCCAGGCCTATTCCAGAGGGGCTGAGGGCCCTGAGCCCGCACAACCAAGCACCATGGTGATTTTCTAACAGTGCTGTGCTGAAGAGGGCTGTGAAGAAGATCCTCTTTACCTGGAGACTGGTTACTACAAGGCAAGGCTACGGAAGACAGTGGGATCCAGACTGTTTTCTTGATACACAGCCAGGAGGCTGAAACAAGCACAATTCCTGCCTTAAATGTTTGGTTTCTTGCATAGCCAACCTAAAGGGACTCTGCTCAAGCACTAGCTATACCAGCGCAGTCTTTCAGGCTGGCATTCCCTGCACCATAGAGAAATATGCTTATTTAAAGAGTAGATGGTCACAGGAATAAATTTGTTGCAGATGCCTATTTAGTCCAGCTGAACAAAACCTGAAACAAAGGGCTGAATCAGAGTAAATTACATTCCAAGTTGTAAAGTGGTTTGTCCCTTCCCAGTTTTCTCTTCAGTTGTTCCCTGCTGTCTGAAACCCCTTCTTTCTGGGGTAGTATCTGCCATCATGCAAAATCTGTTTTGTCTCTGGATGAGCAGATAAAACTGAACCTCTTTCTACTGTCCTTTGCTTATCTTAAAATTTTCCTTTCTTCCTTGCCTCTTCCCACCCCTGCTTGGCTCCCTCACAGCCTCCATCTCATCAGCTCTCCTGCTGCTGAGTCTGTTCCCCCACATCACTCAGCCCCTCACTCCTCCCTCAGCTCAATACTCCCACTTCTCTATTCCTCTTCACAGGTCTAGGGCTCCCTCTTTCTGGTTCACTTACAGGCTAACACACACCAGTGCCTGGGTTCCCCCAGCCACCATAATTTCCAGCCTCTCTCATGGATCTGTCATGGGCTGCCTCTCACCACCTTCCTCACGACTCCAGAGCCAGGAGTGCCCAGCCTGTGGTCAGGTTGCTGTGTCGTGTCAGGGAACCTGCTGCAGTTTTCCACAGTCTCTTTCCATCCCACATGGTTTGGGTTTCCTGCCAATTAATGAAGGGCTACATTTTGTCACTCTGGTAGGACATTTTACTGTCCTTAACACTGTCTGACACCAGGACACAGACACTGTCCTAAGGCTCTGGTAATAGGATTTCAGGAAATGCTTTCTCTTCATCTGTCAAAAAAATAATTCATCAAATAACTGTGCGGGTAATCCAAACCCCCTCCAATTACAAACCTGAATTTGGCACATAATGAAGAAAGCACTTAATCAGTTGAATCACTGTATATAAAGATATATTGTAGAAGACACTTCACAATGCTTCACCACTTTTATCCCTAATTATATAAATTGGACTGGTTAGCACTACATTACTGAAAAAACAGACGCATTTTAAGTGCAAAAAACCAAACCTTTGTAGCTTGATGTTCCTTGCAATTCAAATAAAATGGATTATGTTGGATTGCTGGTTCCCAGAGAATGCTGCAGCACATCTGTACTCCTCCTCGCAGCTTCCTCCCAGTTAGCTGACCACAACTTTCTAGTGAGCAAAGAAAAAGCTGCCACTCTCGTGTTTCACTGCAAGTCAGACACATCCTGTGCTCTACCATGGGGTCCAATCCAAAGCTTTCCTTGTCAGCCCACTTCAAAGTGAGTTTCTGAGGATTACACTATCACGTCCCTTTGCAGCACACAATCTCACATGACATGAAAATGTTTGGCTTAACAAAACCTACAGATCTCATTCCTCACTCTTAATAATTCCACAGTCTTCACTAAAGATGGTCTGCGTGTGCAAGTGAGAAGGGACATGGACAGGCATGGACCAGGGAGGGCACATGGCAACTCAGTGGGTCTCAGGCTGTGGGATGCTGCACACTGCACCAAAGGCAAGGCGTCTTCAGGACCACCTCTGGAACAGCGCAGGATTCATGTCTGGCAGAAGCACAGGGCTGAGCTGGTCTGCCAGAGGCAGCCCAAGAACATATACAAATTTATATCCACAGAATTCATACAAAAAGCAATGGGTCACACACCCCTAACAGCTTCCTGTGTGCTATGCCAAAAAACTCGGCCTATTCTCTTGCACGTATCTGCCTTTGACTTGGGTGGCTGCCGGATCAGGCCCCGAGGCTGCCCTGTCCACAGCTCTGTGCACTCTCCCACGTTCCCGTCGGTCCATTTGAAAGAAGGGCATTGATGTGTCTCCATAATGCAGCCATTACCAGCACGATACCGAGACAGATCAATCAAAGGCAACACAACAGCCAGATTCAGAGGATTCCAAAAATTGAGGTCAGACTCAGTAACTCTTAGACAGACGCTGAGAGAGAGAGACATGCATACACAAAGGCAAATTTTAACTGTGCAAACCTGAAAATATCACTTGCAGTGATGGACTGGATGCTTTTTGGCAAGAACTATTACTTTCTCCATTACCACCCCTCGCCTCTCCATCAGTGTTGGCATAAGGTGCCTTTGTCCCGGTGGCCTTACTCTAACCCTTCCCTTAACACACAGCCCCTTTGATTTTAGAGCATGAGCCCTGCAAATAGGTGTCCTGCTGCTATCTGCTGTGCCCTGAAGGGTCTATTGCACTACTACACCTCTCCCTAGGAGAGGGCCATTTTGTGGCTAAATCCCAGCTCCTGGGTCAGTCAGGTGCAGGAGCCCTTCCTTAGGTGAAACACCTCAAAATGCACTAGGGATGGGGCCTTGCTGCTCCGGGAAATCCTGGTTTAAACTGGTGCTCTGCTGCACATGAGCTGGTTGTTGCAGTTGCTGGAGATTTACAGACTCCAACATGAAGGCTGAGAAGCCAAAGATTTTCCTAGGTTACAGTGCTGGACTTGCACCAGGGAAAATAAAATCCCTGTAAATCCACTCAAACCCACAGCTTGGCTTAATTATCTCCACTGACCCTGGCTTCCTGTGCATTTTCTCCTCAGATGTTTGGAGTCTGTAAGCTACTACAAATGATTAAATGATTCCCATTATTGATAATTATGTGTGGCATTTAAAAACCCTACCTGATGCAACACCCCACTGTAGTTAAAATTTGCGAGCAAACACAGCAAAGATGACTCAATTCTGTTGCGAATGACAATCTTGATTTCAAGATCAAACTCTGAATCAAACACCAAAAATCTAGAAGTCCTGCCTCACACTGCATTTAAGCACAAGCAGCTAGTAGATGTTGCGGATAGGTAAAACCTTGCAAAAAGTAAATACTAGTGTAAAGTGGCAATACACACTCTGGTCCCTTTCTATCAATACGGTAAGTCGCCAACTGGTTTCTCCTTCAAAAAGAGAAAAATTATTGGAAAAAACGTATCTTAAGTATCCTAAGACGGTTTGGGTTGCATTAATTAAACGTAGGCTTAACCAGTGTGTGAGCATGCAGTGCACGAGTCTCCAGAGAGCTAGGAATTCAGGGACGAAGGCAAGCAGTTCTAGGGACTTTTCCAGTGCTCAAGGACAAAGATGTCATGAGATAAGTTATATTAAGACTCCCAAACAAAAGCTCTATATATTGACAGTAAGTCCCCACACCAGAGATCTTGGAGTCTGAGCAGAGTGAGAAAACAGCAAGGCAGGAGGAAATGAGGCCACGAAGTGGTGACTGAAGCAAACCTCACCCAGATCAAGAGTAATCTTGTTCCCTCAGCAAATGTGTGTCCCCAGTACTACTGCCTGCTCTAGACCATACTTCCTCATTTTATCTTGTTCTGTTTTTAACCACTTGCCTCAAGAAGCAACACGAAAAGGCACTACTATAATGCCTGCTGATGGCCAGCAGTGGTCTCCTTCCTCCTATCATCCATTAGCTGAAAACTCAAATGTTCAGATCTCTCTCTGACCATCACTCAGAACCCGAGCTTGAGAGATCCTGAGAAGAGCATTTCTCTCCTCCCTTTTTAAGGACAGGAAATTCCTCTTCATCCTATAAAGTCATCCCCGCTTTTCCATATGTATGGGGGGACTTGTCCAACATGGGGTGAAAAATCTGCGGCAAAGATGAGAAATGCACTCAGTCTCCTCATTGCTAAGAACTACGGCATCTCACCTCTCCTGCTTCTGCTTATTTGCTGACTAAACATAGCATAAAATTGGGTTACAGCAAAGAGACAAGACCTTGTTATCATATCCCCAGTCACCAAGACTGTGTTCACCTGAATGCTCACACAGGACTCCTTTTACCTTAGCCAAAACTTGAAAGCCAATCTGCAAGAAGAGACTTAAAATATAAACACATTTAGCAGAGATCTCCATTTCCAACACAATTGCTTATGAAATGACTGAATGGTCCAGGAGCCTTAAAATTCTCCAGCTGCTGAGAAATCATGGATAGCATCTCCAAATGCTGTCAACAGCCAAAAAAACATTGCTAGAAAGATCTCTTTAGCATGCATGAATGCATCAAGGGCAGTTGTGTCTATACAAGAGAAATTCTTCTTGCACTGTGCTTTTGGGGTTTAAAGTGGGAACTCTGCACAAAGAGAATTAGCATTTACGTCTAAAACAGGAAACTTGCTTTGCATATTTCATTTTGACACAGTCACACTCTTCTTTTTTTTGTGCAAATAACAAGCTGACTCCTAAAAACCCTACATAGTTTACAAATAGGCAAAGTCCCAGTGAGCATCCAGCGAGATACAGCTGGGCAAGGATGAATAAACGCTGACACTGAATTGTGGTGTTCCTGGTCAGAATGAACAATGCATTGTTCTGCAAATAGTACGTGGTTTCAAGAAGGTGTTGTTACTCATGAGCAATAAGAGGAGAACCCATCCTTCATGCACACACAAATGCATGAGCCATCCACGCGCAACAGTTGGGCAGTCTCCTACTCCCTCGTAGCCCAGAGCACCTGAGCAGCTGCTCTGCACCAGTCTGTTCTCACCTCCCTAGACAGGTAGCCCTGTCCCATTTACGAAGATGCACTAAGGCACGGTTATGCTTTTCCTGAAGTCTTCTCAGAGCACTGTCCAGGATCCTCGGTAAGTATCACCTGTGCAAGCTTGGGTGAAGATGCAGCCCTTGCTGTGAAGAACTAGAGCCCTTCCAAAGCACGCGCACCCTCATGTCAGCTGCCTCACGCCATGCTTGGTTCCACCTAACATTTCCCCTTGGAGAAACACCCAGGGGTCTGCAGAGCCCCGTGTTCTGCAGCAGGGCATCGAGGTGCATTACCTGCAGTCTCCCTGTTCCCCGATGACAACTCTCCGTTGATCCCATTCTCTTTGGTCTGAACATACGTCCCAGCCTGCTCATGGCTGCCCAGCCTCAGCTCCTCATCCTCTCGGTAGGGAAATCCATTGGCACTTCTGACCAGTCCGGCACTTGCACCACCCTGATCCTTAATTTCAGGTGAATGTGGGTGTGAAGAAGCCTCTGTTAGCTGACCTGAAGTCCAGTGTGGTGCCTTGGCTTCGTCTTTCCTATCCTCGGCCATGGCTCCTCGCCTTCACCGCTTGGCCTGTAACGACATGAGCAGGAGAGATCAGCTCCAAGCGGGTGACTGTGTCCCTGACCGTCAGCACAAGCCTGTCACCAGCAGTGCTGCTGTTAGGTTCATGTCTGGCAGATGAAAGAAGGTTTAAATGCAGAAGTGTCTCTTCTGTGTGTTTGTCCTAGCCATGAGTGAACTGACTTAAACCCAAAAGAAACCACCACCAGCAGTAAAAATTATGGGTCAAGTCCTCCCTGACACTCACATGCCTTGCAATTATTAGCACCATTTTCTCAACGGCTGCCCGTTCATTAATCTGATTTTAACCCATTAATTACAGTTAAAATTTCAACCCAATTAACAACATGTGAATCTGTCATGGCAGTGCCACAAGACCTTCCCAGGGCAATAAAGGAAGAACGCCACAACTTCTGCAAGTGAAGCTGCGGTTGCAGCGAGCAGGTGCTTCCCAGGCACAGAAGCACAAGGGGAGGTGGCCTCTCCAGCATGTGCAATCTGCTGCTGGCCATGACAGAAGCCAGGTCTGGGAATGGGCACTGAGTTCCCAAACACATATGCTGTTTGATCCTGGTTAAACCCCCTCTTACTTGCTGCTACGTGAACATTCACACTCACACCCTTTTGTCCAAAATGGTCCATGGGCAACAGTTTGTTTCCCACACAAACATCTGCATTCTCTTTTGACTATTTGTACAGATACAAAACTAATCATTGTTTGCTTCACACATATTTCACTCTTGTTAATTATCTCTCATTTGTCCTAGCCAGGAAAAGAAGCCACTGCACAAGCCATAGTGCTTGGCTACTCCTCACAGATAAATGCAGCAGTAGCTTCTCAGTATGTACACCCAGGAAGGCAATAAATCATAATCGTGTTTTGATGATAAGGTAACCTCTGGAGAGGAGAAGGCGACCTGCCCCAAGCTAGCTACTTCAAAGTGAAAACCAGCAGGCCTTTTCCAAAAGCACTTGCCACCTCTTTTTTTCCCTGGGAGAAAAAAAAAACATGAAAGCAGTGAGCTGAATGCAGTCAACCAGCAACATAGAGACAGAGCAGTCTAGAAAAGGCAGCACAAACTGGATAGTGCATATATTTTGCAGACATTTAACAAAAAACAAACCAGAAAAAGAAACTAGTTTCCACAATGTCAGGTCAGTTTGCAAAAAACCTCTAAACATGAAAAAAGGCTATTGTTATTTGCCAGACAATCATTCATAATTGGTAATTTGACCTTTTTCTGATCAGATACTATCATTTAATAATAACGGCTTTCAGAGGTACTTTAAATTTTTTAAAAATCATGGTGAATCACAAAATTAGATTTCATTCACAATATGTGACTCAAACTGGAGTTCCATACCAAAAAGGACAAATAACTCTTTTGCCTCATGGTGAAGTCATGTTGTTTCAGAAAGTGCAGCTCTGCCCACTGTCAACCTGACCCAGCATCATTCCCTGGAGATAACTATCTGCATAAAGACTGAAGGAGCAGGTGAAACTTGCAGCCCAGGTTTTTCTCTGAGCTGTAACGAAAAAGGTGGGCTGAGCAGTATCACAAAGCAAGGAGACATGCCTCAGCCAATCACAAGTAAGAAAAGAGTAACCGTGCACCACATCCCTTTGCCTTCCCCACGTCCTTTACCATGACGGGAGACGTATCAGGAAGACATTCTGGGTGTACAGCCGCATCGCACCGGGAGAGCTGAGTCAGTATGAAGGAGGGCCCGAGACAGGTAAAAACCCTCTCCAACATACCAAAAAAATATGCCTCTGTCTCTAGATCTGTTTACTGCATGATACTAAAGAACATTTTCTGATCAGAGCCTTTCCAAAACATGAGGTCATGGGACAAATGGCTCGCTTTGTATAGGAATGAGCAGCATGCATCCAAAGCCACCAACATTTGGGATCTGAGGACAGAACAGATCCTGTTCTGGAAAAAAAAGGAGACATTTCTCATCTATGTCCCTTGAGGAAGCTCAGGAAAAAACCAAAAATCCCACAAAAAACAACCAAAGAAAAAACCCAAGCCCTAACTCAAGGCTTTTCTCACCAATCCAGTGCGCTTTGAAGCTGAGAGCGAGCCCCAGGAGCAGGATCTACCTACCCATCAGCTTCAGCAGTTCAGCCCTTGGGTCACTCATGAGAGGAGCCCAGAGCCGCAGCAGGGACAGGGAAGGTTAATCAACAGCCAAGTGTGGGGAATGTGGTTCTGAAAATCGCTGGGACAAATGTAATGGTTATATCCCACCGCCGCAGCTTGGTGGCTATTATCCCTGAAGTGTCCTTCCTGGTTTCAGGCAGACACCCCCTGCTTCACTTGAAGCTCCTGAGGAAGGATATTCACATCCTCACAATGGACTGTGTCACAGAAGTCCCCTGTGAAAATAACAGAAGTGCTTTTATCTTTAAAAATAAATACAGTGGGCAGACTTCAATGCGAGCTGCATGTATCTGGAGGCAGAATTTGGCTCAGTATTTATAATAGATGGTTACAGAGTAAAACATGGATGAATTCATTCTTGACTCTGTTATTCATCAAGTGCTCTCAGAGTTTATAATGGTAGTAGAGACACAGCGAGTGAGTCACACAATGCATCTTTGTACTTAGCAATTTAGTAATGACTATCTGCTGGATGCTGTGATTCACCCACAGCTTGGGTTCAAATCCAGAATACACAGGTGTGCTTTGCACCATCAGGTGAGTTGTTTTTCTGTCACTTCATTAGCATACCAGGGAATTATATTAATCAGGTAATGTAAATATTGACACAGAAATATCAAGAGTGGCCAGACAATATAGCAGAATTTTTAAAAAGTGATAGCTGTGTAACAAGAAACATTCTGGAATAGTTTGGGCAACCTAGGGAAACACTGTACTTCAGGGCAGCAAAAAATTCCTCTTTCTACCATGAGCTTCTTATTCTTTGCATAAGCTGCAATGAAGGCTTTAAAAAAAATTAGATAAGAAGGCACAGCCACTCCTCTAAAATGTCATGTTGCCTTAGTTAAAATTGATTAGGATCCTCATGAGCCTTTCTTCCCTAACCATTAGAGCAGAACCTCCTCAGAAGGGAACACACAGCAGCAATCTCATAGCACGTTCTTGCTCTTTGTCTGAGGTCAGTGGCAGCGAGCGAGTGACCAAGGCAGGTGCTTGACCACAGCAGAAAGGGCAGTGGAGCTCACAGGCAGCACCAGCCTTGGCTGCACCAACACGCCAGCACAGCCCCTTACTCCAAAGCCATCCTGGCCACACCATGCCCGCAAGCCATGGGGCAGGCTGTGTTAGCTACACAGCACAGCACTGTGGTAACACTCCTCCCTCAGGATGTTCCTCACCTTGAAGTCTGATCAAAGTCACCCATGCAAATCACGGTATGGGACTGGGGTGGGAAATGTCCCCTCCTTCCAGAGGGATCAAGTAGGTGCTGTTGAGCACCAAAGAGCACATCAGTGATACCAACTCATGCCCGTGGGCCATGCAGAGCCCTCCTGAAAAGGCCTTCCTTGTCCAGACTGACATGGAGAACGCTACTCAGACCCAGGGGTCTCAGTACAGGGATACATGGACCCCACTACATGGACCCCACAAGGATGCCACTCCTTGTTCGGAGAGATCACGCTCCACTGGCAGCAGCAGTGATGCAGCAGTGAAGAGAGATTTCACAGACCTTAAGTTCATGTCCTTGTAATTCAGGCAGTGCACTGAGCGGACAGCATTATGGATTGGAACTAGACATCTCTTCTGAACTAATAACGTCGAGCAGAAATGATGGTAAAAACTAACCCTCCCAGCTTTTTCAGCCATTTGGGAACTGTATAGAGACAGAAAACACTTACCTTAGAATTAACACAGAGGGACAAACCTCGTGGGGGATATGCGGTCTGACTTTGCAGGCACCCTACACATGTTTATTAATCCATATGCTCTTTTATGCGGCACAAGCTCCCGCTGCCTCTGCTGGGTTGAACCAAGACTGAATGCTTTGAACTCAATACATAAAATCACCCACAGTAATACCGCAGGAGACCATGACATGCAAAACACAAGTTAATGCTGATTTAAATCTCCTGTCGTGCTAGCTGTCCAGAATCATCTTAGTGTTATAGTAACATTGCCTTTGCATATAAACAGATGAAATTTCTACAAATTTCTTGCTTTTTAAGACAATGGAATTAGGCCAATACTGAAGGATTTTGCAAATAGCCTGCCTTCCTGCTTCAAGCCATGGTTTTACCTGCTCTTGTATCTGTGAGACCATTCACAGTGAAATGAAGGTATTTGATTTCAGGGAAGCTAATTCATCAACTGAGAGAAACAGCTACCTGGATACATGGAGGAAGAGCTACAGTTCCAGTTCAGGTACAAATTAACACTGTAGGTTCCTGAAGGGAGAGACAACCCACTCCTCAAAAAACAAAAACAAACCCTGACAGGGGGTATGGCCAGATCCTAAGCACAGTGGGAAGGAGAAGGGATGTGCCTCCTGTATGGCTCCAGCACCAAATCCTGCTTCCCAGAGGGCTATTTAGTTCAGATGCACCATAGCATTGACTCAGTTGCCCTGAGTCGCAGCTGCTTCCAAGCCCAGAGCCGGGACAGGGAGGGGATTGTTCCATGGATGCAGGCTGGGGTGCAGAGATATGGCTAACGACCTCAGGTATCCAGGGCTTCCAAAATGCCTCAATGAGACTGCCCAAAAGAGATTTTTTAAAGAAATTTAAGAAAATCAGAGAATCTTTTTCAAAGAAAATATATTAATGAGGTGACATGTTAATAATTTTTTTCAGAAAGCAGGGCACCAAGAATTAAAGAAATGAAGATCTCCTCAAAATGAGTTCCATTATACAGAGATAGGGTGCAATCAAACTTACACTGATAAATAACACAACCAAAAAACGTTCATGACCACACACCAACTGTCCAATTGGGATGATGGCTCTGAATATTCAATATTAGGCACAGTGGATTAAATGGACCCAATGGAATTTGCCAGTAAACTTAACTTACTAACAACTTATGTCCGAAGAGCCAAGGAAAGCAGGTAGGTATCAGGAGGCTGGAATAGAAACAAGAGGCAGAAGGTGGGAAATCTAGATGGACAAATTCCAATAACCTCCTGCCTCCATCAAAAGCTCAGTCTGTAGAGTATGTAGTACACAAACCCCAGCAGTGCTATTGTCGTCATGGACTCTCCACATATTTACAAAACAAGAAGGCTAATTTTGGATGCCATGAACACATGGAGAGCCACATTTCCAGCTCCATTTCACTTCTCCATTTCAGCTAAGGTACATCTTCTCTCAAATTAATGTGATTATTTTCAGATGTGAGTGGTGTGCTTCACACTGCTCAAACAGAATGACAGAACACAGTAGGAACAGGGAGAAAGTCTCATGGTGTCTGAGGGGGACCATGTCAGCTTCCTTAAAAGAACACGCAGGCATGGTCCAGAAGCCACAAAACAATTAACCAAAGTTACCCTTGATGCTAAATGTCTAAGTGCTGTAATATGTAGCAATATGGTGTATTATTAGACAGAGTTATACATTCTCTCTGTGGGAGCCACTTTATCTCTCAAGCCTAATAAAGGATGAACAAATTTGTCCGATACTTTATAACAAACACGATTTATTTCTTCCTTGTCCACTGCTTGAGTTATTAGTTTTCAGCTAGAACCCTCTTTCTCCTCAACAGGAGCAAGACTATGCCCTTAAACACCACCTTGCATCCCTTAAAAATGCAGGCAGTGTTCATCTCCTCACACTTGTACTAGCATTTGGTGGGTTTTAAAGGCTTTTCCATTTCCACACTGCAAAGTTAGTCAGTAGCCACATATTCTTTGTAGACAATCCTTTTATTGTACCTTGGATTACGAAACAGATGAAAAATAACGGATGGCGCCTGGAACAGAGGCTGAACAAAGGACACTTACTGTGGATAGATGAAGTAAATGAACGTCAACCTGCATCGCTGCCAGAGTCGAGAATGAGGGATGGCTGCAGCCTCGGAAGCAGTGGATCAGACCTGCAGCGCTGGCACAGCAGAAACAAGTCCTCTGATCCTTTCTGCACAGTGTCCAGGCCTGCAACAGCAGCAATTTAAACCCCTCTCGGAGTTCCCTGCAGCTGGGCTGGACACCAGCAGAGCCAGGCAGGGGGGAAGGGTGGGTCACCCCACTGCAGAAGCTGCCCGGCTCCTGAAGAAAGGGGAACGCTTCAACACTTGGAGAAATGTTCATCTGAACAAGCCCTGTTCTGTGCTGAGCTGCAAATCCTGCTCGGCCAGGTGGTGCACCCAGGTGTCGTACAGCAGGGATGAGATGCAGCACTTTGCATTTCCACTGGTAGGAAGCAGGTTGTTACTCCTTCCTCCCCTGGGAAGGTGTTCATTTCTCTGGGCTGCTGAAAAACACCTGAGCTGACTTGCCATTGGATGCTCCCCTGTGAGAGACATTCTTGCCTAGCATGGAGGGCTGCCCTCACTCCCATGCCCATGGACCACGCCAATTTGCTGAAAATCCAGAAATGTAAAACTGGGTGCCGTTCTCTCTTGAAATGGTGAAATTATGGTACTAGCAGCTTGTGACTGAAAAAAACCCCAATAAAAAATCTGCCATAGAGCTCACTTCTCTACCATAGAGTTCACACAGATAAAAAGAATCCCTGTACACCCCTTCTTGCTTCAACACCACCCCTTTTCAACACTGTTTCTATGCACAATGCTGCACTTTCACACCATTTACCATTCATCAAGCACCCTCGCACCCTCATCTATCATAACTGCTTCCTGCAGAAGATAGGAAAGGCATTTTAGCTGGTGAAGGAGATGGTAACCATAACAACAGCACCATGACAACTACAAGTGATATCTGAAACACAAAATAAGGCAAAAACCTACTACTAATAAATTTTGTCCATGATAAGGATGGCAAAAGCACCAAAGAAGCTAGAGCAGTCAGTGCAGGTGCCACCACGAAGAAACACAAGTGTCCCTGGATTAAATTGCATACAATCCTGCACATCTTAAGATGAGGCACCATGGCAGCCTTGCCTTCTGATCAGTAAAAAGAGAAGGCAGTCCCTGCTCAATCCCACCCGAGATCTCTCCTGTCTTAAGAAAGCTGGAGGGACCGAAGGATGGAAGGAGCGCTTCTGGGACGCCAGGAAGTGTTCTGGCAGCTCCCAAATTTCTCAGTGGAGCTTTTTGCTTCCACGAGAGTCATTGAACAAGGCCTGAACAAGGACAGCGTTGCTCTCAGGGGAGCACCTCGGAGCCAGACACACTGCATTGATTTTTCCAACAAACGGGCACTGTGCACTTTAGAGAAGGCACTGCAGTTGGCAGGCTTGTCTGAAACAGGAGGCTCCACAGCCCTCAGCTAGCAGCCATCTAAACAGCCCGTGCCAAGGCTCTGACTTCAATCCTGGCAGAGACAAAGATTCACCAACACTTGTGGCTACATCAGCTTTTTCACCTCCAGTGCAGAAGGCGCATTAAAACCCACCATAAACAAACAGCACTAGCTCCAAGAGCTGTGGCAGATCAAGTCATTTGGGGTGTGATCAGATAGGGAAACATTAAAAAACAAGGCCCTCTCAGGGATTTTCAGAGGGAATTCAGCTCACTGGTTTGCTACACAGCATGGGCACACCAAGCAATGGGTCCTTTCCCAATTCAAATACTTTGTCACCTTCTGCACAGCTTTCCTCTCCTAACCCCTTGTTCTTTAAAACACTGCAATAATCTAACTGGAAATTAAACCTTTTTTCATTATACACTTTGGAGATTTTCAGCTCTATACTGAAGGCTTAATGAAATAAACACTCAACAACCCAGTCCTTATTTGTACTTTTACAGTGTGTTTTCCTACCAAAGTAATTCTAAAAGATTTGCCCCATTTATTACAAATAATTTTTCAAAAAGCTAAGGAGAACAGAGGAAACCTTTAGTTTATGGAGGCGATTTTGAAGGCAAAAGATGATTCAGATCGCACCCAGGAAATCTGACTCCAAAAGAAGAAACTTTTTTTTTCCATATTTCCCTCTTACCATAGTCACTTCAAACCTCATTAAGAAGACAGTTGAAGATCCATGACAACACCACAGCTGAGATGGAGGATGGGCTATATAAGACAAGGGTACTCAAAATACTATTTAAGGAGGGAAATTTTTCATCAGTCAGGAAAGAAGTATATAATGTGATAAAGCCATTGCAGGCTAGGGAAAACAAAGTAGAACTACTAGAAATACTCACAAATACATCACACTAAAAGCACTGTCAACACTGCCAACATTTCACAGGCTTGGCCAGCTGAAACCCTGGCTGGCTAATAAAAATGAACATTGAATGCTTAGTTCCCCTCCCCACTGCCATGTCCATTATAACTTTAAGTGCTTATAAAGAGCTGCGACAATGTCATCATCTTACTTATTGCACAAGTACAGAAAGCAACTACAGCAAATACTACCCAGTACAATCTTCTAATTCTCAGCCTCACACTTTCAAACCTGTTGTTTGAAGAGGTGCCAGCCAAACTGGGTATTTGCCACAGGTCCTGCAAACAGGCTGCATGGCTATATGCTTCCTTTGCTCTCAAGTCACATTGATCAGCACTTTTATTTGGACAGGGGCTGGTAAAGGTGACCCACAAAAAGGCTGGAGTGAAATTCTACAGAGTTTGTTTTCCCCGCACTGACCTTGCTAAGACACATTGATTTGATGTTGCATCTCTTCTCTCAAGAGATTCCACGATGGATGACAGCTCACATTAGGCAGTGAGGAATTAATTAATTATGCTAATATATTACTTGCATATTCTCCACATAGGACAGGTCTTTGCTCTTGCCAACTGCAATGAAGCTGCTCTTCATGCAGGTGAGGCAAACTGGACCATCTAGCAGAGAGGTGCTACAAACCTGTCTACTAAGCAAAAACACATACAACAAAATCTCCTTTATCCAGAATAAGCACTTTAACTACACTAGTACGTCTTTTCCTTCTCTGCATACATGAGTTATTGTCACTACCTTTATTTCTTCCAGTTTCACAAAGATCTCATCAAGCATGATACATTTACACGACCTTAACTTTATTCAGTGAGCTTTAATTAGAAAAAAAAATGCTGCCTCTATAAATGCGTCTGCATTTTTTGATTTTTCAAAGATTTTACCCACCTTTGGAAACTAATTCCACCACTGCTACAACACAATCTTTCAAAAACCCAGATGTTATCTTTGGGAACATCATCACATCAGCCACTGCTAATGGTAAAAAGCATGTCCTGGGCTAATTTCTGGCAGATTCTTCCCTCTAAATACATGTAGGAGAACCAGCATACAGCAGAATTCTGAAACACAGATTTCTGCACCCTCTCCAGGGCCATGAACCCGCAGAAGAAGGGGATCCAGGGACGGACTCCCTGATCCAGCTGCCATCCTAACTGAATTCTGCCCTTCCATATGCTGAATTAAATGAATATGCTCAACTGTTCCATAACTGAACAAGCACCACAAAGATGCTGATGCTAATATGAAGTATGGAGGGGATAACAGGAAAGGATCTTCAAGGCCATATGCTGCTCCAGCTTGTTTGGGTAAAAATTCTTGCTCATGTGAAAGAAGTTTCTTCCCCAGGTCAAGGGCAGCAGATAATTCTTTTGCTGAGAGTGCTTCTAGCTTCACTTCCTAACGTTCAGACACACCAGGCGATCATGCCAGAGGAAGTAAAAGCATCTCACTGTCTACCACAGACATTGTTTATTCATGCTGAAAAAGAGCATCAGGCAGAAGAAAGCTGGTGCCCAGGTCCCTCCACCCAGACTCACTTAAGCATCTTTGACTCTCAGTTTCGTGGTCAGGAAACCTTAGAGGGCCCAGGAACCCATTATAGCCAACAGAAGTCAAAGCATTTAGCTGCAGTACAAAGCTCCTAACTGTAAATAAATAAATAGAAATAAGGAGACAAAGCATTGGAAAACTGATCGGGAAAGAGGTTATTCACAAATTCAGCTTGCTTCTATATTTACAGCAAATTTTGCATGGATTAGCTAGTGCTAGAATTTTCTTTCCTAGGGAAGGCCTGAGTAGTGACTGTTGTACTGCAAACCTTGGTCAGAAGTGGTAGGATTATTTTATCCCTTCATAGTATTTTCCAACTAATGATGTTATAAATAAAGGACTCCTTTTAAATTCAACATACCCTTATACTTGTATGACTTAAAAATATGCTGTCCACCCACACTCAGCCACCCACTTGTATGACCCATGACTGTAAACCCCGGCAAATAAAATAATCTCTCCCTTTCGGGAAACGAGAATACCCAGAAATCTTTTGTGCTCTAAATGCTGTAGACAGTAAAATCACAATATTTGGGATATAATTTTATCATGTGGTAGGTTTACCCTGCCAAATCTTTACTCAACTAACCTACAAAAGAAAATAAAGTACTCCTCTATCCTGTTCAGGCACACGGACAGGTGAGCAGGGAGGATAGAGTCAGTATTGAAGGAACTTGGAGCCACAGGAGCTTATTTTGCAGCCCTTGCTTTCAGAGGAAGTTTTTTCCTTCGAAAGTATTTCAATTAAGCTCTTGGAATGTGCACTGAAAGAGAAAGAGGAGTATATATGCCCCAGCTTGTACTTTAACTACAGTGATATTTTAAAGTTTAATTTTTAATTCCTTGGGGTTTTGAACTTAGAAAATTAAGGTATCTAAAGCATAAGGAGTAACCAAGTCACTGAGTCACTCAGCCTTTCTGAAATTTTAATTGCAGGATTTGCTGCAGTTAAAGCAAAGACCTATTCCAGAGACTCATTTCCTCCCTAGGCTCCTGTGGGTGTATGCAACTACCTGATTCTTGCTACAGGTTGGGTTTAACCTTGTTCTGCCCCCACCCCAAGCCAAGGGGCTGATGACTGAATGTGAAGTCAGTGGCATGCTCATGGAGTAAGATGAAGAGTGAATGAACTTGTGGGAGATACGGAACAAGCCCAGGGCCAGGAAGCAGGGAAGGGTAAGAAAGCTGCACTCGATGAAGAAAGAGCATGTCAAGAATGGTAAGATGTGACTGATCAACAAATTCACTAACTGGGGAAAAAGTCTGGAAAAAACCCAAGGCATGGGGCAAAGTGTATGTTGTTTTAACAGAGGCAGACAGACCAGGAGAAGGAGGAAAGCTGGGATTTGCCATCTCCAATCAAACCATCCAGTCCAGACTCCTGCCACGAGCAACGGCCAGCATGAGCTGCTCCACGTGAAAAAGCAAGGAGCTCCACAGAGCTTCAGTCTCACATCTGCATCTTCTCAATGCAGTCTCTACCAAGTGACACAGATCTGGTGATTTCCATCGGAGCCAGGTGCCTACATGTCTACGAGGATCCACATCATCGTGCTCTTTTCAATACTTAGCGCTGCACACAGAAGATAGCCCCAAGGTGACTTTCCAGACAAGGAAAGTAGCCTATCTGTGCCCTTCCATGGACTGCAGTCAAAGATTTCCATTAAAAGGACAAGAAGACACAAAAAGCACAACAGGTGCAATAGGTCATGCAGAGCACTGATGGACACAGAATATTCATACATGCGCTCAGGGGCTTCTGATGTCCTTCTGGAAAGGTACCCTGGATCCTGGATTCATCTTGAATTTCTCTGTACAATTTTTTTTGCAAAGTCTTTCAGCAGCACTAATGCTGATGTTTGTTCAGGATGCCTGAAAACATTAACTATTAATCACAAATGAAATAAAGTAGACCTGGAAAAGGTACAGAGAGCTCAGCAAGGATGATAAAAGATCTGGAGAAGCTTCTGTGAAAGGAATGACTAGACATGCTAGCTCTTCATCCTGGGAAAGAAGGGAATAGGGTAAGTGTTTATAAAAATGCGTGAAAGTGTGCAGGGAGAAGATAAGCAGAGAAAGGAAAACAAACAATCCTCTCTCCACAAAGAGCTACAGTGCATCAAACAGAACTCACTGGCGACCAACTCCCTGCAAATAAATGGTAATTCTTCCCACTGTACAGAATTACACTGTGAAGAAGGTGATAGAAGTTTACACAGGTTCAAAAGCAAACTGTTGAATTTTTCTTTCATTATTTTTCCAATGGTTTCTCAGTCTGAGAGCCTTTTGGGGGAAGGCAATGTTTTTACCACATAAATAATATGTAGCTCTAATGTGGATTAGAGGCTTTATTTGCTATTTTAACGTTGACTTTAAATAATTGTGTGGTTCCTTGTCATTCATTTTTTAAAGCCATTAAGTGTGATGAAATGTCACATCCCCTCTCTGAGCATCACAATGTTTAACATCTTCTAATGAAAATACACTGTATGACATAGACTGTGTTGTGCAGTAAATGAAAAGCACCTATTGCTCAGCCAAGCTCTAGCAAATGAACAGCTTTGTTGCTCTGACACATTTCTAATTGAAACACAGCGTTACATGCAAGACACGTGCTCTTCATATCCCTCTGCTGATGCAGCCAAAACAGGCTCTGCAGACCACGTCTGCCTACTTGCATGGAGCTGGTCCACTACATGAAGAAAGGGGGTGCCCATTTTCAACTTGTTCTGTGGAATCCACTGGATAACCTCATGCTAAAAATCTACAGACAGCACTGAGGTGACTACAGTGACACTGACATAATCATCAAGTGGGGGACATCACCAGGAAGATCAGCTGAGAAAAGTGTTCTGGGGTAGGGGTGCTGCTGAAGAGGAACAGCACACAAGCAAAGAGGAAAACAGATGGCCCTTTCAGAAGGACCTGGTTCTGTATCCAGAGTCATCACTTGTAAGAGGTCTGATGAAACAGTGTGTGTAAATGTTTTATAGTTAAGAGCCTCGAAGCTGCAACAGCGTAAGCAAAGTCTTGTATGTTTTCTTTTTCATTTAGGGCAAGCAGTCTGAAACACATGCCCCACCAATGACCTCGACTCTGACCCAGAGGGGCTGTCTCTGGTTGAAAAGATGATTCATTCACTGCTAGAAGGGCTGAATGAATAGGCAGTATTCAGACTGCAGAACACTTATCACTTGGGATTCCCTCAAAATTTAGGTCTGACATGACTGGGTCAGTAACCACGCACTTTTGTTTCTAACTCCTTGAACAGAAATGTCTCCTTGCATTCTTCAGTGGTTCCCACAAATCAGGTCGATTTTTATGGCTTGCTAATTATTACCGCTAGACTTCTGCAGGGCTTCACGATGAAAAGTAGTGTATTTCTGAAAGCTCAGGGCACAAAACTTACAGAATAAATCACCATCTATCTGGCAGCAACAAAATTCAGCCATGGCAGCCACTTAAATATACACGTCTGGATAGTGCTTAACTTTATTTGTTTAGGAATAGAAAGTTTTGTTCTGCTTCTGTTGACAGAGCATACTAAAAACTGACAAAAATGCAAAATGAGCAAAAAAAGTAACTGTCCCAAATCGGACTTTGTCTAGAGGTGCTTCAACATCTATCACACGCACAAAGTTATCTGAAATGCCATTAAGGTCGTACGGTTACACCTCAGGAGTTGAGCTGTGAAAGAAAAGAGAGATGACTGCATAATCCTAACTGTGTCTGCTTCTGCATATGTAAGCTACTGCCAAGTTCGAGAAACATATTTTATTCTTCCCATTCCCTCTGTCTAGATTATCCCAGTCTCTACTGCACCAGCTGCCCAGCCATTGCCTCTGTGGGCTTCAGTCCCTCACCCAGGGCCTGCCCGTGTTTGCTGTCCAGTCTACAGTTTTCACCACTGCAGACTTTGCAAGTGTTATCTTTCTCATATCAATGTCCTCTTCCAGGTCTTCTCCTGCAGGTTTCATCCCAAACAGCAGTTTTCCCCATTCCCATTGTTCTATTAACTTTCATTTTTCCTTTCTGGACTTCCCTCTCATCCAGTACCTCTCTACAACCTCACTGCTTTCTCATCCTCACCTTTCCACATGCATCTTTTATCAGAGCTCTCTCTTCTGCCTTTGACTCCCTGCTTCCACAAGTTCTTGGCCATGTTTTCTAACTTTGGTTTCCTCTGCATTTGAAAGCATGTACTTTCTTCTCCTCTTCCAGAGACTATAAGCAAAGGAAAGGGAGCTAATTCTTTTTTCTTCCCCCCACTCACAGTGATATGACATGACATAAATCAGGCTGGTCAGGCTCAGGGAGGCTGGAAGCAGCAGAAGCTCTAGCAAGTCTCTTCTGACAGCAAATGTTGAAAAGATATGTTATCCCTTCCTCAACATCAAGGTCGTTAAAGAACTTCACAGACAAGATCTTGAGTTAAACAGCAAGCCTGGCTTCCTCAACCCAGCCAGGGAAGGCAGCCTTGCTCCAGGAAAGCGCAGCTTGGGCCCAAACGTGTGTAAGAGAGCAATACAAGCCTGACTGCCAGAGAGGAAAATTGCAACCTAAGCTATAAAAAGTTCAGCAAAGCAATAATAGAAACAGGGTCTAATGATGGAAAGTAGCAAGCCACCTCAGCTGGCATCCTCACCTACAACACCCTGGTCAGAAAACGTGTGAGGGGAGGTGCATGTTCTGCTTGGAGATGCACAAGCAGATAGGATTGCTGTATCCATAGTGATGGCAAGTTGTGCACTGGCTGTACTGCAGGCCAGAGTCTGGGGGTCTGATTTGAAGCACAAGGTGTAAAGAGACCTGCAAAGACTTTTCTGAAGAGGCAGACAACCCTTCCTTGCACCCCCTGAAAGAAAGTACAGGTTCAGTGAGGGGAAGGCTAAGAACTCCCAACAAAGGCAAGGATTTGCTATGCACTCTTCATCAGCAGAGTGCTGCCTGCCACTCACATCTGGGCTCTATTCCTGTCCAAACTCCTGCTGCTGCTGGAGTGGCTCTGGGGAAGAGTCAACTTGAATTATGGAAGCGCAAAGAGAATGGCTTTGGATTCTCTGGGCCCCTCTTGCTGAGAGTAATGCAGTGTTCACGTCTCCCATTCCGTAATCTCTGGTCCTTTCCTCTGGCACTGCCACCACGAAGTGTCTGAGCCACAGCTGCCCTCCCCAGGTACGACCTGGCCATCCAAAGGGGCACAACATGCTAAGGCCTCCCCTTAATCTCTTCTCTCAGCAAGCCAGTGCTGAGTAACAGGCAGCAAGATACTCGTCCCAGATCCAGGCTCAAAGGTGCAAAATGACCTGAATTTACTCAGCCTGAGCCCTGACCAGAGGTTTGTCCTGTGCAGCACCCAGGCTGTAGCACAAAAAGTCCTGTTGAGGTTCCTGACAGAACAGCAGGACACCTTGTTCTGAAGTCTAGACACCTCTCCACCTCCAAAAATAATCAGAAGAAACAAACCATCATTGCTTTCTCTGCATCTGGACTTGGACCATGCAAAACAAGAGACCCCACATCAAATGCTGGGCACCCCTACAAAACTGTGAGAATGTACCCATGAAGAAACAGCCAGTAAATTCAGTAAAATACACACTAACTGCACCAGTGCCAATGTGCCCCCCACCAGTCTCTCTCCTCTTATACCCTCTCTGGGCACACGAGAAGACATGCCTCAACATACAGCCCATGTCCAGCCTCACACCAATCTCTGAAACGCCCCTACGGCCATGAAAACACAGATGAAAACACACGTTCAGGCATTGAGACTTCCTGCTCAATTCACAGACTGTCATATTCCCTCCCACCCCACACCCAATTCCTGCACTGTATTAGGCTGATCTGGCATTTGGAGGCATTTTTCCAGGGTACAGTATTGAGTATTTTTCAGCATCACTGGGTACCCTACATATACACTGTCAAGAAATTATGAAAACCACTTTTTTTTTTTTGACAGAATACTTACATATTATAAAAAGAACTCTGCTGCTGTCCTTTTAGCTGGTTCCAGTTTGAAACACTTTACATGCGTGAGGCTGCAGCACAAACCAGAAGAATGAAATCCTAAAAGCTTCTTTTCCTAAAGCACTGCTAGGACCAAACCCTACTGTGTGCACGCCAATCAGCAGAGATTTTCAGAGAGGATTTACTCTGGTGCTTTGTCAGTGTTCTCTATGACTATTAAAAAAAGTCAGGAGGCTTTTCTTGAAGGAAATTTTTGCAGTCCTCAAGATATTTCAATTTTCTTCAAATTTCTGATCAGTTTAGAGGGCTTTACTTGTGAAGTGGGTATTGTTAGCATCAGGCTAATAAAAACTACAGTATCCACATCATTATATTTGACATGAAGCCCATGATCAGCACAAAAAAATTACCATTTAAAAGATACAGTTGATGTTTCAAACATCAGCCATTCAAATTATATGCTGCTTTGAAGAATGCATTGCACTTCACTTTGTTGTACGGCTTCCAAGGAGCATTGTTCATAACCAGCTGCAGCTTCTGAAATGCAGGTAGTATTCTTCCTTTAGCCACAGCAAGGAATTACTACTGATGCATGTTTTTAAATAGAAGACTTCTATCAATACTGAATGAACACAAAGGTGACAGGAAGTTACTGTATAATCAGTTCTCCCCATATAGTTAATATTTCATTGCTCTCTTTTTTCCCTAGCATGAAACCCAACGTGGCCCTATCTTCTTTGGCTCTTGACCTTTTACTGCTTTCTCTACGGAGTCACCTGTTCAAAATCCCAGGAGGTTTTAATATGAAAGACTTCCAAAGTCAACAGGAAGATTTATGAACACTGGCCAAAGCTCTCCTTAGCACACCAGAACAATCTTCTACAGCCAGAAAGGTGCAGAAGGAGCTCACGTTAGGGACGATCAGTGCAGCATTCACAGTCTTCTGCTCAAATTCCCAGACTAGTTCTCAGTCAATGGTATAAAAACAGTCAGGGAAAATATTCTGAAGACATAGCACTAAAACACTTCTCACTCCATCTCTTCATCAAAATCTAGATAAAAAAAATTCATTGCAACTTAATTCCCAACATTCATTTTTCCATTTCAGCAACTGCTGAACAAGGCACACAATGATAAGAACAGAAGCAGCAGTAAAATCCAGTGCAGTAGCCATGGTATAGAAAATACATTAAGGCTCCCAGACTGTTCCAACTCTGCAAATCATTGTGAAGTGTTAATGCAAGGCCAAATTAGATAGGAAAGGGCAGAACTGGACTTTAATACACTAAAATGAACAGCCAGTCCCTTGGCAGGAAAAAGTCTAAGCACTCAACATGTTCTGGAGGGGAAGAAAGAGCAGAGCAGTCCAGCCTTGCTGCAAAACAGATCAATACCTGTGTGGAAAGGCAGGGAGACAAGGAGAACTTTCTTCTCCATAGCCAAGATGTCTCTGTCCTTTCCCAAACCCTAAGTGCAGTATTCGGTTTTACTGGTAATCCCGGTGTTTCTGAAAATCCTACTTTCAACACTTTTCTGAAGGTGTGGGCTTGGTCCTACTGACAGAGCCAGGCACGTCTATGCTGGGAAATTACCAACATGCATCAACAATCCCTGTTATACAGCTCCTGAGACAAGGCTGTAATTGTTCTGCAGGTAAGCTAGGCAAGGATATTTGGAGATATTACACTGTTAAATCCTTCACTACTCATGTTCTGTAAGCAGGCTGTAGTAACAACAAAAAAAAAAAATTAAGAAAAAACCAAAACAAACCAAGCAAAAACCCCCAAACAAATAAAACAAGAGCAACAACCACCAAAAAACCACAAACAAACAAACACCAAACAACATCACAAAATACGGAACTTCATGTATTTAAGAGCTGGAAATATCCAGTACATATTCTCACTGTAAATCAAGCTTTTTTCCTCAGCAGCTGAGAGTGAGATGCATCTTAAATTTTCTAACACCCTCACAGGATTACTGACCTGCATTACCTTGGTCACGGTCTGTCTGCAGGACTGCAAATACATGGCAGTATAAAATCCTTGGGTGCAATACAGCATCAAACATAACTGAACACATTTACATCACACGTGGCAAAGCACCAGACACAACCGACTGACTTCCATGAGTTAGCATGTTTTAGTCATGTAGTGCTTTCAAGATCAATTCATTAACGGCAGGTGAAGCATTCAAATCAGATCCTTCCCAATTTCAGTTTAACATCGTCTTGTTGCTTTTCTCTGCATCTTTTCCTACATTCAGAAATACACGACAACTCCATACAGAATTCCACAGTTTTTTTGAGCATCTTCATGTGTGCTTCATGATGGGGGCTCCTGTTTGCAATAGTGAATCGAAACGTCAGTCAATAAAACTGCCTCCCTCAGAAATTACAAACATTGCATAACTGTGATGCCAGAATACATTTAAAAGAATGAAGGAGTACATTACACATTACTTTAATTGCACCCTCTTTACAGAAAGGACAACAATAGAACCTGGTAAAAAGATGAATGTTTTCTGCATTTAGCAACACCTGCTTCCATTTTACTTCCCTTGTCATCTCTGCACCAGAAACCCTGAAATAACCAGCATCACTGCAGTTGTAATGACTTGAACACCCACCTCAAGCACATACAGAAAAAAGCCTAATTTTGTAGGCTTTGGTGCTTTTAAAATATGTTTGTTACCATGAGAACTTGATTAAAATGCCACCCACAAGCTTGCAGAAAGGGGGGAAAAACAACAACAAAACCAAAAAAATCTACTTTTAATCAGTGGTTGTACACTTGCTGCATTGCAGCATTCTCACAAGCTCTCCAACCTTCTGCAGTAAGAGGCAGCAGAGGCATCCAGAGAGATATATTTTGCTGAATACATTATTCTGGGAAAAATGTAGCTGACAGTTTGGTTGCTGTCCAGTACTATTATACAATATTCCATTCAAGGAAGATAAAGCACACATACATGTTCTGCACCATCACAGAAGGTTTGATTTGAAAACCAGACAATTACATGTATGTTAAATGTGAGGGCAACTCTGACAGCCACTCAGGACGAGTGTTGATATCTAAGATAAATCAAAGCTGTGAAACACTCTGCTTTCCCCTTTTTCTTACCAGTTTGTTAGTGTTATAAATTTATGCTGCTTTTTATGTACATAATAGTTCTAGAAACTCAAGTGATAGATAGCACTGTATCCTCTAGGCTCTTGCCTTTTTTTTTCTTTTTTAATTTACAGTCCTATCTTATCTTTGGATTAATGGACCTGGACGCTGCATTCCTGCAGTCTGACTAGGAGCCAGAGTTTGCACCACAGGCCTTCAGCCATGTCAAAGCAGATAATTAGCCAGTAATAAACCACACCAAGCAGCTTGATCAGCAGTGTATGTGTTAAATACCAGAGCTGATGCAGACTGTAGGAGCGGCCTACAGCAGGCAGTGGTGGGCTAGAAAGGGGGAAGAGTTTCACACCTCTGATCAGAACTACTTGCTAGCCACTAACTCAAAAGGAGTCATGTCACACAGCTCTCTCTCAAAAGACATATCTATTCCTCCACAGGAGGGAAACAACTGGTACCATAATTAAGAGACCAGCTAGACTGTATATGGTTGAAGCTGCAAACAGAATGAATTTCCCTGTGAAAGATCAATCACCCTCTCCATGACACTGTCCATACTGGAGCATTAGGCATCCTTCAGGCTTAAAACGCAGCAGCTCCAGGAGGAAAAATCTATCAGCCAGAGAGAGACAGCGTGAACATGAACTGTGCCAGAAACCCTGGCTACCATCTTGTCAAGAGCAAAATGTCAACTGGGTTGAAAGAAAGGGGAAAAAACAGACCTTTGATACAACTTCAGTGGAGCAGGCAGGTCTCCCCGTCCTTCGCTTGCGTCTTTACACAACATTAGTAGTTGGTTTCTCCATTTTGAATGTTATGTGTAATGCATTTCTTCTTCTGATGGATGCTTATTGCTAAAAATACTTTTACAAAGAACTGTCTTTGGTAGGAATTAAAAGTGCACTTGCAGATGTACTGTCACCTATCATGGGTTAAGCATTGCAGATGACAAAGGGTTCCACCAGAGGAGGGAACAAACCCATGCACCAGCAGCAGGGGACACCCTACAAAGTGGAGATGTCCCATCTGAATCGCACAGGCTGCATGGGCAGATTGTACCACCTAGGCTGGAGGAGGCACAAACAGCTTCCAGTGACACCACAGGCAAAAAAATACAAGTGTACTTGCTTGAACTTAGAACATCAGATGTTGAGAGCATCAAAACCTCTACTAGGCAAGATCCTAAAGGAGATTTTTTTAAATCACTGTCAGTCATATTTTGGGGAAGAATTCTAAGGAGCATCTATCACAGGTGATTTCACTGAGGTCAAGAGAACTACTTTGACTTACCCCAGCTTCAAATCTGTACTCACTGACTGCCTGGAGCTTCCACCTCAATCCCTTCCTGCTCCTGCACACGTACAGAACCGACTGCCACCAACTTCCATGGGATGTACACCATGCAAGCAAAACATGAGCAAAGCTTGACCCTATATACTCAGAAGACCATGAACATATCATACCACAGGGACACGGTGCAAAGAGGTGCAAGAAGAGGGTTGAGGTGGTTCACACAGAGCAACTAGAATTACAGTAGCCATGGCTGAGCTCTATGCAACCTGCTTTCATGCTGAGCACTCACAACACAGTGGCTGTGCCAGTTTAGGCCAGCAGGACCAGCTCAGACAGCCCCTTGGTTCAATGGCATAATTAATTTTCTATTCTTTTTCCTCCTTTCCTTCTCTCTTTCTTTCTGCTAATTGCAGCGACTCTGAGATCATGCTGCCATAGAGCTGCAAATAGAGGAAGAAGAATGCTTATGATCATCCAAACCTCCCAGTGACAAAAAAACCACTGTGTCTAAGAGAAAGCTTGACTTATCTTTCATAGGGTTTTCCAGGAGATTAGTAACATTAGAAATTATAAGAAAGTTTAAATAAAGAGATTTCTCTCTTGTTATCTATAGACTGCTGAAACTATGATTGTCTCACCTCTTCTATGGATTATTGTTAATTTATTACTTTCTGGTAATTTGTCTTCTTCCATTAGGCATTAGCTGCATAGAATTTGCTAAAGTTGATGAAGAGATGAAGAATTTCATGCACCAATGGAAGCGCCTTCAAGATTATTTCACTCAAAAAGAGGTTTTCTTCCTCCTACAATTGTGATGTAATACAGATGTTCCTACAATCATAAGGATCTTTAGAAAGACAAAGCAGTTTTACGGTTAAGGCACTGAGATCCAAGATTAGAATTAGTCCAGGCCTCTGCTGCTCACCCGGCACCACAACCTTGAATTTATGAATAAACAAGCCCGTGTCTCAGTTCTCCCAGCTGTAAAACATGGATTATGATATTCACACTGTGTGTAACTTGCCTATTTATGCTGCAAACCCTTCAGGGCAAGGGTTGTCTCTTCCCTGTGTGCAAGGACACTGTGGCTCCCAACCAAAGCCTTTGGATCCGGATTTCAGAAAGTTTTGCTCAAGGAAGGACATTTATCAGACACAGCATCTGCCTCAAGGCACAAGAAACTTGAAGCCACAAAAAGGAGACCCTAAAGGAAAGATTGCAACACTGGCCACTGACACCAGAGCCTGAGTGTCCTTCGGAGCACACGGGGAAAGCAGAGGGATCTGGGACACTGTGTGCCTGCTTGACAGCTCTGGGGACAGAGGTTGCCCAGAGCTCTGCCTGTCAAACAGCTCCAGTCTCTGGGTGCCTCAAAGCTCAGCTCAGGCCTCTGGTGCTGCTGAAAGGGACCTTGATCCCTTAAAACTCTCGAATCATCAGCCAGGACTACCAAGAATAGCCACAGTTTAAAGTACGGATGTGAAGTCTCCGATGAAGGTTGCAGCCTACAAACTACACTAAGGAGTTCCTGCTGTTGGTGTTATCATAAAAACAAATGAAAACACAGATTCTTATTTCAACTCCATAGGGCTGCTGGCCTGACCAACTGAGTAGTCTCTAAATGACTTCTTTCACAGAATCTCCACAGTACTTCCCACATCTTTCCTCCACAGATCTATACAAAGCTTGATGCATTTCTTCTTCTGATGGATGCTTATTGCTAAAAATACTTTTACAAAGAACTGTCTTTGGTCGGAATTAAAAATCTGACACAATATAGTGACAGAATTCATTTAAGAAAACATAAATCACAAGGTATGCATCAAGTCCCTGATACCAACCTGCCTCCATATATACCAGTATTGTAAACCACCTGCTTGATTCTACCAGCCACCTTAGCTGAAGATGTGTGACCATACAAGCAACCCACAAATTCCCTAATTCTCTCATATTGTTTGTGCTTCTGTTTCCCATCTCTGCCTGTCTGCTGCGTCTATCCACACTCATAATTGTGAATCACACTGGCCAATTTCTACCATATTTGACAGAAGATTCTAAGGTCCTACCTACCACCTTAGAAAATCCACAGATGGGTAAAGGAGAGAGAGGATAAATGCCTCTGTGAAGGTAAAAAACCAGGAGAAGAGCTCAGACCATACTTCCCCTGTCTGGCAGTGTCCTGGTGGTCTAATCAGTAGATGTGGAGCTCACATGCAGCCATAGCCTATACTCTTTCTGGCCAAATTAACTGTCTAAGCACAGACATGTAAAGGATGAAACAGGTGCTGGTTGACCTACAGAGAGAGAGAAGTCACTGCAGAGACGACACAGAAAGTTGCTGAGAAAATGCTATGTGGAATTCCAAGTAAGTCAGGAGATCCCCAAGATCCTAGGAGTAAAGGGACGTAATTCAGTGACAAATCAGAAAAAAACCACAGGTAAGGCAAGCTGAGGATGCAGGGAAGAATCAAATGCTGGGAGTCTGAAAGATCACAGGAGAGTGTGTGAATCATCCACAGGGAACCAAGATGATGAGAAAACTAGTGGTACATGGTACCACAGGAAGGGAATACAGGGTCTGGAGAGTTAGGGTAGAGATTGTATGTAGAGTAGTGATAAACATCACAAATTCTAAGTAGGGAGCCAACACTGGATGCCACCCCACAGTGACAAATAATACCCATTATTTTAATTTACAAAATAGTTCAATTGGCAACACCGTTTCCAGCACTGAGCTGAACTCAAACCAAGAGGAATTTCTGACTTCAGGCATTTCAAAGTACAGATTTTCTCTGGAAGGTCTAGATACATTTCAGATTGCAAGAGAAGGTACTTTCAGGACTTTACCAGATCTTCCTCACTCAGGCCAGAAAGAAATAGCTTTTCTCATCTTTACTCGGTGGTTTTATTGCTAGCTGAAGCCAGTTCTAAACATTCAGAACCTGGGGGGGAAAAAGTGCAGAAGGGTGATTCAATTCCATTCTAAGGCCGACATTTACATTAGTTTTAAATGGATCTGAATTATTTTATCCATTTCTGTTACTTGCTACAGTGGATGATATACAGAAATACAGAGCTGCATTACTAGCTGGACTTTTGCTATATTAGGGAAAACAACATTCCTAATGGAAAACATACTGAAACAGCATAGACAAACAAGACATAAAGCTGACCTCCTGCATTTTTACAGCTCACTATACACTAGATTTTAAATCGAACCCCCCCCCAAGTAAAATAGGATTTGATCCCTTGTAGGCTGCATATCGTATGAGGATGGTTTTCCATCTGCAGTTTCCCAGCACGAACTATGGAGTCTCTAAGCTACTAATTACACTGGCAAATATGGTCTCACCAGCATGTGCTGTCTGGCTGCTTACGGCTCCATGCCTCTGCACAGATTTGACTGTAGTAAGCTCCTTGGGGTCTGGAACAACTCTGCTGTTTGAGCACACAGCATCTAACACAACAGTGATCTAATCCAGACTTGGACACCTAGTCACTAATATTATGATAGTTACAGCAATGAATCATGGAGCATTAAGAAGAATCACAGCAAAAGCTGTTGTACGCAGTATCTAGTTCCCAGGCACGCCACCATTAACCTTAGACTCAAAATCCTGTTGTGTCTGTTTTCAGCACACAGTGGATGTTCTTACGATTTTTAGCAGCCAAACTGATGCAAGAGCAACTGTATGAACAAGCAAAACGTTTTTTCCAGCCCCAAAGAAGTTACAACCGAAATAAGGATACCAGGGAGCTGTTTTTAAGAGTACGCTGCAGGAAAACCATAGAGATGCAGGTATGGGCAACATTATGAATTAGATATTGAGGCAGGACTCCTGATCAAAGTGCCTTGCAATTTACCCCAGATATCCCACACAGATGGAAAAAGGCAGAACAACCAGCAATCTTACAGTAATGTCCTGAAGTCTCCTGATGTAAAATTCAAGGATGATTTGGAGAACAACAAAATGACAAGCTATGTCTGTAATGCCGGGATCTCACTTTTCACATCAAGACCTCACTTGAACATTAACAGCACGGTGTATTATACCCCCTCCCTGGGTAATTATCCCAGCTGCCCAACATGTCATGGCTAGAGACTGGACCGAATTTTAATTTCTGCTTCAGAAGGGACCGAAGCCTCAGAGGGATTAAAAATAAGAGAAAAAAAATGAATCATCTTAAGGATGACAACTGCAGTATTTTTTGGTCATGATTATGAAAAGTTTTCTTTCATCAACTATGCTAGAAAGAATATTAGGATTCAAACATCTGTTCTTCTCATAAGTGTCGTTCCTCAATACAAATGAGTCTGTGCCTCTCAAACTCCTCTCATGGAGAATGCTTGCAGCACTCCCATTATTCCCACTACCTCTTTCAAAAGCATGTTTACTAACACAACTGCTAAACTACACTTAACTCAGGCTCAGCTCTGAGTGTCAGGTTCCCTAGCACTGAACTTACAAGCTGTATTGCTCAGGCACTCATGACTTGCATTACAAAGCCATTTACAGTTAAGTGGGAATGGGATCATTTTCCCCCTGACCGCTTCGCAGGCAGCACTGACTTCCAGCTCCCCCCTCAGTGAGAGGCACAAGCACATCTCTGTACGCTGTGTCCAGGTCCTGACACCAGCCAGAACCAGGTGCTTCACAGGATAGTTCAGGAGAACACGGCAGGAGGACTAAGGTGGTTTTAGACAGCATCAGGGTTTGCTGTGAAGGTGGACAGGGCACGTGTGATCTGTCAGATCACTGGAGGAGGCAGGCGATACAAGGCCTTTCTGAGCAGGCCGCCAGCCTGGTCACACCTTATGGATGGTGCAGGTATCAGAACGACACAGAGCTGCCCAGCAGCTCCTGTGAAAGAAGGGCTGACACGTGCACAACTTGGCACGGACCTTTCAAAACCGAAACTGTAATTTTTACAAGTGTGAGCAATTCCTTTTTCATATAGCCATAAAGCTATAATCTTTAGCAAGATGATTAATTTTCAAAAGGATGTGCACAGCAAAAATTCAACTGCCTTTAGGAGAGACAAGCTTCTATTTCATGGTGTTGAGTTTTCTTTCCCTCCATGTCATCCAGGGGACAAAACTCACAGTTGTGAGAACTCAGCGCTAGCACACTGAACCGGTTCCGGAGCTACAGGAGGGATTATGTTGACTGGAGACACAGAAGCAACTGCAGTAAGTGTTCACAAAACCAAAATGCAGCTCAACAACTCACCCGCACTTGCTTCATTTTGCCCCTCTATAAAGTCACTTAAGTATTGCACAGAAACGAAAACGTTCAGTATTGGGGTTGGCTGCTGATCCTGAAAAAAGCATCAAGCATAAGCTGCAACACACAGGACACTCCCGTTTCCCTTCCTTACCAATCTCTTCCTTGAAATTAAACTCAGTTGCACATCACGACAGAGGTGAAAGGAAGGATGACATTTCCTTCTTCCTCTCCCCTCCTGGTCTCTCTGGCCCAGCTCTTGCATCCAAAGAGTTGGGAAGAGGCTTACTAAAAAGCTGCAGCAAGTCAGGTAACCTGCCTGTCAATTTCTGCCTGAATTGCTTTGCTTCCTGGCTGTAAACAAGTTTTAACCATCTACCAGTGACTCAGTCTGCTATATAGGAGTATTACTAACACCACCACCATCATCATCATGATTTGATAGTGACAGAGCACATTCTCCTTCCTTCCCATTGCTTAACAATCACCTCTGAATCCTTTCAAAATGTAGCAAATTCTACCTTTGATAGCTGACAAATACAAGTAACAGAATGTTCAAAACAGCTTGTGTTCAAAACAGGTGTCTGCAAATGAGTGAAGGTGCAGATATTAAGACAATGGCTGTTAAGACAACCAGAAGAAAGGAGGGAAGAGAAGTTGATTACAAAATTGATGACAGCCCTCCTTTCAAAGGAGGAAAGAGGTAGATTGATGCTAAGAGATAAACATAAAGGAAGAAATCCCAAAGACTAGTTTGGTACCCTTTGTAAGTTTTGGCTGGAAGCTAAAAGTTTCTTGCAAGTGAGATTGTAGAACAGCCTACTGGTTAGTAGGAGACTTTTTAAGAGAGGTCGATGAAGGAGGAATGGATGCCCCACTGGCTGTGACAGAAAGTATGCCAAGAGTTTCCTTCAGCCCCATGTCAGAACCAGCTAGGTGGGGATGCCTCCTTGCAGCCCTCCCAATGCCAAGCAGGAGACACTCAATCCAATTGCATGGGAAAAGAGAAGACAACGTCAGTAACACCACTAAGCTCCACCTTCCACTCTGCCCACTTACAATCTTTCCCTAGTGTTACAATGATCACTGCAAGAAAAAGCAACCCAAAGTAAGCAAAATGAAAGAGGCGAACATCTCCAGAACCTTTGACTCTTCAGAAATCAAACCAACATTTCATCTGCAGCTACTACAAGAAACCCTTCTAATGAGTAACAAATCATATTCATTTTCTACAAACTGTTCTAATCATTCCTACCGACATCTTTCTGTATAATGTTCACTTTCAATCACTGATGAGGGAAATTTCTAAGCCTAAAATACAAGCTATGGTGTACTTAAGCTCTGTACAAAATTCATCTAAGATGAGCCTGTATCCAAAGAGGTTCCAGCCTAATCGAACAAAGTATCAATACACAAACGTTCTCCCTGAGTACACTGCATGCTCACCTTGACCTCCTGCCCTCAAAGGCTCTGCTGAGGATGGCAGCTGCCAAGCTCCATCCCCATGTACATGCCTCTTCTTCTGAGCATCAGCAGGTTCATAGCAGGAAAAGAAGTTCAAACAATGCTTATACTCAAAAGGTTACTCAAAATTACCTGTAATCTCAATGTGGCAGAGCCCTTGGAGGGTGTTAAGAGTTCACTCTCCCGCTCAGAAACAGCCCCAGATGAGCAAATTGTCCTGGTGCCTTCCTGTTTTGGGGTACCTTCACAGAAACAGCTCACACACAGAAAATCTCATGTCAGGAGGAAATGTGGAGTTTGCTCACAACAGACAGGGGATCACAGGGCCCAGTGATCAGCATGGAGAGTCACTGCAGCAGCTCCAGAAGCAAACCCACAGTATCACAGAAGGCCACAGCACTTCCAAAGCTGAGTCCTCAGCTCCAACCAGGCTGTACTGACATCCCAGCTCAGAGGAACATGAGCTTTATCACCCATTTCTGTAACCCTCTGCGCCACCTTGCTGCTTCTGTTACTCCTCCTCCCCATGCAGCAGCCCAGTCTCGGGGGATACTCTTACACAGCGGGCAACACCACATCTCCCCTTCCCCAGCTCCCACCTCCTTTATCTCAACTTTCCCTGTCACACACCCGTGGCACGTTACTTCCACTGCTAATTCTCACTGGTACCTTTAGTCACCCGAAGAAACACAGGAGGGACAGCAACGCTCACAAGATCTTATATCTGTGTTTTATCTCCTAATCGCTAATGTAGCAACCCTGTTCAGAAAATGCCAGTTCTCATGTATGATTGTTTCTCTCTCTTTTCATTTCAGACTTGCCAACTTCTTAAACTGTCTGTGGCATCTCAGCAGCATCAAGAGGCTATGGGGCACTCCATGGATATACTCTTTATTTGAGGAGCAATAATTTAGGTCTGTCAGTTAAGGGTGGGATCCACAGAGACAATTTATGCTTTGCACAGCAGACAACTGAGAATTTATGTTATCACTAGTGGAATATTATCAATGGTGAAATGGTGACTGCAATAAAACTGCCTGTTACTTTAAGTCTTACAGGCTAATTTAGTCCTTCATTTAGTACTCAAACACTGCTGCAAAGGTATTCTGAGGCCATGGGAAAATTCCTGAAGCATGCAGGATCAGTGCTTACGGTGCCCCCGCTGCCTGGCCAAGGCTGGCAGGAGCCTGCAGGCACGCCGGATACTGGATGAGCTGGCTGCCTCTGGGAGCAAACAGGAGCCTGATGGGAGCAAATGCCGGGGCTGTGGTGGCTCCTGCCCTTCCACAGTTTGTGGCTCAGAAGGCGAATGGCTCCTTCCCCAACTGCCGGGCTGCCTGTACCGTGGTTTCCAGGAGAAGGAGTAGCACTGAAATTCTGTGAAACAACAATAGGCACACCACGTGTCTCAGGGACAGGAGAGGCTGGCACACACAGCCTTTATGTGCCTCCACAGCCCACGTCAGGCCTGTGCTGCCAAGGCTTGTGAGGGAGAAAAGTTCACGGATGGAAAGTCAACTGCCTCGTACTTGTGTGTCTGCTTTTTACAGCCTACAACAGAGAGAGCCAAATTTGATCCTTGATTTCAATTTCCTTCAAATTCATAAATCCAGAAGAGACTGCATGCAGAAGTAAACTAGGGGCTGGTCAGGAAATTGATAGATTTATGGGCTTATAAAAGCTCAAATCTAGCCTTGTACCCAATACATACACACACAAGTGCATATGTGCATGTCCACACAAATCCCAGACCATACACTATTACCTTTTTTCATCCTGTACTATCAGCTTGCCTTCCTTTAAATCTGTGCTTGATTCTTCCATATTTTCATCATTAAGTATCCTGGCAGCCTCAGGAGCATGGCACAGACTATGCACAGAGAATAGGGGAGACTGATTTTGCTCACTGTTCAAATATAATCTCACAGATGGAGCATGTCCTAAACTGCCATAATCCAGCACCTTCCTTTTTATTAGTGACAAGGCAGAGGAGGTACTTTTACCAGCTGAATAAAACTTTCATGCATGTTTATGTGTACACACTACTCTTCAAAGGATGCAGAGTCTGAACCTCCTCTAGGTTGTTGGGCTGAGAGGAGACGCAGGGAAGGGGACCACCATTCTGTTATGCCTTACATGAGTTTCTACAGGCATCTCCTGTGTGCACTGAAACCCTCTTGTTTTGCTTGTGTTGCAAGGCCAAAGCAAACACACAATTTCTCCCAAAAATAATGGCAGTATTTCACCTTGCCCTGCCCAAGTTAAGTTACACCAGCAGAAGCTTGGGCACTTTGCCAGCCTGCTCACATTGCATTTCTTCCTTACACTTCAGATGCAGGTTTTCAATTGAACTCCATTCCCATTTGCTGAAGTTCAATATTCCACCTTTAGCATTTGAAACTCATGCTTGTGAGAAGACCAACTATGTTCACTTGAAAATCAAACTGAAATGAATACGTGTGCATACAGAAATACTGACAAAACAAGTATCTGCTCACCTATATGACAGAGGCAGCACAGGTTCTCTCTAATGCTTGTTTTCAGACTTCTGAGACAGAAGCTTCCTGAATGTTTTCTCTTTCCCAAAGAGAAGAAAAAGTGCATTTCTTTGATCTAACCCAATAATTTTTGATTCTGGAGATCTGGCAGCATTGTGGTTGTCATTACTCTGCTAAATCATTCTCATCTTTTCTGTGGTACAACTCAGTGCAGTGGCAGGACATGACAAACCAGAGAAGCATGCAGGAGCACTGTCACCTCTCTCAGAGGCTCTGCCTCTGTATCATCACCATCTTAGGCCCTTTCCACCCAGGGCTGTAAGCAGGTTTTTGCTAAGCCAAAAGCAAGACAGCTGCTTTGACAATGGGTACAGTGGCTCCCATCAAATGCAGGAGGCTTTTAAAATAAACCTACTTAAAACCTCCTAGTTTTTAAAAATAGGAGTATTGCAAAAGCAGGAAGTAGCCCCAGAAAAATAGTGTGTTCCAGGAGCTAGAGGAGTTTTCTCAAGCTTTCTCAGTCTGTTGAAGCAGCCTCCTTGTGAAACTATGCTAAAAAGTTAAAAAGGTCATACCTGGTTAGGCAGTTGATAGGATGCTGCGTCTGGTTGTTAAACAAGGAAAACTCTGTTCCTATAAAGAAATAGAAAAATATGCACACTATTTAGTCTCTACACAGCAAATTTAGCATGAACTCAACACTGTAAGGACTATAAAATGTCCTTACATCTTATGTGTACACTTCAGGCCGAGCCTTTTTCTCTCAGCTTTAATTCCCAAGGCTCACTTGACTCATTAATTCAGATCCCCTGTTATGTCCAGCCTGCTTTGGGACCACCAAAGAGCTGCTTAATCCATAGGCCTGCCTTAAAAAATCCTGGCAGTGGCTCCAAAACCCATCAGGGAAGGCAAATGGAGCACAGCACAATTCCAGCCAGACTCTCTCCACTGGGAGACCTGTCAGAGCTGCTATACGCACAGTCTCTACTGCAGGGCAATCCCAAGCAGGGATGAGGAAAGTGGTTGCTAAGATGCACAGAAAGTAATGTAAGAAGTGCAAGAAACCCTCATCGACTTCCCAATATGATACTTCAAAACGGCTGAAGATACCAAGGCAGGGAACTACTCCAATTTCTTCTTGAAACTGTTTTTCTTGCCTAAGTTGTAGCAGAGGGTCTTAAGTTTACCTGGGATAAACAGCAAAGGTTACCACAGACGTTACCGCTCTTTTTGTGACCCTTTTGAATCAGAGAGACATGCTTGGGCACTAAATGTAGTAAGCTTGCTGAAATAGCCTCCGCATGCCGCACCATACATCCTATCTCCTTTCTCTAAGTCTTTGAACTGAGCACGCTGGGGAAAACATTACAGGTGCAAGCAGCAGACAGACACCCAAGTGGCTCCAATCAGGGCGAAAGGGGTCTCCTTGCCACATATTCTTGAGTATTCCCCAAGTATTATGGGGCCAGCTAGTACTATCACCCATATTTAAGGCTGCAGCTTCTCACGGCCAAGACATGTGTAACTTTTCTGACTTTAGTTGTTCAGAAATTAATTCCCTGTAGATGACATCTGACTCAAGCTAATGCTTTTGTTTGGGAGTTCAAAAACAAAGCTTCAGCAAGAACAGGGAACAGGGAATTCCCAGGAACTAGAGTAGTGAGAAACACATAACTAAACCAAATTAAAAAGAAGGGTAGTATTAAGGTACTGACAAAAAGCAAGATGCAAGTATGCAATTAGAGAATCATAATGCATACTCACAAAGGCAACTAACCTTAAACTAGATAGCAGTTCAGGCTTTTCCTATTTCTTGGACTCTCACCCTTTGACACAATGAGTCACCTTGCCTGCACCAACATCACCAGCACAGCATTATGCTAACTACAGCTTTTCACCAGTTTGCCCAGTTAACATCCAGCAAGAAGTGAAAGATTTTGCTGCCCTGAGGGGAAGGTTTCAGATGGTTCTGACAGCAAATAAATGAAAAGTGACTGTTCCACCTTACTGCAGAGGTTGTCAGCAGAGTGCACCATTCACTTACAAGCAATAATTAGTTACGGTAAATGAGCTATGTGAAATGAGGCTCCAGCCAGCATCAACTCTACCAACACACAGGACGAAGAGGAATGTTAAAATAAGCTAATTAAATTTTCTCCGGCTCAGCAGAAAGACCGATGTTCCTGACAGCCGAGGGTTTGGCATGCAGCGTCCCACACCCTCTGGTGTGTCACGACTGCAACGTAAGGCCACGTAGTCAGAACCAGAGGTGGTGGAAGCAGCCCTCTTGGGAGGGGCAAGAGCAGGAGACAGAGGCATTCAAAAGCAACATTAACAGGATGGACACGCCTGCTACATGTATGCCAGATGGCATTTTTACCAAAAACAAACTTTGCTTTGCACTTCCATTATCTATTCTACCATCATTAAACATATGTCCCAGTAGACTGAACTGCAATTTCCCAGTAGACTGAACTGCAATTTCAATCACCTCTCTGCTAAAGCTTTGCTGCAATAAATGTGATTTTAGCCACCAGCAGAATACCAAAAATACCAGACAATCAAAGTACAGATGCCAGAAGTGGGAAGCAGTTTTGCTGCATCATTATTTTGCTGAAGACAGGCTGTAATCAGCATTTCCACCTCTTGCTGACAGGGAAGAAAACGAGATGATTCAAAGGTTCTTCCGCTAGAGAACAGAAAAGACACCCGCCCACACAGAGATGCCCACAGCTCCACGTTCAGGGCAGTTAAACAAAAAGCAAGGAGTTAACATTAAGTGCCTGGTTGGAACACGGCACCACATGTATCAATGGGGTTTTCCACTTCCTATAAGCATCTTCTAATAATCACAGGGCAGAATGCGTTAGGAAGAGTTTATTTTCGTTTGTATTTCTCCCAAACCATCTTGCTTGAGACAGAAATCCAGAAGAACCCGTCCCAACAAGGAATTAACTGAAACTGGCAGTGTCTTTAGAAAAGCTTTGTGCTCTGATGAAGGGACATGCTGGCTTGTTGATGCCCCAGAGCCAGGACAGCAGGGGATGGCACCTTGGCTGCTCTAAGCGACACCTTTCACAAGGGACTGGACACAAAACAGATGAGCTGGTTTTTTCACTCCTAACGGGAAGCTGTGATTAATACCTTGAATCTTGGATATGGAAACCTATGTCAGGACATGCAAGCTTATCACAATGAAGAGAACTTTAAGTCTTGTTCAGAAATACAGCCTGGTGAGTGCGTTCAGCACACACGTCCTTTCACTGAAGTACGTCAAACAGATTCTCTGTTGATGCAGACTAACAAAGGGCTGGACGGCTCTAGGCTGCATGCACTGCGACCAAGCATCAAACGGCCAAGCAAACGTGTTCATTCCAGCTCTGCCATTTGCCTGTGGATCAAGCATGTACCAACTGCACACTACTTCCTCTGCTGTACACATTAGGCATTGCCTTTCTTTTTGGGAAACACTTTGACTTCTACCTACAAAAACTGATAGAAAAAGCCCAATGTGCATATACATACACTGACGTCCTCTTTTATGCACAAGGTAGTTGTAACTATTCTTCAGTAATGTGCACTTACGCCTGCTTGTCCTCTTACTAAACTTTCCACACCAACTAGATTGATAGACTTATACATTGTATTCATTTAAAAAAATATATCTGTCTTTTCCAGGAGCTGCTTTCCTGTCTTTCATTTGAGGGTTTGTGTGTGTTCAAAGACTTTTGTATGATCTATCCAACAACACACCTGTCCTGCAGTTATCTGTAATGAAAATCATAATGACTAAGTGCATACTTTTCCTAAGTGGTTCCACTTGTTCTCCTGAGAAAGGAGCTGTGCTGTTACCATTAGGGGTCAGCCCATCTACCTGAGGCCTTGACTCTGCCTTACAGAGATCTATTAGCTTCACCGAACTGCCCACAGAAATACACATTTAAGGATACAAACTCTTCAGTCTGGGAGCTTGTGTTTTGCTATATATACCTCAACAGCAACATGCAAGCCATGATAAAAGCCTAAATTGCCACAAATTACTTTTCAGCACTTAGTGCTTTGCCCAACAATGCTGCAAATGGATCCAATCCATTAGCACCAAACCTTTCCACAGAGCTTCTTCCTTTTACACTACACTCTCCTCCTCCTTTCCATGCTTTCCCCTTGGCAGCAGAGGCTTAAAATAAGATAACAGACATTTTTCAAAGAGATTCAAAAAAAAAAAAATAAATTTCTGGTTATCTGCAGGGCAGAATTCACTACACATTTAGTATTATTCAGTTTCCAAAATGCTAGGAAATGAAGGTCAAATATACCTGAACTTCAGCTAGGGTTGATGCAGATAGCAAATATTCTTAAAGCACTGCAGCTAAAGGAGGCAAACTACACGGCAGGTTGTGGTGCTATAAATTACTGTCCATCAACAGAAGTCAGCAGCTTACTGTGCCTGCAGACGTGGCCCTGAAATTCAGAAAGGACTGCAGTAGATGTTGCCTCAACCTGAGAATCAAGAGTCCAGAGCCACACCGAGGAAAAACCTGTACCGAGATTTTCACCACAATCTGAGTAGCTTTGGGCAGCACGTAACTCAGTACTCCTCTCACTCCCAGAACGTCTGCCTCTGAAAGCTGGCTTAGCAGTACTGTAAGGACATGTTCTCTTTTGACCAAGCTGATAGAAAAAGTTTTAATGCTACAAAAACAAGCAATGCTGATCTTGCCATCACAAATTTACTTATTCCAAAAACTATTACATTGTAATGTAATATTACATTATGTAACACTATTACATTGTGTCTGTGTTAAAATGACTGGATTACTCCCAACACTTCCTCATTCCCATTGCTTGTCTGGTGACTCCTTTTCACTAAAACATCCACATTAAATTTTTCAATAGGTTAAAAGGAATTTTTAAACCCTTGCAAGTTAAAAAAAGTCTATTCACGGGGAAAAGCATCTTGGGGCTGCTACCGCCAGTCTGAGAAGCTCACAGTCACGAAGGTAGAGGAGACAAAGTCTGGCTTGGTTATGACTGTGAGGAGGAGATGCGGAAGATGAGCAGCTGTCTCAGCATCCAAGAATCTTGGGTAACTGGAGCCTGAAATATGCAATAGACAAGAGACACTGCTCAATCATTTATGGAAATCAAGGTTAGTAGTGTCAGCATACTTGGCTTGAGAGGAAACAGTTTCCTCATCCTCTTGGCACAAAAGTAACTTGGCTACATTAGTGGCTGCCAGTAAGTAAGGATTAAAGAAAGGAAACAGAGAAGGACAAGAAAAGTAAAGGATAAAATGAGTATGTCAGCATTTTCACAGCTTGTATTCAGCAGCCCAGCTAGGACCCTGAGGGGGTTTGTTTCAGGAACCTCAGAGACAATTGCTACATTTGATGAAAATATATGGTGTCTGGGTTTTACAAATGGTGTCTCTAAAAATTTATCTGATTTTATAACTAGCAGGGAAGGAAATCGTTCTGATGACAATTACCACTGAGGCATTTGAGGCATTTTGTTGTGTTTACTGGCATAGACCTGTCATTAACACTCCACTTCTCTTAATCACAACTTACTTCCTTTGAAGTCACCCACTGAAGATAGGTCTGGGGGCTGTTTTCCCGGTCATTCATCAGTCAAGATGAATTTTAATGCATACTGCTTGAAAGATGTACCACCTGCTAATTTATATCTACAATCTATTGTATAATGAGTTCCTATAAATTCTTATGATAGCTTAAGAGACTTGCAAAATGAATTGCTGGTCTATTTTTTTTCTCAGTTTGTCAGCAAAGCAGAAAGAGTCCCTGAGCTCCTCATGTCACCTGCTTTGGCTGCAGCGCTGGCTGGCTCCCTCCACAGCAGGATCTCGTCTCCAGAAGAAAGGCCATCATAACACTCTCACTGCTAATGGAGATGCTGGCACAGCAATGTACTACAGCCTTTGCATTTGCTTTACGAGGCTTCAGCTACCTCAGACACCCATGAAACAGGTGTATGGGCACAAGCTGTATCTTCACATGCTGGAGAGGAAAAGCTCACTAGAAATTCTGGACAGGGAACTGTCCAATAATCATTTAGTGAAACAGAAAGCACCAACCCTACAAGTTGGTAACCAAGAGAAAATATTTATTTAAGATCTGGGACTGAGAAGCCTTCCACTTACTAGGGACACACCATAGTCACCTTGATATCACACACAAAGAAGATATGTTTGATATGTTTCCATACTTTGGTCCAGCACCACAAACAAGAGCTCCCACTGGAAGCTGGACACTTTTCCAGTTTGGACATTACTTTACATTCCTCTTACCTCTCAGAGCTAAGACATTGAAAAACACTACCAAGAAGTTTTAGCAAGTTATTACAATTCCTTTTTTTTTCAGTGAACAGCAAAAAAAGAAAAACTTACTTCAGAATACAGGTATTGTACTATATGCACCTTATTAAACTCTGTATTTAATCTGTCTTTGGACTAATAGCACTTTCTAAAACAAGCCCTAGCCTCGAGTAAGCTCATGGATGCAAATCCAAGAGTGTGTGTTGACATCAGACTGTTCCCAGGCAGAGCTCTTGCAGCGAATAAAGCCAGGATGTGCCAAGATTGCAAAGGGCTTTCAGTCATGAGTGACAGACACCATCAACAGAGAAAATAAGCCATTGCCTTTCATCTCCTTACAAAAGCCTTGACAGCCAAGCTGTTGCAAGCCAACAAAAGTATAAGAGTCTTTCCCTCAGTCACCACACTAATTCAGATGGAGGAAAAAGGGAGGGAGGAGAGGAGGGAAGAAGAGGGCCCGAGGAGCTGGGATGAAGTGTCAGGACGAAGCGTCACAATGAGACTGACAACTGGCCAGAGCCACTTCAGTTTTGCTAAGCATGGATTTAAGGATGCTGCACATCTGGACGAGCCTGGCATGACCACACACCACAGACTGGCCTCAGGTCTGTGCTGCCCCACTCCAGGGACACGCTTCAACTCAGCAGCAGTGAGGGCATTTTCTCAGCTGCTGCTGTTGATCCCCGTCCTGCTAGAGCTAGACACTCAGCCCAGAGGGGAAGCAGCAGTATGCTGCTCCATGCTAAGCTCACTGCTGCTCTGGCTTCCAGGCACTCTTGTCCAAAGTTAAAGGTGGGTTTCCTTTCCCTACAGCATCCAAGACTGCACCACAGGTACTGCCCACGTGTCAGGTGGAGGTGAACAGACAAGGCAGCTGAAACAACCACCTTCCAAAGGACAACACAGAAGCCTTTCACATTACTGGGGAGGCGGGGGGAAGCCCTTCTGCCACTAAGAAATTAAGGACACATGAGCATACGAGACGGGGTTACAAAGCAAGAACCGCTGCACTGGTTTGCATCCATCCTCTCGACTCAGGATTCTTTTCTGACACACCAGTTCCATTTAGCCTGAAGATTTTACAGTGATGTACTAGGCAGACAGAAAATTTCCTCCGTGCATCCTATACCCAAGAGTCAACTTGGTATATCAGAGGTGTGAAGGAAACACAAAACCACAATAAAATATATCACTTTTTTTGGCTTGGGATGAATTTACTTTTCTTATCATCAGTGTGGTATTATGCAATTTAAGGGTGGCAATAAAACTCCAGATGATTCTGATGAAAAAGTAAAACTCCCCATTGACAGGCTTGTAGACTGAGACTTTCTGTGGGTAACAAAGCAGTTTACTGCCTGAGACAGTGTCAAAACCAAGGTCTCTCAGCTCCTGCATCTAACGATAAGTTTGAACATGCATTCCCAGCACGAGTCATGATGTAGCAATGGTGTGTAACTCTATAATCCTGTAGTAAGCAAGTGTAGCCTTTCCCCAGTAACCCAGTTAAAAAAATGATGGCAGGAGAAGAGCAACGGTTCACGATGCAGGGCTGCTCCGGGACCGCAGGAGGAACCCACGTTAGCCTATGGCTGTCCCATGGGTTTCTGTAATCATCTGGCTCTACGTTATCTCTAATTTTAAGTGCGCTGAAGTTAACTTTGCAGAATGGAGAGCAAGCTGCGCAGTACCCTGGAAACAGAGCTTAAACCATGGTATTACACGGATATGGATGTCTCTGAGAGAACAAGGCCCAAAGCACCAGATTAAGTAAGGAAGGGACACAGAAGGCATTTGCTAGAACACATCCTCAAAGGCACAGCTCCAACATTGTGGCTTATGTGCCACCAGAGACATCCAAGATAAATACAAATAGCATAAAAACATTGGCCAAAGACTTCCACCTGGGAGCAAACAGGACAGGGGATGCAGTACAGGTTAGCCAGTGTTCCCCACCTTTTTAAAGAAATTTTAGTACCATACTTCGGATTTCTGCTTCTTACTTGTCCCCAGTTTAGAGCATTCCAGCCAAGCAGTAGTGCTGCAGTACTGACCCCATCCCACGGCACATTCTGGAAGTTCTACTGGCACCATTTTGGAAAGAACCACATCGCTTTGCCGAGGATCATACCGAGAAGCCCATTTCACACACATTCCCGTAATACATGCACTTCCTATGCACAATACAACTGCTGAGCAAAATCTCCCAGAGGCTTTAAACCTTTTATCTCTTAAATCACCTCTAAACCGCTTATCTCCATTAGCAATCTGGAATGCACAAGTTACCTGTCACAGGGTGAAGGGGAATTAAGTAAAGCAAAGTCTTTCAGTAGTTGAAAACAGGAAGCTTTTTGCTTGCTTTGCTGGGGGTTTTCCAGACATCCCCTGCCGTCATTTCCTCCAGGCCTGCCTGAAGGTCTGCACCTCCAGAGTCCCTAGAAATGCTCGCCACAACTCACAGCACATCCAAGCTAAATCTGAAATACAGCATCACTTGATTTTCTGCTCGACCAAAGTCAATGCTCACAAAAGCAGACTGTCTCTCCCAGGCCAGGGACTGCTGAAGCAACTACACCTGCTGTAAAATTCCTCTTAGCATGCATCCTGCTTTGTAGAAAAACCAGTAACCTGCTGATGACTTATGCAAATGCTCTATGCCAGAGCAAGCTCTATGCCAGAGAGAGTATGATACCAGAATCAGCCAGAAAGAGATATTTCCGCTGTGAAAAAGGACTCACCAGTAGTCACATTATCGCCCCCAGAACACAGGATGGTTGGCACCAGCACACTCACATCCAGCCTTGCCCCCTTCAGTGTTTTCCCTTCATTCCACTATCCACGTCTTCTCCCTCGTCCTTGCTCAACTCTTAAGAGCAGCAAACTCAAGCAACATTTGCCTATCATCAGGCACTTGGTAAGAAATACCAATTTCATTAAAAGACGATTGATGCTTATGGGACATGTGTGTCACAAGTGCCACAGTCATGTCATCCCCAGAGGTGTGATAGTAGAAAAATTGTCCAAATAGAAAAAAGTATGGTAGCTTTCCAGTCCACAAGATCGTCAGTCCCTGGATTCACTAAAAAAAACCCCAAGCTTTGACTTTCATATATAATAAAGAAATGAGGAAAAATTCGCAAAGCCTCTTCTCCTGCTGTCCCAGTTACATGAAAGCCTTTGCCTGTTTGCAGTAAAGTACAGCTGGGTTCTGCTGATAAGAATTCAGGCATAGCTATCTTACTATATGCAGGTAACAAATTTGTAAATAGAATGTCATGATTGGGCAGAGGGATGCCACAGAAGAGAATTTCAGCCTGGGGTAGAGGGTCCAAAACAGACTCTGGGTGCTTCCTGAGAGGCTGTCAAGGCCAGGCTCAAATCTTCTCTCCAAAAGAGATGTGTAAAAAATTTCTAGTCACAAAGTTTACGCCATTATACTCAGCAAGTCTCTCACCCTCCAGCTATACAATTCATAGAGTCTGAAGCCCAATTCACAGCAGAAACCTTCGACTTCCATCCTCCTGGGGCCGCACAAACATGCACTGTCCAGCTCACCCTGCCCAGGCTCTGCAGGATGCACTCCCACACAACCTCCTGCCAGTGACTCACACCCTCAGCCAGACTCAGTGCCCCCCAGGACCAACATTCCATGTCTAGAACACAAGGGCACACAGGCCCAGCCTCACAGCTTGGAGCAGCCACTGAGCCACCATGCTTCCCAGCTGGGCTTGAGGTTCGTGGGCACTTGCAAGTGCATTATTTTATTAATTTCATGATTCTTTTACTTCCAAAAAAAACACTGACTGGCCTTGTCCATGTGCGGGGTACATGGGTGGCTACTGGAGTGGTCCCCTCACTCTATGGGCACTCTCTCCGCTCCAGCAGCAGCAGAATCCCAGGCTGATCCTGTACCCCACACTGTGAGCCCACAAGCATTGCTGAAATATGAAGGATTTCAGCTGGGCTGAGTGGCCAGGCAAAGCAGTCACACTGCTTTTGAAACCCAAGTGAGTGTTTCCCTACTGGGCTGCACTGAACCAGGTGGGAATCCTCTGGGCAGATCAGTGCTGTGCTGCACTGATCATGGATGCCCAGAGCTGGCAGAGATCACTTTGCCAGGTCCTACATGGTTTCTGAAATGTTTTTGCAATCCAAGCTCAAGATATCAAAAGACCATGTGTACTTCGCCTAGGTCAAATGAAATGTTTCAGCTACATTTTACTTAGTTTTTTTCTTTGAGTTTTCCTTCAGAAATTTGAGCTATTCCAAACTGAATTAATTTTTTCTTCCATTTTCGAGATGTCTAAAATAGTCTGTCTAAATCAGAAAAAGAGGAAGGAATTTTTGAGGAATAGAAAGGTTTTGAAACTAATCCTTTCCCAAAAAAAGAGTTTTCATTTTATGAATAGATTTTTTTTCTGCTTAAAAAAAAAGAGTGTTTGAGTAGATAAACTCCATTAAGCTCAACTTTCTACTTCAGTATCAACTCCAAACCTAATTGTGGGAAACAAGACCTTTGTTACTTACCCCAGAGACAAGACAGAATAAACTGACTAGCTTTCATTTGGGAGAAGAGTTTGCGGTGAGGACTCTCCCCAGTAATGTATATATTCAAACCACTTGTTTATTTGAAAATTATTTAGTTCCTGTGAAACCAAATGTTCTAGATGTAATAGCTTAAGCTATAACTCATAAAAATCCAATTCAGCAGAATGTATGTTATTAAGAAATAGGGATCCAGATGGCTAGCTGAGGTCAAGCTAAGGCCAGAGTGCTCATAAAAAATACACACTTGTGTGTCCTTATTGAAGTTTAGGGTTTTAGTAAAAACAGGAGTGTTTTCCTTTTACAGCACTCATTTCAGATAGCTTCGTTTACTTTAATAAAATACCCTACATCTTTCACGAAGTTTAAAATAACTAAAGCTGCCAGGAGCAGGAGACTACTAGTGTGGGTTCAGGAAGAATGTTGTGCTTTTTTCCCCCCACATACTTAAAAAATAACGCGAACTCATAACCACTTTTGTTATAACTCAGAAGCTGTGTGGAAGTTCCTGCGGCAGCTCAAGGGCCTAAAAACCCTATAGAAATCAGTCCCACCTCCTCTTTTACAGCCAAGTGCTCAGTTCAGCTGAGCCTGTGACAGCTGAGCCTGAACTGCAGAGGAAGTGTCACCCTCCACTGCTTCACAAGGCTCGGGTGGGCAATTCTGGGTGAAGTCTAAGCTTCCCGGCCACTGTGGGTAACACACATGGGACAAAGCAGGAATCACCACCATCTCACTAGTAACCTCACGGGCACTTGGCTATTAGATCTGCAAATCTAAGGGCAACATTTTGCAAATTACAAAAGCTTTGAGCATCAGGTGACATTCTGTTAACGTGAAAGCCATTGGTTCCAGCAGGAAGTCTGAGATGGGCCAGGGAGCACCGATCTGTTGAGGTTTCCCCGCTTCCAGGGTGAGGCCCTGCACCTCCCCACAGGCTCTGCCCGCAACCACCCCAGGGCACGTGGGTGTCTGTGCCATGGGGATTCAGCAAGGCCTGCCTCAGGTCCTGTTTGATACCAACAATTCCCAACACAGGACTAATTAGCAGCTGATAACATTGTGACATAAGACTAGTGCAAGACAGAGCAGTGAAATAGAAATCAAAGGAAGTTGAAAGGGTCCTGGTGCACTCTTAAATCCCCATCATAATATTCCCTTTCCTATGAAAATCCTGGTGTCAGTGACTGGACAAAGTGAGGCATACTCACCAGGAACACTAATAGCCAGCACTGCAGGAAGCGCAGATTACACTGCCAACCTAAACGCTCACAGTTCCTCCTCCCAATTTTTTTATCACCCTTTCTCTGAGAATTCCCTTTATTTATGAGCAGTTCAAAAGTGTGTTCCATTATTACACTTTAATTTGCTTTTGATTAAGCAAGTAGGCAATGCTAAGGAGATCAGAAACCACGGGGTAACACAGTAGAAAGCACTAAGATGCCTTATTTCCTCCCCAAAAAGAACTGTATGGTGCAACTGAAAACACTTAGCAAGTGCAAGCCAACAAGAAAAGCTGGGCAAATACAGATTTCTACCTTCTTGAAACTAAATCCCTGTAAACAAAATTATTATTCTCTCTCAGCACCACATGCTTCTGATTGTATCAAAATGCATTAAAATAACAATGCTTTACCCTAAGCTGACCAATCTCAGGAAATTATTTGCAGGCTGAAAGCTGTACTTCACTTGCTGGAGACTACATAAGTACCAGGCTGCATCAGTTAGTCACAGTGCCATGCTTTCTCCAACAAAAGACAACATCGATTGCAACTTATAAAGACAGAACGAGTCAAAAATCGTGTTTTGACCTTAAGATTATGGACTTCATGCATCATAGCAGAGCCATTAACACCTAACACCTGTTGGAACAAATTTTAAAACAAGTATTCTATGACTTAATTTATGTAGCAAACTTGCCTCTTTTTTAGAACTAGCATGTAAAACTTGGGTATTTTTCAAAGCAGAAACTCATTACTCAGAAGCACCTAAGAGCTTCCTTAAAACATTATGCTTTGTTATACAAATACCTTAATAAAGATTAAAGAAAGTGCCTGAAAACCGAAGATTACTGACCCATTTGACCTCAAGAGCTGCAGCCTTCTGTAGCAAAGGATTTCGGGTACTTTAGCACAATGAGACCTCCTGCCAAATGAGTCACACATAGTGGGAAGACTTATAGAAAACTCATATAGAGACCAGCACTTCTGCCCGCCTGGCAGATACTTTTTTTTTTACATTCCCAATCCACTTTCAATTCACACATTTGAAAATGGATTCCAACATCTGGAGACAACATTACAGAGCAATAAAAAGCTGTTTAAAAACACTTGCGTACAGCAATGAAAAACACAATAAGGAGAATCTCAATTTCTGCACTGATGCATTTGCTAACAAAACTTATGCTTTCTATGTTAAGGCTATTACAATTTATAACCTCACCCTATAGCTCAAAAATTATTTCCATAAATGTAAAGACATAATAGATCTCCTTAACTGAAAAGGATGACCACACTGCTTAACATGATGCCAGAAGTAAAGGTTTTACTTTCAACTCCAGAATTGTGTTGCGCTCATTACATCACATGCAGGAGGATGTGACAACACTTGAAGTCCTTGGTCCACAGTTCAGGGATTGATCCTGGGCGACCATCTGTCAGGCAATGAGTTCTGCTGAGGGCAAACTTCTGTGCTAGAAAAGCATAAGCAAGGTGTGTGATACATCAGAACCTCATCAGCCAAGAGGAACAGCAAACTTCCATGGCTGTTGTGCAAAGAAAGCTCCCAGAGCTGAATGAGGCAGCTTTGCCTGTACCCAAGAAAGGTATCACCAGATTCCAGCAACAAATTAGTCAGACAGTGGCTGTCAGATACTACAGCCATAGGTTCCCTTTGCTGAGAGCACAGACACACAGTGTTGGAGAACCACTGCTGGAGTTGGTTCACACAGCCCTGTGCAGACTGAGCTCAGGCTGAGCCCCATCTCACTTATGGAGTCAGCCCTGCGGTGCACCTTATGGAGCCAAACCAGCTGAAGTGTTTAGAGTTGTCTTTTTGTACCTCAGGAGCAAGGACTAAGGGGCCCGAACTCTGAGAAAAAGATTTTCCTTTCAACCACAGGGCCTGAAAGACTTTATTTTTTCAGCAGACTGCCTTTGAGCTCTGTATCCCATCGCTCCATCAGCTCTAAAATGTTGGAGCAAATCCAAAGGAGAGACATCAAGTTGATTAGAGGGCTGGAGCACCTCTCCTGTGAAGAAAGGCTGAAAGAATTGGGATTGTTCAGCCTGGAAAAGAGAAGGCAATTTGAGATGACCTAATTGTAGCCTTCCAGTACCTGAAGGGAGCCAACAAGAAGGAGAGAGACTATTGACCGTGGAGTGACAGAAAAGGGGGAATGGCTTCACACTGACAGAGAGGAGGTTTAGATTGGGTATTAGGAAAATATTCTTTACTGGGAGGGTGGTGAGGCACTGGAACAAGTTGTCCAGAGACAATTGTTGATGCTCCATCCATGGAAGTGTTCAAGGCCAGACTGGACAGGGCTTGCAGCAACCTGGTCTAGCGGAAGGTGTCCCTGCCAGTGGCAGGGGGTGTTGGAACTACATGGCCTTTAAGGTCACCTCCAACCCAAATGGTTCTGTGATTCGATGATTCAAATCAGCAGAGTAAGCACCAACAACCTTATAGGATTTGATTCTACTTATTTCTAGTTTATACCCAAATGCCAAGTACATCCTTAACACATGCAGGCTGTGGCTGACAGTGGGACCCCTTAACCGTAGGCAGTGCCCATACTGAGAAAAGACATTGATCTTTGAAGAGTTTATATCCCAATGTAGACAAAGAGAAGAGAGAAGAGAGAAAAGGAAACCTCAGTTATTACGACATACCTGTATTTATGATGCAGAGTCTCTCTGTAATAAACAAACAACTTGTCCTTCACCATCAGTACCAAATATGTTCAGATGTAAGTTATACAACAGGAAAGTTATCTGTGTTTGGTCTCCCATAACCTCTCTCCTGTTCCCCAGCTGTTCCTCTATGCCTGCTCCCTGCCTCTGATTTTTGAGGGTTTTATGCAGAATCATTTTCAAAAATAGTTAAGAACTGTGTTGTATTGTGCTATCGTGCCCATTTTTTCTTAAAGATTACGAATTGAGGCCAAGTAAGATAAAATGCTTTGCCTGAAAACAGGCACAGGCTCTATGGTACACCAGGAAAGCACACACAAGATTTTTGGAGTTTCAATCCAAGCTCTAGTGACAGAATCACTGCTCCTGCTTAGCTAAGGGCTGCAGTCTTTATATGCAGTAAACAGATAATATGGGCCATAGGCCTGAAGTTTATCTTAAGCTCCTTTAAAAGCACCACTCATTATTCAAAGGAAACTGCGTGACCTTTGTGACATCTCTCTGGAAGGAGCTTTCATGTCTGCTGCTCTGAGATGATTAGAAGACATGGTATTTTGGATGCAAACTAAGAAATCCCAGTGCTTTGCTGCTTCTTATTCTAAAGCATTAAGAAACAGATTTCTCTGGGTTTTGTAGGAATTGGGGAAATATATGAAAACAGGAAATGAGCAACAGAGTAGCAGGGAGCTTTGTCTTGCCCCTCTTTCCTCTTCTCCTTTCAGATGCTGAAGGACACTCTTGAGCTCCATATTGATCAGAAAATATTGACTGGAGACTGAAGGAGGCAACAGCCAAACTAGAGGTGTGGAAGGAATGAAAACCTTGTTCAGTCACCTATTACAAATGGACTGCCACTCCTTATTCCACCTCTCCTTCTGAGCACACACTGGGACATTTTGCTGAACAGCAGCTTCTCCACCAAAAAGAAAGCACACCTAACTGCCTCATCAGACTGGCCATGGCATGGTTATGTTTTCTCTCTCCTGCTGGATGAGGACCCAGCTGGGTAAGGAGAGAGAATGTCAGGCGACACTGTACACATGCTCCCTCCTTTGGGAGATGGTCTCCTCAGTTCCAAATGTGTTTTGGGGAAGATGCTCTAAGACTATGGGAATAGGACTGGGTTTGATCTTCCAAAGAAAGGATGATTCCCTATCCAGTGATGATATCAGTGATATCAGAAGAATACAAATGTACCCTATTAATACAACTGCACCTATCACTTGCATTTCTCTACACTCACCTGGCCAGTGCTGTATCTCTTCCTAAAGAGGTGTATTGTTACCAGACCTGGCTCAGCTCAAAACAACCACAGTGACCTAAATGGCACAACTCTAGACTCTGACCAGATGAGAGTGCCTCAAAGCATAAACTAGTTTAGGTAGAACTCAAAATTTGATCACCAATACAATACTTGCTTATGGCAGCAGAACTGTCAGTACTCCTGGGAACTAAAAGGCACCTGACATAAGCCTCCTTGAGGTAAATCAGACAGTATCAGCCTTTATGAAGGTTTCCTTCCTTCAAGCCCCTTGCATCCACATGTTTAGTGCCCATTTTCTTGTAGCCTCTTAATACTGAGCTGGACCATTTCCCAGAAAACATACATCATGTGAAGTAGCTCACCCCTACAAACCAACTAAAACTGTTTTCAAAATGAATTGCCTCTTGGCTGAGCATATTTTTGTGAAGCTGTATTTTGCTCTCCTTGTTGACTGTCATCATCTTTTATGCCCTTGTAAGACCCCAGTCACGGGGGCATTAACCCAAAATTGCTTCAGGGAACCTACAGCCTTCCCCCTTTGGGCCAAAGAGCTCACAGGCATGTGCTGCAAGCTGCGCCACATCCCAATTTAACGATGGGGATAGTGGGAGGCAGGAATCAAGGCTGACACAGAGAAGTTCAAAGGCCTCCTACCAACAATTAAGTGTAGTCTGGCTTACAAAGGCAGAACTACAAAATGGTGCTCTTCACTCAGGGCGAAAAAAGGCATTTGATAGGAGAAGCTGCCATCAATATAACATTACCTAAAATGTGTGTCTGAATTCTGCAGAGACATATGGTGTCCCAGTAACAGGCTCCACCAGAAGTAAATACGGACACAACTCACCCTGAACATGTGTGACAGTGGGTCATAAAGTCTGGGAAACAGAAGACAGAATTAATCCCCTGTAACCCAGTATATGCGCTCGGTGTCACAAAATAAATAATCAATTTGCCTCAATTAGGCTACATCCTCCTGCTGTCACGCAACCTCTACTTGGCAACTGCACAGCTGGGTGAAAACAACCCCTTACGTATCAGTAATTAGTGGATAAAATTGTGCCATATTCTAGTATCTCAATGGCTCACTCTGTAAAGTTAGCCAGGGTACTTTCAATTCAGATGGTTATAGGAGATGATATACTTTAGTCATAGGTTCACCAGTAACAGCTTGAAAAGATGAAGAGGATTTAACCAACTAGCTCAAACCTCAAGGAAAGTGAAAAAAAGCAGGGCTGAAATAAAGGCTGAACACACCCTTGGTGTGAAAGTAACTGTTTAAAGTAAGAAAATAATACTACAAAACAATTTCTTGTATTTATATGTGCACTTGTAATAAATTTGCTTCAGCTATTTTCAGTTGTTAACAGCCTATGAAGAAGCAGTCTCACTAAAACTACTCCACAAGGCTGTTTTAATGCTAAGAGACTAATGGGGGCTTAGATGCCTTGAGGGGTTGTAAGAGGGGACCTATTCTTTTGGATAAACCGCGTATTGTGAATTATCTGTTCCAATCTTGTTATTCCTAAGAAAAATAAGGTAACTAGTTAAAATATACAATCAATCCACCCTAATCTTGCTAGTTACAGAAAACACAATACTTGCAAAAGATACTTTATCATTGGAACTAATAACTGAACTACACTACGAAAGAGGCAAAATCTTGCATGACGAGGGCTAAGCATGTGTCTTGGCTTCCAGGTGATCAGCTAAGAGCATCAAGACACAAAGGGCTTATTCTCCTACTGCAGCACATGCACACACAAATGGTAACCACCCTTAAAGGGCAACTGTGGCCTCATGGACACCTCTGAGAATGAGACATGCCTCCTACTACAAGTTGCTTCTATAATATTACTCTTTCCTACTGATCATTAAAAGTAGCAACTCACAGAAAATCATCTCCAAAGGTGACACAGGTCATTTAACAGGAAACCATCTGCAACTGGCAAGAGCTAGAGGAGCTCACAAGAAAGTGAGAGGGGAGATATTCACTGTGGCCTGCCCTAGAAATGCCATGAGTTCAAAGCTTACGCCCTTCTATTTTCAGCCTTCCCCCAACAGCTGAAAAGGTACCCAAATGGCAAATAATAATTTCTAACATGTTCTGAAATACTGAAACACATACAGGGAAGCTAAAAGCCATTCCCAAAGTCTAGACCATTTTGACAGCATATGCTTTAACGTACTATTTGCAACCAGTCAATAAAACCATACAAATTTGTTTGAATAGAGAAATGAAAGCATTTCAATGTAAATTGAATTTTTAAGGTTGAGCCCACACAGCTCCATGTTGCTATTAAACCACTCGTAAGTAACAATTTATTTAAAGAGCCTTTTTGGTATTTTCCCCCACCATTCTTACCTTTAAACATTCAGCTAGGTGCATCACAATTACTGTGTAAGTATTCATTATAATGATGCAAATGTGTGAATTAAAACACCTTAATTTGTATAAGTAGAGCATACACCCAAACACCTCTACATTCACACCCAACTATGCCTTAACCAGCCATGTATGGGTCATTGCACCAATTTACTCTACTGAAGATGATTAACCAAGAAACAGACACCCCCAGCAAAATGTTGAGAGCTTTTCAGATGTAAGGGTTGTATTAAAGTACTATTTGCAGCAGTCATGAGCATTTTAGAGGAAATGGCAATTTGGAAACTAAAGCAAGCCAAAGCTCTCCCACCTCAATTTAAGTGAATACTTAGAAGGTGAATTTTAGTCGTTAATATTAAACAATAGATTGTCCCATCCTGCCAACATTATTAAAGTCATTTTCAGCATAATGCCAGCCTCTGGCAAGAGACTCTGTGGTGACAATTCCAATTAACTTTCCTCATCTTTATCTCACCCGTCACCTGTTAAAAAATGCATGTTTACTTTGTCTTCTCCCTGAACAAGACCGACTGCAGCTGAGGTGAAGTGGTGTTCTAAGTCAAGTAGGTCATGCCATCTGAGCTCCACTTTGTACAAGTCACTCTGCATGTTGTTTGAGCTGGCATTTGACATGCCTTCCTCCCCAGCTACCGGCCCCAGCTGCCTTGTGCCCTGCAGACAGCCTGCCTCTCCTCCCCTTACCGGTGGGAGGGAACCCAAAGAGCCACTGTCTTCACCTGCAAACCTCAGCAGAAAAAGTCCCCACTAGCAAGAGCAGCCCTCCTCATGTCAGTACCTAAATTTGCCAGGTGCACTCTCTTTACTGATCAAAGCAGCTCCTTAGGGGACCAATCCAAACAAAACCCACTGAAGTTGATGGAAGTTTTCATCTGTGTTTCAACAGGCTTTGAACCATGTTCTCTTGATATTATCATACACTTCTCACAGTAACAAAGGGAGGAGAGAGGGAGAATCTGTTTTACACAATCCTGTGTTCCCCTGCCCTTAAGGAAAGGGTAGTCAGAAGGATCATTCTGTTACATCAGGAGTTTTTAGGACCTGAGAGGTGGTTTCAGGAGCCCATCCCAAGCCGATTTTACAACTGTGCTGCAGAGTGCAATGACAGCTTCCAGCCAAAGAGACACAGTGGCAACGTGGGACATGTCCTCAGAGAAAGCATCTGCTTCTGTCCTGGATGCTGTCATGAAGAGGCAGTTGCAGCTGAGTATTTGCCACTGCGAACATCACCCCCAGTCCCTACCCCTCTCCCAGGGAGTGAGTTCTCTCCCAAAAGGGAAGTCACATGTCAAAGCTGAGACCACACAGACCATCATATCCAAGTGATATGACACCACAGGTGTCACATAACATCAAAATCTCTACAGACCTAAGAGCCAGATAGACTGAGGAGGGACGTGGTCCCACAAGGAAGAAAACTTCAGTGTTTCTTGGGCATATAACAAAGAAAGTGCACATTTGTTTAATTATCCATAGCCTCTTAATACACCTATGGGTCAAATAGGACAGGTTTTGCATGCAGACAAACCCTCAAGAGCTGACTGCACAAAAACACACACACAAATTCGCAGCAATATTAGATGATTCAAGAAAGGGGACAATCAGCAGGAAGATGAAATTATGTATTAAAGTGCTAAGATCAGTTATTAGATCTCAGCTCTCCGATGGAGTGCAGAGAAAAGTAATAGGAAGTTCATTGCCTTGAGTCCAGGAGCATTTCTCTTTTTCTGGCCTTCAGGATCAACAACCGGGTCTTTTTTAGGCCAGAAAACAACTAAACCCAGGTCTTCTGATAGCTCTGTCTTGGCATAATCAAACAGGATTCAGATGCCCACAAGAGTTTCATATAACATATGACGTACAGTGAGCCTTTGGCCCTAACAGCAAGTTTTGCATATGAGAATTTTTAAGCAGTTAGAATGTTCATTTCTGGTGTTTTAAATATCACAATAAAAGCATTTGCCATTTCTGCTCATACGACCAAACGCTAGGCTAGTGCCCTGCCATGCTACAGACCGCAGGGTTTTGTTTGCTGCAAAAACCAAAGCACTGTCATTTACCTCTTTGCACTTACCCCATCCACAGCACATTCTAACAGCAATGTCTTCAACCTGTGAATCCTTTTGCAAGGTCTAGGTCCACTCCTGACAAGTGACTGACCTAGTCACCTCAGTTTCAAGTGAATATAGGATATGTGCAGGCTTTAGGTAACAATATAAATTCCTGTAGTTTAGGTATCTACCTCATAGCCTCCAGATACACGTTTTCCACACGTTTTCTAGGTAAGAAAAAGTAATGTAGTCAGGTGTGAGAGCAAATTACAGAGCACTCAGTGAAAGATCTAGGAGAAAACTGCCTTCATGCAAGCAATTTTGTCTACCAGCATCTAGAGAACTCAGGCACTGTAAAGTTGCCCCATCACATAAGCTACTTAAAGTTTATGGATTGCTTCTTCATCTCCAACCTCCTCCTCTCCCCCTTCCTAGAAATTGCAACTGATACCAGGTAAGCAAGGATCACCGTTTGCATGACTGGAGCCTAAACAGACAAAAACCAAACCTGAAACACTAAAGTGGGGAAAACCCTGAAGGCAAGACAACCCAAGCAGTAGTCAGCAAACATGCAATTGCACCCATTTCTGCAGGCACCAAGGAGATGTGGCAGCAGGCTCCCATAGCAATACAGACAGGAACACGCTGCAAGCCCTGGGAACAGCTGTCCTCTCAACCCGTACATTTTACATACACAGTACAATGTGCTGGAGGGTGGAAAATAAGCCAAGGCTTTAACCTGAAAGTGTTTATTTGCTTCCATCTATTTTTTTACCCTTTAAGGGTAGCAATTGTTCCATTGCTTTGAGCTTAAAAATCACAGCCAGTGAAGTGATATATTTTCATAGGCGCAATTGTGTTGTGTTTCAGTGTCCCCACACCACTTTCCCAACTCTCATACTGTTTTATTCAGTGTGCCTAACCATCTACAGTGACTCACATTTTCTTTTACAATGGCCCAACCACCTTGTAGTTGCTCCTTGGTTTTGCTTAAGTGAAAATGCAGCAACCCCACAGTCCTTCCTCCTCCCATCCTAAATGCAAATGGTGCTCAGGGTGGTGAGGGCAGGGGGAATGAAGGTTCATTTTCTACGAATTGTTACTCACTGCAACAGAACAATACCAAACCCACACATGTGACCAGTCTCAACAGGAATTTAAAACAGAAAAGGATCTTCCTCTTCCCCTTCTTCCTCTGCCACCTTTCTATTTGGTTGATTAGGTTTTTTTTTCAAGACACTTGCTCCTGGCTTAACTTTTGCAGATAGATGCTTCCCCTCCCAGCAGCAAGGGACCCCTGACACAGTATAGCTGTGACCATGAGCACCCAAAAGGAAATATTCTCTTGGTCATACCATTCCCTTGCTGATATTGCCAACTACCACCATCATTGACTCAAGAGCCCAGGCACAGCACCCCATAACAACAACCCCTTTAGGATATATTAAAAATTAATTTATGCAGTGCTTCCTGAGACACTTCAAACCTTTTGCAGAAGCTCAACAGATTTCAATGGGACAAAGACTAGAAATGGGCAAAAAGAGACCAGTACATTTCTGCAAAGACCTTAACATTCAATTTGACTATTAACTCACTCATGTACCAACCACCTCCCAACTTTCACCTCCGGTGAAGGAAGCAAGGTCCTGAGTGCTGTCGCATTTCACATCCTGAAGGACTCACCCCTCCCTGTTAGCCTGTCAGCACAGAAACCTGTGTAGGATTTTGCTACAGAAAGAGCTATGCAATTCAATACTCCATCCAATTTTTAGTTCAGAGATGTGCACTGACAAGTGACAATGTTAAGCACCTGAGGACAATTCAATCGTCTCTGCACAACCACACGGCTATCTGCAGCCCTCAGGAACACAACAGTAGGAGGACACCTTCAACAGCAACAGGAGAACCCTGAACTTACTCAGGCTTAACTTCTGAGGACAACAAACATCTTCAGAAATCTTCCAGAAAATTCCTGCTTTCTTGCAAGTATTAAATCTCTCATGACACATTGTCAAAGGGAACAATGTCACTTGGGCACTTAAGTGCTTGCAGCCTCTTAAAAACTCTTCATTGTTGATGCTGAGAATACCTGGAAAGAACAGATCAATAAAACATGAACTGCAGAGTGACTCCTATTCCTACTCGCATGCAGCGCTGCAGATCTCCTGTAGCTGCTGCACGTAACTGAATCTGGAGCTGGTCCAGAGGTACGAAGACCTTCAGTCTGCTCCGTACTGCCACGCAGACAGTGGAACCAACCATCAGCGTACAAATCAGTACCACCTCCTGACAGCAGGTAAGCAGACCAACTGGGATATGAACTGGCACAACTAACAGTGTCTACAGTGCATTACACATTTTTATTACTGTTAGCCCACTCAAAAACTCCTTCAAACCTCTTAACTCTTGCTAAGAAATTTTTTACAGAGTTCCCTGAAGCATCCTCCACACCCAACACTTCTTCTCCTTGAAACCCTGCTTTTATTTTTCTCCTCCTAATATAAAAAATTCATAACCTGTATTTTGGCTTTCAGTGCTTAATGTTCCAGCTACTGTTTATATGGCTACTGTCTTCTGTTTGAAGCAAAGCACCCTATATTGAAGTGCTGTGATTAATCAGGATGATAAAAGCTGCAGTAAGACCCCTGCTATCAATCACATTTCTTGTGCAGAAAGGCACTCATGCCAAAATGAGGGGGGAAAGGCTCATTTACCACTATTATAGTAAGATTATTTTCTGTCAAGAAAAGTGGCAGCTCCTTTATCCAACAATGAATGTAAACTGACCAGCAGTTTAGAGACCTAGTAAGATATGGTTAAAGATGATAATAAAACAAAGTTATCCTGTGTGAAAGAGGACAGATGGCAGCCACACAATAGCCATCAAGTCTATTTAAACAGATAAGTAATCTTCCTACCCCCACCCCAGCTCTAGACGTGCTGATTCAAAGGCTGGATCTCATCCCATGGAGCCCTCTAACCCGAAACAGGTGCAGAGGTCATGGGGTTTCCTTCACCGCTTTCATTGAGCAATTTACCTATTCTCTCCGTCAAGCACAACATGAGCAGAGCCTGGGACAGATGCTCCTGCCCAGCAGTGATAAGCTACGCCTTTGTGCCTTGCAAACACGTGCTTCAGACCCAGGGACAAAACGGCACTGCTCTGGGAAAGGCAGGGGTACATTGTGTCGGAAAGGTGACGGGCAGCCCGGCAAGCCCAGCGTCTCCTTGGGGCTCTGAGACAAGCTGCCATGGACAGCAGAGGGCCAAAAAAGCAATGCCCACTTCAGAGGTACAGACGTTCTGCACAGACAGAGAGAATCAGTGACAGATACAGGCCAAAAGGACCAGAGAACAAGTGTCAGTTGGGGTAGCCAGAGCAGGTGGGCTGCAGTGAATTTTGAATGACATGGATTGGTGAAAGACTTAATTCCACTAAGCAGCCGAGGGGCTCAGATCCAAGGCCAATTTCTGCTATGGGGAGCATTTTACCAAAAGCAAAAGGTGCTGATGAGCCTGACAAACCAACAGCCAGAGACAAGTGAAAAACTGTAGGGCAGGCATTGGAGGGGCTGGCAAGAGAGACTCAATCACTGAGACATCTCAGCAAGTTTCTGTGAAGTCTGACAGGCCCTTCCCCCACAAACACTGCAAGACTGGGGCTTTTAATATTGCAAAGATTACTTCAATCCATAGGCTTAACCTTCTTACAGCAAACCTGCAGAGATAGGGTGCCACTGTCTTTGTGCTGCCAGGCCCATGCGTCACAGCCTGGCCCGTCAGCATTTCAGGTATGGCCAGAGGCTACAGCTTCCTGCAGGGGCTAAGGGTCCCTGCTTCCCACCTCGCTGACATCCTGCACTATTTCATCTTTATAGATACCCAACTCCTGATGATCTCTGCAAGCAGGATTGCTGGGAAATGAAAATGAGTTCAGTTCTCATAAACACTCATGGCTGTAAATCCTCAAAAGCCTTTTTAAGCTTTGTCATAACATATGGCTTTCTTTCCCACGACACAGTTTATTATACAACTATTTCTTTCTCATTTTAAGAAGAAAACGAGCAAAACTGCAAGAAAGCATATTAACACCATAACATGAATCCAAAGGAGGTAACTTTTTTTGACAGAATGCACATGAACAGTTTGGGCCCCTCATTACATTTAGTAGACTATTCAAACAGAACTACAGGTGGAAAGGAGATACTTACATCTGGGACTATCCTTCACTGCAAGCCTTGCCTAAGGATTTCCAAGTCAACAGTCAATTCCCTAGATGCTACGCTAGGCCCAGTAAGAGTATTTTTTAAATTATTTTTTTCAATTTTAGCTCAGTAACAGTATTTCAGAACACCTAAACAACTTTTCTGCCTGACAAGATAGAAACAATTATCTCCCTCTTGACCGATGTAGAAAGATAAAAAAAAAACCCGGCCCAAAACATCCCAAACATTGGGGTTTTATAAATTGAGTGAAATTCTGCATAAGTGAAAGAAAGTACACTCTTTTCTTCCCCTCCTAACACCACGGCTTTAAAGTCTACATTTCTGTATTATATTTGATTATGCACATACATACACACAGCACAAATTCATATTTCGTTACAGGAAGAAGCTGATTTGTTCCAGGAATTAGTTTGTCCACAGTACTTTATTGCTACAGAGCTCATAAAAATACTTCTAACTCCAGCACTCCTTCATTGGCATTAGACAGAGGAGTTTGTTTTGGTATTTCTCCTGCCCATTTGGATACTGCAGAAAGGAATTTCATAGGTCATAACCGTGTTATTACAAGGGCTACTTGTAATAAAGAGAGCTCCGGAGAATGCAAACACAAAGACTAACAAAATGTAGGTGAATGTGTGGACACAGATGCAATGATTTGACTGTATCTCCTTCTGTATGTCTCACTGCTTTTCTCCACTGTTAATGACAGGTTGATATTTTAGGGGGAAAATCACAAATACTTTTCAAAGCCATTCACCGTGGCTGAATACTTATGTTTGGCCTGCTGGGCTCAGATTAACCTTTAACATATGAAGAACAACAACAACGAAGAAGTTTTGGGTTGCACAGCCAAGAAGTATTTTGTAGCAGTCGCAGTCACATCAAATCACAATCCAAAAGGTAACTGAGGTGGCTTTGGTGCTCGAGACGCCTCTGAAGCAGAACCACAACCATTTGCCAAATTGCCCATAAAGGATATCGTAATAGCCCCAAGCCTCTGTGAGCTCTGTCTTAAACACAGCAGCAGAAGTTAGAGGGATTTTTCCCCCACAGATCACCTTACAATGGAGACAAGAAAAAATAAACACGATCTTCAGCAGAAGGCGCAGACGTGTCATTCCCGCCTGTGCAGGAGCGCTGGAGCCCCAGCACCGGCATGACACCGCTGACAGCAGGAGCAGTGGCCTTCCCATGCAGTGAGGAACAACATCACCAGCACAAAGACAGCAGAATCAGAAGGCACCTCTTTGCCCATGTGCAGGTCCTCCTGCCCAAAGACATCCACATTCAACTCGTGCAGGCAAACCACACCAATAGAGCTGTGCAGAGTCTTCTACCTGGAGGGTCCTGACCTGCACCTGGGCTGCCAAGCACAAATGCCCAGGAGCAGGAACTGTTAGACTCAACACACCTTCTGCTCTTGTTCCCTGCATTCAATATGCTACGTAAGATTGAACATGTTGCATTTCCTACAGACGTACGAAATGAAAAATGACAGCACACAAAAAAGGTAGGCTTTAGGCTTTGCTCAATCTGTAAATACCATTCTGAGGTAAAAGCTACAGGACAACAGCACTGAAAGTAACAGGACTTCACCACAATAACAATATGCCCACTCAAACACTCCCAAGAATCCAACCTAGCCAGTTCCATGTCCTAAGGGCCATCCCGCCACATCAAACTAACAGGTTTATGAAAATCAAAATCTCTGACTACTCTGCTCTTACACCCACCCACCCACTCCAAGCCTTGCCAAACACAACACTAAGGGCACACAGCAGAATTAATGGCAACCAGGAGATGTGCAACAGTTCAGAATGACAGTCCCAGGCAACCACAGAGAACTCTCCCTTGGTGGTTTTGTTTGTTTTCTTTTGGGTTTGTTTCTTTGGGGATTTTTATTCTTTAGTGAGTTCTTTCAGGGAGTTACTTGTGGTTTGCAAACTACAAGCTGCACGGATGCGTTACTTGTGTCATGGAGCATGGCTTCCATCTCCCTTGTTTTATAATTAACCATTAAAGTGCTCAAGTTTCCCACTTGTGAGTAATGCACACATTGGTATTTAAAGTTTTTACACCCACTGGCTAGTAGCCAATCGTAAAACTACTTTCAGTAGTTGTATACATCAGTCTTGAATTTCCCTTTTCATAATTACACTCACAAGTGTTTGCTGAAAGACATTTTTACTAATGGCCACTAAATACCATGAACACAAGAGAAAGCACATTCCTTTAGACCCCCAAGGGCATTTTGTGTACGTTGCAGGGAAGGTTGCCGCAGTGAGCAGTTCTGCCCACGCCTCACTCTGCCCTCACAAGTACTGCTGTTCTTATCATTCATTATGTAACACCACCACTACAAATAATGGCACCAATTCTTATTTTAATGATTGTTAATATGCTTAGCTGTACTGCAGCCATACTTCTTGGCAGCTTTCCAAGGAAGAGAACTCAGTTCTCCTAGGCACTGCACATCCACCCAAGGAGAAACCAAGCTTCTGCTCAGGGGGACATCAACAGCAGCTCCCAGTACAGTGAGCCCACAGTACCAAGTAGTGAGAGCAAAAAACCTCTGTGGACCCCAGCGGGTTCTGAGAAGAGATGTACGCCCTTTTTGTACATGCATAGGACTATGGGATGAGGGGGGATCACAGAGTTTTAAATCTTAGCTTTCTATCTTCTCTGAGGGCATTCAGCACATTACTAAGGCTCCCAATTTGTTGCTTTAACTTCTATTTTATTATGTCTATTAAAAAAAAACCAAAACAGTGCCATCTTGACTCATTCTTTGGCTTCTAATGTTCCTTCAGTTTTATCATCATGTTGCTAAACCCAAGGAAAGATTATTCAAATGTTGTCTTGTCCTTTAGAGACTCAGAGCATTCATGTAGGAGCTGCACACTGGCTCTGGCAGAGCATGTATTATCAGTGAGGAGCTCACCGCACATTCAACTGCACCTTGGTTCACTTAAAAATGAAGTGCGTCTGTTTCCAACTCCCTATAAATTTTAAAAAGACACAGGATCAACAGTCAAACTACACCCAACTTTGCCAGAAGCCTGGGGAAGTCACCGGAGCAGAATGTCACTGGGTCAGGGACGCGGCGTGGCCAGGATTACACCCGGCTGTAGCCCCAGGATGAGGCCTGGCAACACAGACTTGCTGGCATACACTCCAACTGCAGCAACAACTAAGCCCAGATTGAACACCCATTTATCAATAGAGGTATCAGCCATCTTGATTCATCATAAACTTGCTTTATACCCCACTGTCAACATGGAGGACTCTAATGCCAATCCATCTGCCAGGCCACAACAATCACATTAAAAAGTGCTGGGAAGGGGTTTCGATCAGTGCAAGTAAATCCACCCTTAAACAGATTTCAATTAAACTGCTGCAACTATGGAAATCCTAAAGCAAGTAGTTCTGTCCTAAATAATGAAATGTTAGTGGGTTTGTCCCTTCTCTGACCCCAGTCAGAGACGACTTCAGGTGGACTGTGACTGCAGACAGGGTTTTTTTACCTCTGCTTGCAGACAGAGACAAAGGCAAGCTGGAGCTACCAGAGAGCTTGTCTTCTGGGGTGCTCAGGGCTGGATACAAGGGAAGAATGATGCAGCAGTGCCGAATCCCAGCAGGGCAGGTTGGTTTCCAGGGCTAGAGTGCTCAAAGGCAGCACCTGATCAACCTCCATGTTGTTATAACTCTGTGTTTTCCACTCCTGGTGCCCCTTCTCCATGATACCTCACCCTCAGGTATTTTTAAAAATAGGTGGGGGATGTAGAAAGTACATACTGGCGTGAGGGGCTTCTAAGCCTGTGAAACTCTAATCAACTCCATTGACATCTTATATGGCAACTTATCAGCTCAGAAATGCTAATAAAAACCTTCCCGCTGCTAAGAGAGGATGTAAAATGCAGTTGCAAGAGAGCAGCAGTCCCCGACCCGTGCAGTGCTGCAGGAAGCATGTGTGGGGCCTGACAGCACACTGACCAACACCACAGCCCAGCAGCACAGGGATGTGCGGGCAGGCCAACAGTGCTGGCACCGCACAGCAGGAAGAACTAGGGGCTTCTCCCAGAGCAAAAATGAGGCTCCAGTTCAGCAGAATCTGCTCTCTGCTGCACTGCCTATGCTCGGACTGTGCTGCCCTGTACTTGCAGTTGGCAGGGATTTGTCAAGGAACCTTTCACAGAGATGTGTTGTGACTTTTTTTCCACATCTGTAACTCAAACATCTGAAATGGGTGTTTGAGGGTGTGCCACATGCAAGTCCCCAGAGCTGTCACATGTATCTTTTTCTCCCCAGCCAAACTCTATGAATTCTACCATAAGATCCGAATTTCTCAGTATCAAATGCCACGATGCTGAGTGGCAGCAGAGTGCTCAGGTCCCTTTGGGCACGTGGACGGAAGCAACTTGGGAACCACACAGAGAGGCAACTGGATGATACAGGGGGTTTTATCCTGTCATTTAATACACACCTCTGATCTTTCCCCCACTCCTCTCTATCCTGTCTCCGCCAGTCATGAACCCCTTCCCCTTGCTGATAAAAAGGCTAAAGAAAGCTACCTCCTTACATGTGACTCATTTTCTTTTAGCCAATTAAGGCAGATATTTGCATTTTTAAGGGAAAATACACACACCAAGTAAGAAAAAGAAGAGATAAATGCAATTTACTAACCATATATACTGAAAAATCACCTTATCACAAGAACCAGGATGACTCAAAACAAATGAAAATAGCTTCTGTGATTTAGCACCGACTGACACCTAATGTATTAAAATAAATTGCCTGTGATTTCTCGCAAGCTCCATGCTAATGCACTCCATAAAACGTCAGTGAAAACGCAGCAGTGCATAACTATCTAGAGGCTTCACTTGGTCGCAAATAATGGAATGAATTGTCCCCTGACCAGGATGGGAGAGGAAGTTAATCTGCATCTCCAGCCTTTTGGGGAATGTTCCAGGGTTGTAAACCATGAGTCAGCAGCACTGCTGCTATAGAGGTTGTTTCCTAGCATGCTACTGGCAACACAGACTCTGCCTTTCACAGCTTTGGTATGCCAGCCATCAGGAAACAGCTTTTCTTTCGTATGAAATGGGACAGATTAATTGATTACTATTTATTCATTAACAGCTTAAATGTCATCACTGACCTCTGTGATCACAATGTAATTCAATACAGCAAAAAAGAAGAAAGAGTTAAGCTGATGTGTAAAGCTGGGAGAAATCAAGTCTTGGTAAATGTATTTTAACCTTTTTATTGGTACTGCTACTGCAGTAATACCACAAACACCTTTGTTACTGCAGCCAAGACAAAAAGTACCATACTAAGACTCATGACCAAATTTTGCAGCTTCCTGTATCCAAGGATCTGTCACTTTGCGAAGCTGATGAATACTCCTCCCGAGAAATACACTGGCATTTCTTTGTCTGTTTTAGAGACAAAGAAAATAAGGAAGAGAAAGTTTACACAAATTTTTAGGAATTAACCTGGCAGTTTACAGCCTTTCACAGGAACCACTAGGTCCTAGTGAAAAGGACTAGGAACCATTAGGCCTGCACCTAATCATGAGGTGCATCTTCCTCCAGTTGAGGCCATGTCAGCTGAGCTCCTGGTCCAGTTCATCCTCCACTGGATTCCTGTGCTTTGATGATTACTTTCTTGACAGCTTACATAGGGTCCTTCCTAACATTACTAAACAAAACTTCTGCTAACTATCCCCAGCTCTTAATATTTAAATGTAGCTTGACAGAGAGTTAAGGATAGAAACTCCTTTTCTACCTAGAAAAGAAAAACAAAGCTAAAATGAGTCCTCCCTTTAAATGAAGAAAGCACTGCCATAACCTCACCACTCACTGGCTCTGCCCTTCCAGACAGGCAGCATATGCACACAATGGCCAGCCAGCAGCCAGAGCAGCTCCAGAGCAGCTCCAGGGCACACCGTGTCCTGCCCCACTGGCAGCACAGGGCCACACAGAAACTGGGGTAATGGAAGCTGTGGCAGCAGAGAAGAGGACACAAGACGCAAACCCATATGAAAAGAACTTTCATCAGGATATATTAGCTCCAGTCTTAGCCATTGAAAACCAGTTTTATGTGGATTATGTTCTCTGCAGCTAATAACTTTTGAGTCCCTTGACCAATTTCAGCCTGATTTGTTACAGAGGTAACTACCTTCCTACAAGTCCCATATAAACAGACATTCAAGTAGAAAAAGCAGAGCCTGCAAGTGGCCCCACTCACATTCCAGCTGAAAGAAAAGCCATAATATAGGACCCTTATTTGCCACCAAACAATTTGCCTGGGAGACAGTCTTTCTCATCAGTTAAACGCAGGAAAATCTTCACTGAGAATTGTTCATCAAGCACAAGACATAAATCAAAGGAAAGTCAGCACCATTCATTCCAATGCTCAAACCACTACTTGTTTCACGTAATCATAGGACAAGAAAATTAATCCTGGTGATCTAACCCTAACCCTAGCAAACAAACCAAGGATGCTGAGACCCAGCCTAGAACAGCCATACAGCAAACAGCCTCCTTACCTCCTCCATGAGCGGCACTACGAGCGGGGTTAAGAAATGGAGAGCGATCCCAGGGCAGGGGCAGACACGGAGGCCCAAGTTCACTCCTGAAGCCAATCCCACAGGAGAGCCCTGGGGATGAACCGACGCCACACACTCCTCTCGGATGCCTTTGGCGCATTGGTCACCACGTCATGTGTTTAATGGAAGGTGAGTGCCAAACATCACGTCATCCTGGGTGTATGCCTTGGAGCCCCCAAACTGTTATCCTGCACACCTCATTGCCACTGCACACTCTGGCTCCTGTTGCCTTTTTCTATCAGCTAACAAAATGTTTCTCTTGTGATATTCCAAGCCAACTTATGCTACCCCTGTGGCCACAGGATTTTTAAGTCCTGTCAATCTAGAATTAATTCTCTTCTTACAGCCTAAGTGCCCCTTAGCTCTTCTTCAAGAAAATTACAGTTTGAAATAATTTCCATTTTTGCCAGCATAACATCTCATTTTCTTCTTTGTAGCCCGAAGGAACAATTTGTAACATGAATCTTAAAAACCCAGCTCAAAGGAGGAGGTAAAATGACTGATAAATCAGAAGTGTAAGACATGCATATGTATTTTTGTATATATATGTAGTCAAAAAATCCAATCTCCACCAACTCTGATTTAATAGCTGATGCCCTTTCCTTGTTTTTAGGATACCATAGAGGACTGATAGGATGCTGTGCACAGGACATAAGAGACATTTCCACAGCAGATGAAAACCATCCATCTGAAGGGATCATGCTGTCAACAAATTGGACTCATTATCCAGCGATACTACAAAAACTAAGCTGTTCTACTTGCCTGATAACAATGCCATCATTTCTATTTGTGAGAGATCGTTCCTTTCCCCTTCTCCAGTGCTGCAGCAAAACCTTGGATTCTGACATCAAGCCCGGCAACAATGTTAGTCCTTGAGACAGAGTTTGCAAAACATTAATGAAGTCAGAATGAGACTGCAGTTTGGCTTGTTGCCTTGGATAATGGAAGTGAAATCAAAAGTAGAGGGAAAAGAAGGGACTTGCTCTTAGCTTAAATCAAATCATTGAATGCATTTTTCAGAAATTAAAGCATTTTATACACTATTTACTACAGGTTTTTCTGTTTCAATGAGTCTAGTGATAACTGATACCAGGAGGAAATAGTATTAAAGCAACTAAGACAAACTAGCAAGTAAAGAATTCCTTTCAAGAATTTTATTCAGCCAGGAAAATCTATCAGGTAAAAAGCCTTCTGCCAAAGACAGAAAAACTACAAGGGTCAAGGGAAGGGAAAGATGTGTAGAATAGGAAAACAAGGAATAGAACTGTATGTAAGAAAAATAGGAGAGAGAATATCTTGAAAAATTCACAAATGCTTTCCCCCAGAAAACAGCATCTATCAACCAGCCCTAGAAATTTATTGCAATGAAGTTGATTATTCATCACCTTTCTGAGGGATGCTTTGCTGTTAGCAGTGGCCCACAGCTTTGCCAGTGCCCAGGTTCTGGCTTGAGATTCCTGCCTCTCTGGGGACCCACGCTGGCCATTTCAGGAGTCCAGGCTTTCTCACAGAGTGAAACGTAACTGCCTTTCCAGAAGAATTTCTCAGGGTTTTTGCTTCTGGTTTTTAAAAGCCCCCCTAAAACTTCAAGCTAAAGACAGATGCGTATTCTGAGTGCACACATTCCTTCCTGGTCTACATGCAGGGCTAAGAAGTATGATCACCCGTAGGACACCTGAGAAGAACATCATGAAGTCTGGTTTGGGGGAGAACTGGCACCTGAGAAGTTAATTCAAAACCTTTCCCTCTCTCCATTAAGGTGGAGGGAGGAGATTTTCAATCCTGCCTGGATTTTTTCTTTTTTTAGGGGCACAGTCCCCACTGTAAATCTTTGAGATCTGTATTTCTTAGCTACTTGATGCATCTGGAAGTTCAATACAAAGTAATTTAGAGATTTTTTGCTGCAACGTTTTATCTCACTCTTTCCTTTAGAGGAGCAAGGGGTTAAAGCAACCACAGCCAAAGGGTACTAGGGGAAGAGGACAATAAACTGCTACTCCTCGGAATTAGCAATGACACTGTCAAAAAAACCCAGCTTGTTTTCTTCCTTTTGATACACAGACACAATTTCTGAAGTGCCAGTGGTATGTCAAAAAGCCATCAGAAGACAGATGCTCACCCAGCTCTGACAGGCTCCTGGAACCCTGAGCTGCTTGAGCTGCTTTCCTGTGAGAGACTGTACCTGCTCGAAGCAACCCCACGAGTTTAACCCTGTCCTTGCTGATGCTAAAATCAGTATTAGGACAACCCCAAACGTGGTATGATGGGAGGCAGCCCTGCACCCTCGCTGTACTAACGCAATACAATAGACAAGCACTCAGGTCTGTATCTCACCTTTTAGTAGCCACAGCCAAAAGGACTAATTAATTACCCAGAGCATATGCTTACACATCAAAAATAACTTCACAGTGCCTGGCAAAACAATTTGAAAATCTCTGCAAAGCTGACAAAAACAAAGAAAAACAACTATTGTTTACATCAAAAAGGAAAAACAAAATAACAAAGAACAGCCCACACCCTGTATCACATTCATTCCCACATTCAAAGAGAGGTGTCCTACCTTTCCGATCTGTGAACAAGATTCCAACCGGCGCGCTGCGTCCAAGGCTATATACTGAAGAATCTGTTAATATAAAACAAAGGGAGGGGCAAAAAAACCCTGAAAACACTTAATTTTTGCTGAAAAACAGTTTTCAGCTATGAGAAAAGTTTTTCTTCTATCATACAAAGACAAAAATGCATAAACATATCCATACAGGCATGTGTGTATGAAGGTGTGTCTGCACATAATACACACAATGCATGCATCAATACATTTATAAACAAACCCACAGAAGTTTATTACCTATTCATTTTAATTCATCCAGTGTGCACTGCTACAGATTTTAATCTACAGCAGACTAAACCCAAAAAGCTCCACCATAAAGGTATAACTCTTTCAAATTCTCAACAAGCAAACAAAGCTGACATTTTTAAAATAAAATCATTACCAGCTCACATGCTACCATACCACAAAAGCCTATCCTTAAATAACTGCTGCATAATCATTCTCCCGGAGTGTTGTTATCCATCGGCTCGCTGCCTATCTCCAGACAGACGCAGTCGGCAAGCCACCAGCTCAGATCTACCATGTGTACGTCAGGAAAAGGAAAACTGCAAATTAGAAAAAGTCCCCGCAGTGGTGAAAAGGAAAAGAGGGTGAGTGGGAGAGGAAGAGGGAGTTCACTGGCCACAGAAATTTCGAGAACGATGACAAGCCAGCCGGCTCCGCCATCATCCACTTACAATAGGATGCTGCACCTCGCGGCTGCTGAAGCAGTTTGTCAAGGGGTTGCTGGTATCAAATGCCTGACAGGCATTTTAATTGCATCCAACCAAGTCTGTCCCCAGGAATCGGGCCTTTAATCCTATGAATGTCATCAACTGGTTTCTTTTGTGCTGCTGCCAAACACACACAGGCACGCACTGCACACAGGCAGCAGCACACCCGGGTTCTGCCGCGGTGCCGATCCAAATCCCAAACAGGGTTTACGGACAGTACGTGATAACAGGAGGTCTGGCAGGAGTTAGCATTTTCTGCATTACAGAACAAGTAGGTGATTCGCTCTCCCGTTTTATTTTTCTATCTAGTGCTTCTGTTTACATGTTGGAACCAGCTTGACTAGGCTGTTATTTGAGCCTTGCATTTGCTTATTCACACCAAGGGGAAATAAAACCAGGGAAAATGCGGAAGTGCTGCAGGACTCTAGGGGCAAGCAGGGACCCTTCAGGACTAATGCAAGAGTATAACAGGGCTCACTGCACATTTCAGCCCAAAACCAATTTCTTGTGAGGGCTTCAGTTTTACTGCCACTATTCAGCTGTTGTGTCTGCTTTGATCTCATCTCCCTATTCCAAGGCTTTCTCCACGACAATATTAATCTCAGTCAGAAAAGGGACCTGTGAATTTGGAAATCACCCAGTGTTCTGGGAGGAGCTGGGGAGCTCAACAGCTCAGCTGAGGAGAAACAGCCAAGGAGGGATAGAGGAACATAAATGAATTTTTTAAAAGAGTATGAGAAAAATTAAAAGATGAATTGGTTTGTTTTCAAGCATTTTAAGTCCATGATGAAACAGCATACACAGCACAGGAGTAGTCAGGAGTAACCAGTAACAGTAACACTCTTAAGGACTGAAGACAAGCTTAGACTTCCCTGCACTCAGGACACACAAGTCAACTAGGTTCACTTCCAAGCAGTAAGCTGGTGTTTCTCAGTCCCTGTGACAGCAGAGCACTTGACAGGGAAGGTTATCAACGTGAAAACGAAACATCTCCCCACCACAAAGTTTGGGAGGGGTCCAACAAGCCCCATTTACCTTTGAGAGGGCCAATGGGCTTACAGGAAGCAGTAACGAATTTCCCAATGATTTCCAGGGCTTGTCTCCCAAAACTTCGGGGGTAGAGAGCTGCAAAGCGAATCAATTCCCTTCTGCCTTTCCCCACAGCCACAGGATGACTTCACACATCCATCAAACTTTGCATCCAACAGAAATTCCACCCTCACTGCTATAAACAGATCTTAGTAACTTAAGAGCATCCGTCCTGAGCTGACAGCTTTTCCCCACTCTCTAAGCCACCACAGCAGTGAGGAGGATGAGGAAATGAAGGAAAGTAGCCCACAAAGGTAGGCTGTATGGGACAGGATGGCAGTGGAGCAGGTACCACATGGCAGCAAGAAGGCCTTTGAAAGGAACAGAAAAAAACGAGCAAGAGCAGCATTAGCGCAATTCTTAGACCTTTCCTCTGAAAAAGCCTCCTGTGACTCATCAGAAGGGGTGCCTGCTGCTGCCAAACCTCCCACTGCAGAGATCATCCACTGCAGAAACCAAGGAAACCCTAATCCTGCCCTCATCTTCCTCAGCTCCACCATTTACCAGTTCATGCTTGTTTACGGTCCCTCCCTCACTTCTACAGCTCCCCTTCACTAGCCGCTCTTCCCCCAAAGTAGCCAGGAGCTCTGGGAGGTCCCAGCAACAACATCATGGAGCTAGGATGGTGGAGGGACAAGAAGAAGTCCTAAAACTGTCCCGTAATTTCTCTCAGAGGTTCCTAATGGAACTCACATGACTCACAAGGGACAGATACATATTGCCAGCCTGTGTCCTACACTGGTGCCTAGGGATGAGTCTTCAACTAACCACCCAAATCGCCTTTGGTCTGCCCATGCAATCATTTCCAGAGACACAATCTGCCAAAACAGCCCATGGTAAACGGTTTCATCTTAAGATACTGAAAAAAAAAGACCATCTTAACCATCAAGTTTGTTCTAGCTGCCCTGCCATATACGTTTCCATACCTATAAAAACACTTCTGACAAGACAAAAGGCACAGGACGAGACAGGGATGAAGAGCCTAACCCAGATAGATGCTGGAACATAGAGAACACTCACCCCTGTCCGAGATTTAACCTCATGTTTTCCTGGCTTAGTCACAAAAGCAGGAAACTCATCACATAAAATCAATGCACCCCAATACAGTGAAAATACAAATACAAGGAAGTTGACAAGTCAAAATCCTGGAATTTATTAAATCACATTTTCAGCACTATACCTCTCAAAGAAGAGTAAAGACATCTAGAGTCTCGGTAAAGGAGGTGGTGAGACTGTGACTGAAGCCTGATCCAAACTCTAAAAGCTTTTGCTGGTTCAGGCGGGTTTTTCTTTCATTCACACTCACACAAGATAATGAACTCAATTTCATTACTGTCCAGCTGCATACTGGGTCCCTCCGTGCAAGATGCTGGGCAAAACAGAAGACAGCTGCCATAATAACTCAGAAGAGCCAAAACCCTAAAGAGATAATGGTAGTGTTCTCCTCATTTTCAGGATAATAAGGGGGGTGGAGGGGGGAAAGAACAATCATGGGTTTGGGCTTTCCCAAGGTCACACACAACTTCTCTTCCCAAACCAAGCAAGATGCTTCCACAACTTCAGCCTAAGATCCTTCCACCCAAACTACTGCTGAAGCCTTGCAACCAGTGTTTAACAAAGGAGTTGTGGGTTGGTTGCTTCTTTTTTAGCAAAGACTGAACGAACATTCTATGCAACGCCTAAAATAGCTTCCAATATCATCAGTGATGTAGACTAAGAAGCATAGGTCTACTGAACAGGAACTGCACCACTCTGGTAAAAATAGCCCTGGAACAGGGAATTTTCTTTTTATTCGCTATTGTCTTAGCACTTGAAACAGTGCTGGGGATGACTGCCTTCTGGAGAGCTTGAGAGGAGACAAATGCTTCTCCAGACTCTCTAAATATTGTCTGTTCCACTGCAGTAGTAATAAACATCAGACTATCCTATTTTACCATCCATTTGAGGGAAAAACTTGCCTTTTTTTTTTTTTTTTCCCCTTCTCGAGACAGGGGAAAAACATACTAGAAGAGCATAATTAATTCTGGAAAAACACATGCAGTATAGCACACTAGCTCTTTCACCAGGGTTATGTAGTGAGGAAGGCTAAGGCTGGAGTCACTGCATCTCTATGGTTACTGACAACAGAGAGGATGGATGGGGGGGAGTCAGGAAAAGCTGCAAGCTGAGTTAGGAGCCTCTGTGGGTAACAAGGTGCAAAGGATTTCAAGGCAGGTTAGAAAGTTTCAGGATGCAGGGGGACCCTGGTTTTGTTTTTAGTCTTCTCCTCAAAGCACAAGCATGCAGGAACTGATCTACTCACCTTACGCAGCCAGTCCAGGGGCCTTTCAATCACACTATTTCCTTTACACCGATGGTGCCCCCAGCTTTGTATCCATAGCAGATTTCAACATCTTTACAGGACTCATGTGTCCTTCCTCCCAGGCTACCAATAAAACAGGCCTGTACTGGTGCCATTACCCTTTCCCAGCACTCATGTAAAGGCATCCCTTCATGCTGACTATCGTGGCCAGCTCTCTTGCACCCACTAACACACCTGCTGATACAACATGGGTTTCGGTGCACCATGGTTATATAAACGAGCCTTCAAGTCCCAGGCACATTATGGTCTCTCCTTCTCTGACTTCAGCTTATTTGTTTTAAATTTGTCAGATACTTTCAGGCATGATCTCTCTTTCGTGAATCCTAACTGACTCTCCTCAACTAAATAATTCATATGTGAAATATCTGGAAAGGTATTTTCTATTTCTTTCTGTGCCAGCATGTCACTAAAATCAAGCTGGAAGATGTAGGGTATTCACATACTCCCAGATCTGCTTTTCAGAACAACCAATACTGCACTGAACTTTTTGAAGCTACCAAATGTATTCTTTGGCTTTCTGAGGAAATCCTTAGTTTCTAGCTTAGAGACCAGTGAGAACAAAAGAATAAGAAAGCAAAATTCATGAAATATGTTTGTTATTCCCTAAACCCTTTTATGTATGTGTGGTAGAGACACTAGTAACAGCTGCAACAGAAGCTTTCTGAAATAAACCATCGTCTCTGTCCTGGGTGCTGCATGCGGAGAGGAACAGCTTGGTCTCACTTCTTGTTCAGCCTGCTGTTTCTGGGGTGCCAGTGTCACTGACAGTTGGGCAAAACAACCCAAGCCCAAAATCCATCCACAAAGGAAGAGCAAAGAGATGAGTGAGCAGTCATCCCCCAAATTTTGACATGGCAGAAGCAAACTTTCATCTCAGAGAACCACTGAAACATGAAAGAGATACCTGATGTGTCGCAATCGGTGCAGCCTAAAAGTGCTTTGTCACTCCACTGCCCCTGGAAGACCATCTAAGTTTTCAGTTGGTTCCCTGAGTCCACAATATCGAAAGCAATTGATAGCACCAACCCTCCTGAAGAAACCAATGCCACTTGAGAGTGCCATGACTTTCCACAAAACCAGATCACTCCACCGCACACATCCAGGAACACGATGGCTTTGGAGGCTGCAAGACAGGCCTGTCCAGGCAACACTGCATTAGTGGGAGGCTCAAAGATTATATGAGTGAACACACAGCCCTTGTCCTGATGGGTGTCCATGTGACAGGCTGTGCACTGAAGAGACACACTAACTGTTCCTCCATCCTATCACATGGCTTATGACTAAGAAAATACTGCTGATATAATCTCTACCCCTTGTTCTCACCTTTTTTCTCTCCTGGCCTACCAGTGGGGTGATGAATCAAGACAAAAACTTGCTTACTGTAAAACAGTACAGCTACTGTAATAGAATTTATTCATATATCAGTTTGTACTTCACTTAATAAGGTAACCTAGTGATTTTCAATTAACTGTCATGACATAACTCATAACAGAAGCTTTAGCTATTATTCTATATTAAATTTATAAATAAATATTTTAAAGTAACGAATCATTTGTTGAAGCAGATTTTGCCAAACATGCAATTAAAATATAAACAGAGTTGGCACAGCCTTAAAGACATATAAAGCAATAACTGCACTGCAAAATACACAGATTTATCTGGTTTGTCTAATCATAGGTTTTGGATAGTATTTCAATTCAAATCCCATTTATATTTAGGAAAACGTGTAAGTTTTTTCCTGTCACTGGGACGATGGTACATAGTTAATGCAGTATTGAAAACAGAGGTTTTCCCGAAAAAGGTCTGTATCTTTTAACCCTTTCAGTGAAAAAGTATTTGTTCTTTAATTTAAAGATCAATCTTTTCTCAGAAATATGTTCTCTAGCAGCTAAGTACTGCCCTCCTAAAAGCTGCTAGCTGATTATTTTCTCCCATGTCCACACTTTCCTTCAAGGAATTTTTTTTAAAATTTGGTTAGCTCAGCTAGCTGCTGTTCCTCGACAGCAAAACCAACCAGACAGGCACTAGAAATTGCAGTAACATGTAGTAACATGTAGCAGAATTGGTTTGAACAGCTTCTCACTTAGCAGCACTTTATGTAATGAAGGCAGTCAGGCAGAAACCCATGAAGAGCTCCCAGCAACTGAGCCACACGGATGGGAAGCAGCTCTGTCCTCACCTCGGAGGAGAGACAACAAAAGCCGCCTTATGAGAACACTGCTGGCTGTCGGCCTGACCCACATGGGCTCAGATGTGGCACTGCCAGCATGATGCAACAGCTTATTCCCTCTTCACATGGGCAGCCAGGTCCTCTGCATTGGAACTGAGCCTGTCCAATACTTGCCCTTCACAGGCTGCAGATTTCCAGTAAAATCAACCACAACTAACAGCCACTCTAACCTCTGAGACAAAGCCCAGCTAAAACCACCAGAAGCCCTTCTCTGACTTCAGTGCGCTTGGATCAGAATTCGTATTTATGCACACTCTTGTAGCTCTGGATAAAGGTAAGGAGGGCTGGCAGCGTGCACTGCGTGTTACAGATACTGCCTTTGCAGAGGACCCCCTTGCAAGGGCTTCTTAATGGATTCTGACTATCACATTTACTGTGAAATGAACATAGCAGATACTGCAGGCTAATTCATTAGCTACTTATGATAGATTCTTGTTTTCATCACCATAAAAGCAGACTTCCTGTGGTTAACATAATGATCCCAATTCCCTCTTTGCTTACACACATTTAAGTCGGCCACTGCTCCACTGAGTCCACAGCACTTACCACATCAAGACTAAAATGGGTTTAATGACTGGAGATTTGGATTAGATAACTCAAACATAGCTTTCATTCACCCCGGTCTCACAGTGCTATCCAAAATTATTTTTAAGCTGTCTGTACATGTAAATTACTTCCCTCATCCGTACCAGGTAGTTGCCCCAAGGGTGAAAGGCAGCAGCTGTTTCCCAACACTTACACTGTCCATGAGCTGAGGGTACAAAGCAAAGAGTGCCACATCCAACCACCACCACTGGGGAGACTTTTGGGAAGTGTAATGTGATTATAGTCAAATCTGGTTTAGCAGAATGGGGTGGAAAACATGGAAGTCATTAGACAAAAGGGATTTTTGGATAAATGAAGGACCTTGGAACTTATCTGATACACCTCAAGGGATGTGATCTTCTTTTAGAAGAAGTAATATTTTGATCAATGGCATTTTAGATTACAGGCCCAAATGGCAGCACTGCCAGTAAGTCAGGGAATGTCTCCTGCTGTTTCAACGACTGCCATAGGAATTCTTGCTATAATAAGCTGTCCAGACACTGGTTTACACTGGTTTCAAAGGATGGTACTGTTCAGCAGAGGAGCGATCCCACAGCAACTCTAGGGCACCGACGAGATTATGATCTGGAATTGAAAGGGGGAAAAGGCAGAGGGGAGGATGGAGAGAGGAGTTGCCAGTCTTGGCTCCTCTACCATCCTACTTGAGTTTCTTCAGAAGATTTTCATTCAGTTTGGCAGGCAACAGAAGTATGGACAGCTCAAAAGATAAGGGTTTATGCTCTGTGCAAGGCTCTAGAGATACACATAACCAGAAAGGAAAGGCAGAAATAAGAGAGTTTAGCAGCTTTAACAACAAACTCTGCAAGTACAGAGGAAGAATATGCTATGCTTTTTAAGAGCCTGAATATTCAAATAAAAATCATGCAAGAAACAGAGACAAATAGTATACAAATAAGAAAAAGCAAAACCACAGGAATATAATCAGGAAAGCTAAGGAACAAACTGAATTACAATTAGCCAGGAACATAAAAGGCAACAAAAAAAGAATCAATACGATCTGAAAAGCAGAGAGGACAAGTCATGGTTCAGCAGAGAGGCATAACAAAGATGATGCACAGAAGACTACAACTCAACATACTCAACATTTGTTCAATTTTCACAAGTAAGACCAACAGTGAGCAAATACTGCATAAGATTGTTTCAAAAAGAAGCAGAACTTCAGGTTAGAATAGGAAAGAGCAATTTAAGAAACACTCAAACCAAGATAGATGCAGCTTAGAAAGGTGTGTGGATCCTCCCTGACTCAAGAAGAGTATTTATTTAAGGCTTCAGAACAGATCACAGACAAGAGTCTGCTTTATCTTCACAAATATCTTCCCAAACACCACAGTCTCTTGAAAGGAAGCTGCAGAAAATTACCAATTACAGAAAACCAATCAGTTAAATGCCATCTTTGTGAAGATTTTGGAAAAAATAAACAACCACATAGTTTACAAGTTTACAAGTACAGGGCAAGAGCACAACTTAAAAAATACTTCTGGCAATATGAGTTTGTCAGTAACAAATGCCAACAAACTTAATCTCATCCCTCCTGATTTTGCCTTTATAAAATTTGCGTTTCACCCCAAGCTTGGATGAGTTTGTCACAGGAAAGCATCTTCCAAAACCAAGATCACTGCAGCACACTACACAGCAGCTCCCAGATCTAAAAACAGGAAATCAAGGGAAAAAAAAAAAAGGGACTTAACAGCATATCGAGAGACAAGGCCTCAAACCCATAACTACACAAATCGGGAGTACGTAGCTTGGCAGTAGTTTGACAGGAGAAGGCTTACAGTAGGTAAAAAAAGACAAATCACATTTTATTTATCCTAACGGGAATGCTATCCCTAAAACACTGGGATAATTATTCCATTTTCTTTGGTGGTGGTGGTGTCTCAGCTGGAGAAATGCCAAAATGTAGGGTTTATACAGTAAGATAGACACTGGCAAACTGGGGAGAGTCCAGATAAGCAAAAGGGAGATTTTGGGAAAACATTCTTCTAATATTTCCTCGTAAAGCACATGTTTTCAGATAGGTTCCTCTAAAGTACAAACAAAACAAACAGTAATAAAAATCTTCCAGATAATATGATTTTTGAAGATAACGCAAGCAAGCAATTACATTCTAAATCAACAGGGAAGATGGGTGAGGGGGATCAAGGAGGGGGGGATAAAAGAGGAATTCACTGGGCTAATTAAAAGCAAATTTGTGTGTGTCTGTATGTTGTACTTAAAAAAAAAAAAATCTGCTACTGAGGGAAGTCAAACTATCTATGTATTTATTTTTATATAAAGAGCCCAAGGGCAGTGCCTAGACATGCTGGCATCCTCCTAGAAGAGAGTAAGGATCCTGTTGTCCTATCCCTACAGGCAACTAGTTCCTCTAACTGGGCAACTGTGCATGGACTGGGTAATTGGTCCAGCCTCCAGTAAAATTCACCTGGCCACAGCACTAACTTATATTGCCTTTTCTGCATCCTTCCCAAGCCAAATGAGACTCACCAGTGCAGAGAGCAGCACTGCTCCCTCCACATCTTTCTAAGCTGGGCCAGTTGCTGTGCTGGGGACCTCAGCCCCAATCTGCCATCAAGGTCCAGAGAGCCGCAAAGCCTACAGCTCCTGGGACACTGGGGCTGGAAAAGGAATGCTAAGGGGAGCTCCTACAGGGCTTCCGCCACATCAACTCAGTCTCTCAGAGGACAAGGCCTGCGGCTCTTCCTCATGAATCCCACCTACTCCTCCCCTCTTTGCTGCTGGAGTACCTCAGTGGGGTGGGGAGGGCACCAAGGCTGGCCCCTGCCTCTCCACAATGCCACTGAGATTGTACTTTAGGGTCTGGAGCCAACAGTTTTACTGGGTCTGTGATCTGTCATCCCTCAGACTTCCACGTGGTCCACAGGGTGTGACTGGTTCAGATAAAGGTGTCTGACCACCTATTAACACCATAGTAGAGACTGAAAGAACATAGATGTTCTTAGCATTTGCAAGAAGGCTCCCTACCTCTTTTTAGAAGGTTTCAGAAACAAAGTTAGTCTTTGGGGCACAATGGCTCTTATATTTAAGCAAAAAAACCCAAGTAATGATGCAGAACCTGTGAGCAAAAAACCAGGAGAGCAGCACTATTGAGAAAGACTGCAGAAGGAACGAAGAGGAGAGAATAAATGGAATAACAAATACACATTTGCTCCAAGGTTCTCTCTGCACCAATTGGCAAAAAGAATACAACTGAATCATTAATAATTGAAGGAACTTGAAGACAAAGACATTTTCATCCAACATTAGATAAAGGGATGAAAGACGGCTGTAATGAGAATTCTGATGTTGGTATCATTTGTGGAGGGACTGGGAAGGAGGGGGTTATATTTAAAAGAAATGGTTCCTTTGTAAAACAAGAGCAAGCATTCTCATTACTAAAGCAGACAGACACATCTGAAAGACCTTATTCAGCTGATGGTGTCACCGAACACCCTTTTGGACACAAGCTCTCCACTAATAATACTAAACAAGGATAGGAGACTGCTGTAGAAAATATAAAGTGTCACTTGTTTATTCTTTTTAGCCTCATAAATCATTAAAGGATGAATATTAACAAGCATCCAGTTTTCTGTGCCTTTCTTAACTCTGATGACTCCCTGCACGTAGTTGATGGTAGTTTGAGCTTTCACTGCTTTTGGATGCTGGCCCTGCAGACCAAGTCAGGACCACCATTACTAGCAAAACACACTGGGTATCCCTTCTTAGGAGCTGAATCTTGGACAGAGGAATTTCCACTGATTCCCTTCAAAGGCCCATCAGCAGTGGAGTCAGGCACACTCATGTCGGCCTCTAGTTCAAAGCCTGGAATTTTGCACAAGACAATTTCTGAGCAAACGAACTGTGCTAAGAGACAAACAAAAGGCACATTAATTTTACTGGCTTGCTGCCACATTAGAGGGGAAAGATGTTAATGAAACTCAGTAAGACTGAAATGCATGTTTTCCTCATAAAGAATAAAAAGCTACAATTTCAAAAAATGTACAGAAGAGACCAGACTAGATAAGGAGAAGTCAAAAACAAAGGAACAAAAAAAAAAACCAACCAAAACCCCCACAAAACCAATGCACAACTCTGCATCACTTGCAGAAAGTACTACTAGGATCCTATCATGAACCAGCAGCTCACATTATCAGGGTAACCAACTCCAAATTAACTACTGATCCCCTAAAAGCTACCCTTGCAAACATTTCCAAGTCCTAGTGTGGGGCTTGTGGCAGCGCAAACCACAAAGGCATTTTCAGAATAACACTGTAACATCATCACTCACCACAGCTAAGTCAATGAGAAGCAACTAATCCACTGCTCTGCAAGAAGGTATGACAGAAAATGCAACAGAGCATGGCTCAACCTGTCTGAAGCCTCACCTGAACACAAGCCATGAACAGGAGGGCATCCTCCTGCAACTCTTCACACTTAAGTGGGACTTCTTCCCAGCTCCACACGACAATTGTATTTTCTGGTCTGCTGGCTTTGCTCAAGTCATGTTCTGCCATTCCCTGAATATCCCCACTGCCATCAGCAGGATGGCTGGAGCTGTGACAGCCACTCCCCCACATGAGCGTGGCAGGACAGACCCAGCAGAGCCCGTTCTTGGCTGTACTCTGTCTGCAGGTACACACATGGAGCCACAAAAGCCTAATGGATAGAATTCAGTTTATGAGGAAAGTGGGATTTTTTTGTATTACCTTTTTTTAGCTGCTGGGGATCTCTAACATGTTAGTCTGACCTTCATAAGCCCCCGGTTTTTGGGCACTATGTTATTTTCTTGAGTCTCCCTCGGGTTCTCCCTTTGCAGAACTTGCACTTTGCCTGTGGCTCAGATGCATTCCAGTGAGCAGAAAAGGAGCTCCAAGGGCCATTCCTCTCACCCACCTCAGTACAGCAAGTCTCTCCCAAAGACTTACCTCCTACAACTGAGGCTTGACTTCAGACTAGAAAGCAAACCCCAAGTCAACTCAAATACAGCAAACTTGGGATGCACCTCTCTTAACAGCAGGAGCTGCAAATTCCTAATATTTCGTACTGCCTTCATTATTCGTTTTTGCTTTCTGGTCAACGCAAACCACAAGCCTCAGAACTTAGAACTGGCAACATCATCCTTCAACATTTCTTTGCTTACGCTCAGATATAAACCTTCTGCCCGACAGAGCTTTCACAGGACAAGAGATTAGTGAAAAAGGAATGGGTTTTCGTTTACAGGATTTATACTCTACTCGCTGGATATGTGAGGTTTTCAAGAGACAAAAATCAGAGTGTGTCTTCATTTGGAAACTACCAATCCTCTCTTTGACTTAATCTCTTATTCTTTCGTATTTGGAGACTAAATTTTGAAGAACAGAGAAAGAATTATTTATTGCACTTCTTAATAAAAGGAACCGTGAAAAGTCATTAATAAATCATGAACAGCTTTACTAATAAAAATATACAGGGCCATGCCAAAATAACCAGCTTTCACACAGGAAAAACCAGCATGCAAACAAAACACAAGAAACCTACACTTGCTGCAGAAAGCTGCAGGTCAAGAGTCAGAAAATTCACATTTGGTAAAGCTGCCTGATCCTTCATGAACTTGTGGTATTACTCCAGGATATTTCAGTTCTTTGCTACAAGATATCATCTGTTAAGCCATCAGAGCTCTATTAAAATTCACACTAAGTGTTTCTCAAAGACCATCCATTGATTACATCCGGGTGCTGAGCTCTAAACGCTGCCATGCTGGGACACACACTTTTCTTCCAGCCCTTTTTGTTCCCCCAACAGATTGTATTTGGTGATCCTTCTTGCTGGCTTTAGGCCACTTCCAGTTGCCGGCACCCATCAGTCCAGCAGGAGGGGGCCCTGCTGAGAAACCAACTCTCTCAGATTTTCTTCTGCCACTGTTCCCCACTCCTACATGCACGGATCTCTTCTCTGGTATCTTCTTCTGCATCTCCTGAGGGCAGGATTCAACATTACAGAGGCAAGTCACTTAAAGAGCATATGCCAAGGTTCAATGAAAGACACTGGCAGGATCAAAGGGCTTTGTTTTCCTTATATCTTTGGAGAGACTTAAGAGCATCTTCTCAGTAAAATACCTCTGCACATGACCCATATACTGATTGTCAAACAGACCAGCTGATTTCTGTTTCCCACCTTTCCCAAAATCCAAAATACTCTATTACTCTAGAGTTTAATAGGATGTATCAAACATTAAACACAGTTAGACACTGAATATTTAGAAGCATCAAAAACTTTGGGGGGGGGGGAGGGGGAGAAGGCATGAGCTTAGCTTATCCTCTGATTTCTGCTTCCAAAGGCCACATGTGATGCTTTCAGGTTAAGAAAACATTGTCTTCTTCTGAGAGATTTAGGATAATTCTGAAATGCTTCTGTGCTATAAATATAGGAGCAAACATAAGTAAATCTAAAATTAGATAAATGTGTAATACACACTCACATTCCTAGCACTCCACTTTTTCCATCTTTTTTCCCTCCTTCAACCTGCTTTCTGAAATTTATAACAATTCTCTGACTTCGGCTTTCATCCCTCTCTTGAAGTTACCTTAAGCCTTTTTCCTTGTCTCTTTTAATTCCCTTGAACAAGGGAGAAACCAAGTGTAGGAACCTTCTCTATAAAAAGCTGTATTTTATTAATAAGTATAAACACATGCATTGGTTCAGATTGGCTCCAACATACAGCCAAGACAGAAATACCTGAAAACCATTTTATTTTGTTATGCCTTGGTAGCAATGATTTTACACTTCAGTAACTTGAAAAACAAGTCATTGTGACCAGAAAACGCTTTCTATCCTCTGATGTGAAGAGCAGAAGGCAGAGTGTAAAGGCAGGTACCAGTTGAAGATAAAAAGTCTCCTGACAGCATGCCCCAATATTCAGGCACTGAGCAGGTGCTTGCCATCTGATAGAGAACTCGGAGAACAAGATAAACTAAAAGGCTTAAGGCTTTTTTTGCGCTTTCATTTTATTTTTATTCAACTACCACTCTACACGTTGCTATTTAATTTCTGTGGCTCAAGGTTTTGCCCCGTTAAAAGACCAAAAGACTCTCTCATCCTGAACTAATCTTCCATTCTTGAAAAGCACTGGACTGAATCTCCTTATTTCCCCTGAGTATACCAAGGGTAGTGACAGCTGATCCTTGCCTGTACTGTCCCAGTCAATTACTCTTATTTTCCTTCTGAAGCCCACAATGACTCTTCAGGACTGAAAGCTCTCCCAGTGTGAGGGCACCTGCTAAGAAATTAATGCATGAGACGAAATAATGGGTGGGAGGAGGAAAGAGGCTGTAAGGCACCAAGCAGCTCACTGGAACCAGAGGCAACAGCTCAGCCCAGCTCCTGCATCTCTGCCCTGACTTCCAGAAAGTGGGTGAGAAAGCATTTCCTACAACCCAGCTTTTCCACATGTTTGGCCTTTCCTACCCCAAAGCAGGGCAAACGATTACTGTGTTGTTTCCATTTTATCTACACAGCAGCAGCTTGAGACCTCAGTCCCAAATTAGCCCCAGAACAGGAGGTCCTTCATCTGCTTGCACCAACTTATTGTCAGCACCTGCAAACACAGGCAGACAACGCCTGCCAGCTGCAGGTGAGGTGATGTCTCAGCTGGGACCTGCTGATGCGCTTTCAGTTGGCACTGCATGACATGGGAAACCTCTGAGGACAGCACAGCGGTTTGGCTGCCACAAGATCCTTCCTCACACCCTCATACATGCGGAGGGGGAGCAGGAAAGAAAGCAAAGAGGGCGCAGCCTGAAAACTGGGAGCAAGTGCTGTATGGACTGATACTAGAACTAACACACACAGAAACCCCCACTGAAACAAAATCCCTGTAAGCAAAGAGCAGTCAGGTCCAAATCACTCACAGCTCGTGCTGAATTTGGCCAAACATGTCTCTAAATGAAAGACAGCTAAACCCCTGGGTTCAGCCAGGTGTCTTCAAGCTCTTGAAAGCTAAAGACTACCGCAAAGAATTATTCAAGATAAGAAAAACAGAAAAGAATAATGGATTTTAAATAAAATACTTTTCTCTGAATCTTCAGGTAAGAATGACACTGCACGAAGTGAAGCCCAGCCATGCATCCAGGTCCTGCTAAAAGCCTGGCTGCTATCAGGGAACAGCCGATCAGAGCGACCTTAGGGATCAGAGTTTGGCAAGAGAGGGGAGGGGCGTCTTACCTCCCTGATGAGATCCCAGCAGGAGCAGAGGCTTCAGTTGAAAAGCCCAGCACTAGCCAGCACAGGATACACATGCAGAGCAAAGCCCAAGCTGACAAACAGGCTCGCTCAGTTGCCGGCTGTCCATTAAGCGCAGCGCCGTCTGCTTTACTCCATCCTTCAAGGGCCGTGGCAGCACGGAGGAAAGCGGCCTGTTCGCCGCTCCTGCTGACGAGCACGGGTATGGCAGGCTGCTCTGTGTGGACAGGAGGCTGCCCCTTCCCCGAAAGCACCTCTGTGGAAGGGGCCAGGCTGCAGGGCAGGCCCGGGGGACAGAATTGCGGGAAAGAGACCAGAAAATAGCTGAGGAAAGCAGCCAGGTGACTCGGTGACCCATCACAGGCTGGGCATTGACACTGCCAGCAAAAGGGAGCAAGGAGACTATATACAGAGTCAGGACTGAAGTGGGACTCCACCATGCTCAGAACATTATCCCAGTTGTAACCAGAGTGCTGCCTGAGCTTGGATGGTGCTTACTGGGATGCAGTAAGCATCCTTGGCAGCCTGGCTGCTCCAGCAGTCTTGGTGGGATGGAGGGAACCCACGGTCCTGCAATTTTGTAGGATACACAACCACTGCTTCCAGGATGAATTCTCCTTCTTCTGAAAGTTATTCCCAGACTGAAACTATCCTGATATCAAAGCACTAAGTATGTTTGAGGTCTAGATTCCTGAAAAAAATTGTTTACTGATTTCAGAGCTGAGTGGCTTCAAATAAGGAGAAACGACACCTTAGAAAGGGTCTTGAGGTTGTCACCAAACACAACACAGCCGCAAGCTATGGGACTGCTCACTGAACACGTGCCCATCTCATGTGGTTTTGGGGATCCCAATATTAGATCAATCACTCATCCTATCCCACCACTGATGCCATCCTCTCCCCCGTACACACTCAACATGTGTGGTTGGTAAAGCCCCTCAGTGCAGCCCTGTGGAATCAAGTGCTAGAGAACTTCATATATATATGTGTGTGTGTATATATATCCACACACAGAGCACATAACTGTGAAACACCCCATCTGCTCACGTTACAACATTTTAAACACATGCAATCAACCGAATTGAAATGGCATAAGATCTGGATCAGTCCGTGTCTTTTCCCCTAACTCCCACAATTTCCACCTTCCTCTCACCCTAACATATGGGAATGCCATATGAATTACTGAATGGATCATGCTAAAACTGGAGCCTGTAAAAGCTATTTTTAGGACAGATTATGGGGGGATATTGTCAGTCCATGGTGCAACATTGCTTGCCTTACAAGCTTGGTCTGTCACTACTTCTGGCAAACCCCACCTCCAGCACTGACATCTCCAAACTCGTCAATATTTTTCCTTGGTGCTCTGAAATAAAACTCCGTTTCCTTGGGAGTTCCTTGGTGGGAATTTGCAGGAACAGCAGGTCAGGCGAGAGAGTTAGCACGCTGCAGTTTTTCCAGCCTGCTGCTGCCCTTCTGAAGTAGCCATGAGAAGCCCAGTTTTCCCTGTCAAAGCTACCAAGGTACATATTAATCAACCATGTATGGCTGTTAACCTGAGCTTTCACAAAATGCCATGGAGATATACAAACCATGTGCTGCCCCAGGAAACAGGCAGAGAAGGGTCTGTATGTTTTTTTTTTTTTCTCCTCCGGAACAAACTAGGAAGGTATACAGCTTTTTCACCCACTCTTGAAAGCCCCTCCATCCTAAGGAGCCAAAACAACAGGGTTGAAGTCTTAGCAGGAGAAACAATTGGAGCAACCTGACTTGTTTACATGCTGATAATTAAATCCTGATGCAAAGCTAGGGAGATGGACACTAGAGATCCATCAGCAGAGAGACACAAAAATACAAAATCTCTTTACAAGGCCACAGCAAGTTCTACTAGGCATTTTAAAGCCAAGGCAGATCAGGTCAGCCAGTCATTATTAGCTCTGAGCAGCCCATACACCAGTGTTAGCATACATTACCTGAAATTGCAATGGTTATCAAGAAAACTTTTCTCCTACCCTTGAAAATCAATTAAACCTCATCTTTTTTGCAGAATGTGCAGCTTTCTTGATCCAGTCCAGAAATGAGAATTGCAAAGCTGAGGGAGAAAAAGCACTCCAAAACTGACACTATCATCTGTGAAACAGGAACTGTCACAGCATTGCCCCACCTTTCTCCCTCAGCACTCCTGAGAACCTGGAGAACTGTCCAAACGCCTTTCAAGCCCAGTTTCTATCATCAGAGTCATATCTCCAACTCACTCTCCTGCATGACCTTAACTGTTTTTTGAAAGGTTCCCAGATTCCTAAGACTTGGGAAAAAAGTTCAAACAGACCGAGACCAGCTTTAAATACACACATGACTTGCAGCATGACATTTCTATAGCTGCAGCCAAGATTTCCCTTCACATTAGTGGAAAGTGACTGTTCTACATGACTCCCCTCTCACATCTCCACCCTCCTGCACTTTTACTTTGATCCCATTTCATTTCCTCACTCTGCCCATACAGTCAGACCTCCTTCACTAACACCAGGCTGGACACTGCTGGACTCCTCTCACACTCTCAGTCTAAGTCTCCTCGGCTTTATTTGCTGCTCAGGTGAATTATCAGGCCTGCTACTCCAACTACTTATCTGCTCCTACATCCTTATGGGACATCAGTCTGAGTGTCAGCAGCGTCAGGAACAAAACGCTTTGGACTACAGTAACACCAAATTACTTGGACTTGGCTTTAGCTCAGCAGTGACAACTACCACAGCTGAGTGTTCACTCTCTTCTGGTCCCATGCACTGATGCTGACTTTATGATGTGGCTCAAAAGCTTTAATTCAAGGTGGTCAGAATACATGTTACCTTCAGGTCATTCTTCCCCTGCACTCGGCACTGGTGAGGCCACACCTTAAGTGCTGTGTCCAGCTCTGGGCCCCTCAATTTCGGAAGGATCTTGAGACACTCAAACACATCCAGAGAAGGGCGACAAGGCTGGTGAGGGGTCTGGAACACAAGCCCTGTGAAGAGCAGCTGAGGGAGCTGGGGTTGTTTAGCCTGGAAAAAAGGAGGCTCGGAGGAGACCTCATCACTCTCTACAATTACCTGACAGGAGGGTGTAGCCAGGTGGGCGTCGGGCTCTGCTCCCAGGCAACCAGAGACAGGACCAGAGGACACAGCCTTAAGCTGCACCAGGGGAAGTTTAGGCTGGACATAAGGAAAAAATCTTTATAGAAAGAGTGATTGGGCACTGGAATAGGCTGCCCAGGGAGGTGGTGGAGTCACCGTCCCTGGAGGTGTTTAAAAAAAGACTGGATGTGGCACTCAGTGCCATGGTTTATTTGATAAGGTGGTGTTATGTCACAGGTTGGACTTGATGATGTCCAAGGTCTTTTCCAACCTAGTTGATTCTGTGATTTACGGTCAAATGCACAGACTCAATCCAAAACCCATGTCAGATAAAAATCTTCAGGTGAAATCACAAAGGACTAGAGGGAATACACGCCAAAAGAAAGTGGTTTCTGGACAGGAACTACTTCTTTCCTTTTAACCTATACAGGCTAATCAGAACTGGGCTCCACTGGAAGCTTTTTCTTCTACAATGAATTTAACAAGTCAAAGAAAAACAACTCACACATACACAGAGGATCATGTGGATGCACCGTTTCTAACTGATTCCAGAAATCATGCTCATGTTTGTATATTAGATTACCTCAGGAAACACAAGTACTGCCTAGGCAAAATGGGATGCTGGGACCAATCCAGCATTTCCAGCTGTGGCTGGAGACAAACAAGCCAGGGGTTCACAGAGTTCCCAGTAGTTAAGGAAGGGAAGCTGGGTACACTGAAGCAGCTTTAAAAGTGTTTAACAAAGCAGAAACTGGAACTGATGTGTCATAAACCACTACCAATTACCATGAAACTGTTACTTCATTTTAATGTACCACAAATCTAAGCCTGCCTCTTCAGGTTACCACCATTTCACAAGCAGAGGCAGCTCAGAGTCTCACTTAAAATACTTTCACATACTTCTTTTGCCCTCAATGAAAACTAAATTCCCACTCATTCCTTCCTGGCTACTCTCTGCAGGACTGAAATTTCAGAAATGGTTTTTCCAGTGACACTGAAATTTGTTGGCAAGGCTGTGCTTTCTTGTTGTGTATCTACAGCAGATCAGGTTTTCAGTCTTTACAGGCAAACTCCCTTTCCTCTTCACCACTCAGTACCAGAGACATTTTCTTTCATTTTTCCTGATGTTACCATAGATCAAGGGATCTGAAACATTTTAGAGCACGACTAGAATCTGACATGGATTAGGCACCCATTTAAAGGAATAGACCTTGTACTCCACAAAAAACCAGGTTTCTGCTCTTCCTTCTCCAGAGGAGATAAGGAAAAAGAGGTGGACACCTATTTCTTACGGTCAATGTGGCCAAACTCAGTTGGCAAGGAAGCCCAAGCCGAGACACAGCCACCAGGAAAAGCCAGTAAGAAATTAAACCCTCAAGAAGCAGTAGGGCTGGGGAGAGGCAGCATGCCTGAGATGGAGTCCAAGGGGAGAGACAGCCCAGCCTCAGCAGCCAAGGCACTGCCCTCACGTGATGGCCAAGCCCTCGGTCTGGTCGCTGGAGCTCCCCCAGCCCATATGCTCCTCTGGCTCACAGTGTGACATGCTGTGCCTTTCCTTCAGGAGAGGGAACACAGGGAGTGAGAAGGGGCAAATTAATTCAGAAGCTTTTGGCAGGCATATAAGTAACAAAATAAAGACAGAAGTCATGTAGAGCAAGCCCCGTGCTGCCAAATGAAGTCATGCGTGGCTTAGTTCTGATTTGAGTATTTTTTTTTAATTTTTATTGTTGTTGTTATTATTATTAGCATTTGGCAAAAGGGGCCAGGAAATACCTTGCTGGTGATGTCTGCTCCCAGCATGAGCCAGTTTGGAATGCTGAATGGTTTATCCTGAAAAAAAGGGAGAACATACTATTTCCACATCCCAATTCGGACTGTTATTTACTTAAGCAGCATTGCAACAATTTTAATTTTGTTTCTATTTTATAAGAGGCTATTACATGAGGAGAACAAACTTTCCCAAGAATGTTCACTTTCCTCCTCCTCTTAAATGGGCATGGTCTCAGCGGGAGGGGGAAATTTCCACACATGCGCACTTGTGAAAGTTGAGTTCATTTTAACAGGAAAGAGTCTCTGTCCAGTTAAAAGCCTTATAAAGAAATGAACCCTGAAAGAATCTTGCCTTTCAGACATGTAAATACAAAACCAGAATACACTGGTTCATCTGAAACGTGACCTACATGGTCCCACTGGAGGATATAAGTAACGCCCAGTCAAGCCAACATGACTGACTTGCTCCCTGCAGCAGCAGAACGTATGGTCTAACATAGGGTTAAGGTCTAACATAAGGTCTAACAAAGGTTAACCTTTGACACAGGGCATCAAATTTGGAAGGAACCTGTTTTTAACTTCTGGGCGAATAAGTCATTTAAGCATAAGGAGTCTGTAAAATTATGTTGCTTACAAAAAAAAGGCTCAGTTTAGCAATATATAGAGCATCAAATTCATAGAACACTAAGCAAGCCACCTACAAATCTCTTGCTTGAAGTGAAAGCCAAAAATACAGCTCTCTTCTCTGACAGAACACATCCCTCCATCTGTTTGCTGCTTCAGGTCAGATTAAATACTGCAGCTTCCTAGAAAGCTAAATAAACTTTACCTAAAGGGACCCTCAAAACACTGACACGTGACTCTGGCTGGCATTACTCCTTCTCTCTAGAGTTTGTAGCCACAGAGAGTCCTGTGCCACAGCTGAGAGACTTACCACACTCCCTGAGGCAGCACTTCCTCACACCAGGCTGTTATGCCCAATGCTGTATCTTCATCATGTTACAGAAAAGCAGTCAGATGCTTCTCTTGGGTGGACCCCAGGACCAGATTCCTCCATTTCTGCAAGTTAAGTTTTTTTTAGAAGCCTGACTGCCAGTAGAAAGAGTCTCTACACTTATGTTTCACCCAGACACATCAGGGTCCCATTTGCACAATCACACATAAAGCAGCACTTCTGTACTCTCGGGAGCACAGACTGTCTTGGATCAAGCAACTTTTAATCCAACAGCCTGATGCCAATGTTGTGAATCAACATAACAAATACTCAGATAAATAAAATTACTGTGGATGTTTCATTCTCATGCTTGTGGAAAATCAGGACTCCAAGTCCTTTGCTTGAAAGCACAGAACTTCTGTCATCTCAAATGATGGAGAGTCTCTACAGCTGCTTGTACTGGTTTATCATCGACCCAGTCTGGATGGGACACTAGCACTCTCTACTCATCATTTTATATAAGCCAACATTCAGTTTAACTCACTCGTCTGTGCCTGTCCTAGCTTGCAAAGATGTGTGTTACCTCTCTTCCTAACTACTACTGAAAGCTAATGGCTGTTTACATCACTGCCTAAGAGAATATTTCATAACATACTGGATTACTGAAAAAACAACCTCCTTCCTCAAGAAGAGCATCAACATACCCATAACTTTGAATGCAAAACTAATCTTACTAAAAACCGCCCTCACTTAACTAAGATAGCAGATAAGAGCGCTAAAACTTGGGGGTAAGAAACACGAACTACACTTTTTGAGGAAGATACCCGAAACACTTTCTTAAACACCCTGTACAAACAGCTGCTTCAGAAGCATCTGTTATGCACGTGTGTTTAAGAAACACCATTATTTCAGAGGTGGCATTATGTACTTTACAAGGCTACATGCCCAAATCGGCTCTATTCTAATGTTCTACGAACCAAACAAAATTCGTCATTCATTCTTACACCACCATAAATTCATGACAGAAACACAGCTCTGGCAACCAGCCATTTATAAATTGCTCCTTCACATCTTGGCCTCACCTACCTGTTTTCTTATAGCCATGGATGACAGAAACCACAGGTGTGGTTTGCTCTGTGTGGAAGCAGGAATTGTTCAATTTAAAGCCATGACTAAACCAGATGAGAAGCCAGTGAACGGACCAAGGGAACCTGATGTGTCATGATGTCAACCATACAACATTTATCTCCTGTGCTTAGGGGAAAGATAAAACTTAAAATCACTACAGCTACAGAGTTCTTCAAGAAGAAATAGGGCAAGAGAAGCCGCAACAGAACAGCAGCCAAGCACAAGCTGATTGATGATACCAATAACCCTTCAAACTGTATTGTCACAATCTGGTGTCAACCCACCAAATTACTCAGGAGCACTTGCTAAATAAATGAGAATCACTTTGTTGAAGGAACCTTTTTCACTTTACACTTAGGTGTGACAGCTGTCCAGCTGCACCAGCATGCAACAGCCCCCACAGCTTGCTCAGTCCAGGACGCACACCCTTCCTTTCACTTACAGAAGATAAGGTTTGCTCTCAAAGCCCAGACTCTCACAAGCTCACAGTGATGCTGCTGATGCCAGAGAGATTTTTTTGCTTTTATGCTTTTTAGACTAGTAGCATTTTAGTTTTATACTTTTATATATTAGTACCCCTATAATCCTACAACCTCTATCCTACAACCTTGTATCCCTTTCCTATAGACAAAACAGAGCAAAGTTATCGGCCTTTAGGCATTCCAGAGTTGGATTCGATAAGCTACTGAAGCAAGCAGAAGATCTCCCAATAGAAACCTGCCACAAAGAATAGTGTAACAAAATTCTGCTTTTCATTGGAGAATATTTTCAAAACTATGTAACCCCTATAATAGCAGAAGCACGAACACGCTCGGGGCTCTTTTTACCTTTTGGCACCTTTTTTTACCTTTGTATAACTTACACTTGCTGGAACCCCGCTCGGCAGGATTGGGCCCAAAGCCTGCACAGTGGGGGTCTCGGGGATGTCCCTGGGAAATCTTTGCTTTCTCCAAATCCTTTTAATAAATTTTTACTTTTTATCCTCTTATTTCGACCTCAGCCTGTATTTTCAAGCATAAATAAGGCATCACTGCCACAGCCACACACACATGCACCAGCATCCTTCAACCCATAAGAGTCACCACCATAAGCAGCATACTTAGGTAGCCTTGTGATTCCCTCTGCTGTCTTCCCAGAGCCCTGCATATGACCATGAGAAGTCTGTGTGAAATTCAGATACAAACAGTAAACTACTACGGAGTGCAAAGTAGCTTGTTTGCTTAAGTAGCTGCTACATTGTCACACAGCCTACCTCCTGTTAAATCACTAATCCTGTACCTCTCTAGTAGAGCGAGGTATGTCTACCTGTATAAACAAACCCTCAATCTCTAAAGGATTGCAGCCTGGTGCAAAACTCCTAATGCCCAAGTCCAGGTGGGTATATCGCAGAAGGGCCGTATTCCTGTTAGAGAAAGACAAGCTTCTCAATGGTAAATAAGTGCTCATTCATTCCCATGCCCACCAGAGCTGGCACCAGGCTGCAGGACAAGCAGCAGGGCAGTCACTGCTCACCGCACTCTGGGATGGTGCAAAGTACCACATTTCTCCCTGAACTGAATGCAGTTCTGCCTTTTTTCAACTCTTCCACCTCTCACTGTCTCTCTAAGCTGAAATGTAAAAACTTCAGTATGACAGAACCACAGGGAAATACAAGGACATAAACATGTTACTCATAATCTAGAAAATCTGTTCTCTGAATTAGAAGCATCCAAAGGTTGAATTCTCCAAGGCAACTTGCTCGGAGTACTTGATGTGGTCAGGAATAAAGCCGAGAGGGCAGAAAAAACCCTCAGATTTAAGCAATCAATTGGTGAGCCACTAAACCAAATACAACCGAGGATGGGACTTCAGGACATAACAAGACACATCTTGATTTCATTTGCACTTCAGTAGCATCCCCCTCCTCACCTGTGTCACACAGCTGCAGCTCTGCTCAGCACAGCTGTCAAGGCCAGCACAGCCCTTCCATGACCACCACAGACCAACAGCCATTTATCTGAGAGGATTATCTGGAGTTCATTCCCTTTGGCTATCCAGTTTGCTGCAGCAATAAAAATAACTTCAATAAAGTAAGATCTATGCAGAAAGACTCAATTAACAGAAGTTCAGACAATAACGAAGAGATGAAAGTATCATATTCAAACATTCACAAGATTACTGTGCACAACAGAGAACACATGCAGCGGACATGAAAAACAGGTCATTAAAGCATTAAAAATCTAGATAGTATTGGAAGAACTTTCTATCAGGACAGTGAATCAAAAGTTAAGCAGCACTAGCACACTGCTCTATACACTACATCTCTGAACTACAGTGAGGAGACTGGGGAACAAGCTCTGATTTCTGGCTAACCAGCTTCCTTAACCCACCCGAACACTTTTATTTGCAGTTATGGCAGTGCCCAACACATCTGCTTCTCCCCTCCATTGCTGCGATTTTCAATTTAATACACCATCATTTTGTCCTGCTACATTCCCTCCGAGCTAATACCCTGCTGCCAGGGGCAGCACAGAGCCTGTCTGCTGCATTGTAACCATCCACTGAGACGTGCAATGTACCACTTTATGCACACTGCAGGAAGTTTTAATTCAGAAGCAATGAACACCTTCTAGGCACTAGCCACATTGTTTGGTGAGCAAAAGCAGCTAGGAAAATGTCCGAAGAACACCATATATGCCATAAAAAGACCAATCATTTCTTCAAGCAGCAGGGTGCTATTAGATGACAGTCTTGTCTCCCTTGCATTGCCTGTCTGTAGTAAAATAGCCAGAGGCAGCTCTGTGCCGGCTTCACCCCATCAGGCAGCAGCAAGGCCATGCCAACACATAGCTCCAAACTGGCAGAGCACAGATGCACTTTGGATGGTGGGGAAGAACCACCACGTTGCTCTCCCAGGGCCACCGCAGTCGCTGCAAGATCTCCATAAGGGATCCCAGCTACAGTCACGTTCAAAGGCACCGTGCCCTCAGCTCTGCTGCGTTGCAACATCTCCTTACATAAGGCACTTCCCAAGCCAGACAGAGAAGCCCTGTAATGCACTGGCGTCCTATCCAATCCTTTTGCCGCCAAAGACTTTAATGAGAGCTGTTTTCAAGTAAGTTTAGGAGGAAAACAATTATCTTTTTTATTTGTATGAACACAGAAAATAATTGAGCAGAAGGGTGGGCAGGAGGGAAAGAGAATGCATGGCCTTTTTCCTCCACTTGCATATAAGTTCAAGCCTTAGAAGTACTGGGGTAAATACTTAAGTTCAAGAGATACACAGTATCTGGACAGGAAAAAAAGTGAAAAGAAAAGTGCAAGAATAAAAATATCCACAAAACTTTCCAGCTCTTTTTCTTGACTGTTCAGGGGGTTTATTTGGGTTTTGCCACTCTTGCCCCACAAATCGAAGAGAAACTGCAATGAAGCTGAAACTTTCTGTCAAATCACAAAATTTTTGTTTCCTGGAATGTCTCACATTGAACCAGTCAGGCCAATGTGAAAAACATTCTCGTAGAGACTGTGGAATTAAGATTTGCTCAATGGGGAATGGCTCGATTTGCTTTCTACACGTCAAGGCTTGGCACAGCTTACACGTCTCACCAGCAGTACTAAAAACCCAGCCTTACAACTACAAACAAACTCATAATGGTGCTCAATTGCTCTGCAGAAGTGATTGCATCTTAGAATTTTATGTTCTGTATAATCCCTGTAAAATTACAGCTTCTCCCTGACACCACTTTGTGAAAGGTTACACCTATTAAGCCAAACATCATTACTGCTTATTTTGATGGCAACAGTGTTTAGGAAACAGCTGAGAATAGGTCTGCCTTGTGCCAGGTACCGTACAAACACACAGCAAGATTATTTATATAGATACGCAGGTGTTATACAGGATGATGTTTTTGTGGAAAATGAGCAGTAAAAGCATATCACAAATTTTCTAGCAACTCCAGGACCTCTTTTGTGGTGGGGTAAAAATGTTGCTTTGCCTGAAGCAACATGCTCCTATTTTCATTTGGTGGGAACTTGTGTAGCAGAAAAGATTTCATATTTTGAAAATGCTGGTATTACTGAAAGGCAGTGGAAGACATCTGTCCCAAGGAGTTTGCTATCTCAGTCATCATTAAATATCAAAGGAGAGGAAAAAAAATAAACTTCTTCATTTACATAAAGAAGTGTAAATTTATGGTGGAAATACACAGTTTCTCTAGACAGAGACTATTACTTTAAATGCTGCAACTTCTGACAAAAGCAGCAGATTTTTTTATTATTTTAAGTGACTTGGACTAGAGAGCAAAACCTTAGATGTGGTGGACAGTCAACATTTTATATCAGGAATGTTTTGTTTGTTGTAAACTATTTCTCATGTTACAAACACAAGTAAAACAAAGCGCACAATTCCACTAATATTTGTAAGTAACATCAGAAACCAAGAACCCCAGTGTTTAATATCTGTTTGAAAATCGTTGTAAGGGATGGATCATAAACATGATTTTGAATGAAAATACTTCCTATTTTAACATTTTTCTATAAAACTGGAAATGAAAAGGGCTATTCACAAGCTCAAAAGGATGGATTGTCTGTGGAATTGTGTTCCACTTCCCACCTATACTTTTTTATCCTTAAAATAGGTTTTAATACTGATTAAATTATCCAAACACTTATCATACTATAGACCCCCATTCTGCACCACACTCCCTCACCCCCCCAAAAAACCCCAAAAATCAAAACCAAACTCAGAAGTAATTTTGATGATTATTTTTTCCATGGTAAAATATGCAAGAACATAATAGCAATAAACGCGCTTTCTTTCTTTCATAAAATTCTTATAGCTGCTGAGCACTGCATGAGGACTCCATCCCCACTTACTTCAGTAGAAGTTTCTACAGCATCCTTTGGGATAAAGTCCTTAAACACTGAGTTTACAAAGCATTTAAGCATCTGTATAACTTTAGGCACTTGGGCTATCCATCCTCACTTAGAACACTTAAGCACTTAGTGTAAATCATGCGCTTGGTGGCATCCCCGACTCGAGGCTTTAGTGTTATATCTTTACAGGGCTGTCCAGCTTCCGTATGCAACTGAAATACAGAACCAACAGTTCCAGAAGTTATAGACCAAAATTTGCTTTGCTTTTTGAAGACAGTATGGTTACCAAATGCAGCTTGTATACCCTGAGCCTATTTGTGCAGTACATAAAAACCCCTGATTAGGATCAGATGTTGGCAGGGTCAATAACTTGCTGTTAAATGAAACAAATGTATGTGTTTCAAATGACAGGAAGCCTTTGAAAAGCAGCAGTAAGTAAAAGTACTCTTCAGAGTGAGGGCAGGACTGAGCACAACAAATGTAGCATCAAGCTCACCATTATGTACATGAATCTCTGCAAATAGCAATGCCACTTTGCCTCTCCTATTACTTCTCAATTATAGATTAGTCCTGGGCTTACTCTACTTTATTGGCTTGTGTCACCATGGCAACACATCTAAAACTTACCAGATACTCATCCCTCTCCCTTCCGTTCCCTTCAGCCAACTTGGAAGAGATTTGTCATTTATTTAGAAGCCTCCTCTACACATACACCTCCGTATGCTGAGTTACTACAGGTACTCCAAACAAGGCTGTGTATTTTACCCTCTGCAAGACCCAAGGTTAACAGTCTATATGATTTACTTCTCGCACTGAGTGCTGTACACAATTTGAGCTGTGTGTCAACTATTTGACAGTTTTCACCACAAACCCACTGGAGTCATCGGCAAGTTTGCTGCTGATTTAGTTACTTCTGGTCCCATTCATCTAATTATCAAACAAAATAATCCTTAATTAAAAAAAAAAAGGCTCTGAACTCTCAGGCACAAATCTTTGGTGTACTGACCTTTTATTGCCTAAGTCTGGAAGTTTCATTACAGTCCTAAACAATAACTTACTCCACCAGTTTTAGTGCTACTTCTTCCCCGAGATGAGCAATGGCAACATCCCTGTTTATTAACCTAGAAATGCTGTACACAGAAGAGCATGATATTTCTCTTTCAGAGCCACCCAGTTTTTGTGTACACAGAAGAAAAAGCTAACTAGGACAAAACAGAGCATTGGCTGAGGAGAAAACTGAGCCAGAAAGACACGGACGCAGGAGCAAGCTGTCCTCGAAGAATCCCAAAGGAACAGAAGATGCTGAGCACATGGCTACAACATCACTTAAGAGCCTGCTGTCAGGTCAGACTCACCCACCATCCCTATTTTAAGTCCCTGGCTGATGCTAAGAGGATGCTTCAACCCAAGCTCTCTGGACAAAAGGATTAGTCATGCTCAGCATCTTAGCACAGGCCCAGACTATTAATGGGATCTGGGCAGCTTTGGCATGGGAAAGGCAAAGGAAGCTACTGACAGCACACCAGCAGATTGGAGAAGATGGCTCCACCTAAGGACAATCCAGATGCTTTGATCCAGATATAAAGCCAAGCTCTGGCCTGCCACAGTGAGGCCTGAAGTGCTGGAGCCTGCTTCTTATTTCACATTGCAAAACCACCCAGAGCTAAGAGAGGTGCAAAAACTACCATAAAAAGGCAACAGTTTCCTAGACCACCATGATCAAACATCAACATCTGAGATCGGGGCCCAGCAGAGGGAAGGAGAAGGCAAAGAGGAATTTGAAATGAGGTAACTCACAGACTGGAAGCGTCCCAAATGAAACACACAGTTAGAAAACTGCGGAGAGCACCAAGCAAGCTACTTTAGAAAAAGCAAAAGTCCTTGTGCATTCCCAGAACAGAATCAACAACTAGTTGAGGTTGGTATGGGCCTCTGGAGATTTGTCTCGTTCAACCCCTGTGCACAAGCAGCATCGCACGTGTTCATAGCAGAAACTCTTTGTCCAGAAGTAAGACATCTAAAACAACCCTTCGGTACAGTTTAATTGGAAAAACAATTAAAAAACCCACAGTCCTACATGTTAATTGGTCAGGTCAGTGGATGTTGGTCCTTTCCCACACGAAAACACCAATTTTCACCTTCATTACAAATCATATGACAATCCCTGGTTTTGCACAGCCCTCAGCTAAACTTGTATGTCATCTCAAACTTGGCTCTGCTTGGATACATTCCACAGGGGTACCCTAAAAGCATCTTCTGCTACACAGAAGACAATGAGCAAATGAGTCAACACACACTGGGTGTGAACTCGTGTTCACAAGGCTCTTGACTGCCTATTCATTTCTCTAAGTGTAAGCCAGGAACAACCCCACTGCTGTCAACTGAATTACATCAAAGAAAGCAAGCACACACAGCCTTCTAAATGAAAGAGACAGTATCAAGTTTCATAGCTTGTATAAAACACTGCATGTCGTTAAAGGCTTGCAGAAACATGGGTGTTGGATGTGCTATTTATTAAACCGTATTTGCTGTCCTACTACAAGAGCAACACAAAAAGGGGATATAAATTTTCCATACGATGGCAAACCTACCTGTTTTCTGACATACTGGTAAAACTTAGACTAACACACATACACCTTCCATTAAAGGGATCAGGAGAAAAAGGAACTGAAAGAAAATAGAAGAAAATGGAAAAGGATACAAGACAAAGTCCAAGACACATAGTGAGTAAGGAAATAAAAAGGACACAGGATTGCGATTTTCAGAAATCCAGGGATAAGTTCTCAATAGAGCACTTGCTTTAGCAGAAAAGTCACCAGCGAAGAAATGGCCAGCAAAGAAATGTCCAGCAAAGCCCCTCCCTTTGCCAAGTCCCCCGCACATGCTGGGAAAGCAGGGCTGTGGCTCACAGCCCTGAGAAACTTAGGGCTGAGAAACTCAGCTCCTCACACGGGTCTCATCACTGCATTCCTTGCTCTAAGACTGAGCATCAGCTGGAGCACCCTTGCTGCTGAAACTCTCTCTGCTCTCCTGTCTGGAAAGTGTCTTGAATCCTTTCTTGTTTTGCATGAGTAGAGGACAAGAGCTAGATACCTTGGTGACACCTTTGAAGGTGACCTTGGTAGATACCTTTGAAGGGCACAAACAAAAGGTATGACTCAGTATTATTAAACTGGAAGGACAGATGCCTAAAGGCCAGAAACCGTGTAGATAAAACCACCCATTTGGGTGAGCCCTTGTGGCATCACTTCCATAGTGGTTTTCTACTTTTGAAAGGAGTTTTGGAGAATGCAATCACTCAAGGCCTTTGACGTTTCCTCATTAGCTGAACCACCACTAGGACAGCCCTGAAAGTATTGGCATAAACTGGCTTCCACTCACGGAAGCACAAAACCTCTTTACCTTTTCTGATCGTTCTCAAATTTCTAAAGAATGTGCTTTTACTGCCTCATCCACACCTACTTCCATAGACATCTCCTGGACTGATCCTGTGTGCTTCCCCTAGAGCGCTCATAGCCCTGCCTCATGGAGAACATTTAAAATCAGAGTGGGGATTTGGGCAGAATTCTACAGCTCAAATCAGTCTAAAGTCAAACAAGGAACCAGTGTGTTTCTAAAGATGGGGATAATAGCGAGCAGTTCAGCTCTGCAAGGAAAAATAAAGTTGCACAGACAAAGGTGTACACAACCCTAGGGTGTTCCACCTGAGGCTTCAAGTGTTTCAGCTGCAACTGGGCAGGAATTGTCTCTTATCTGATGTGTTGCTAAACAGCTGTAAACTCCCTTTACTGGTAGTATAAACAAACCTTTTCTTTAGAGAGATGTAATCTGGGTAACAGGAGAGGGATTCTTTTTGTGAAGTAGCATACTTCCTATGCTCTCAGTGCACCATGTGGATGATATTTGGGATGTAAGCACTACCACGCTGGAATGACAGTGCTTCCTCCACTCTTGTACCCCATCCTCAGACACAGTGGACTCCAGACAATGTAACAGATCGTCTCCATTTTAAATACTTTTTTGCACATTTTGTTCCATTTGCTTAGCAGGTTCACTGACACACGAGGCTGATCTTGGGACAGGAGCTGAGTTTGCTAACATCTCTTCTGCACCACCAGAAGCCAAGAGCAGAAGGATGTTTAAGCAGACAGACAACAAACAGCAACATTCATACCTAAGGCTTCAGGTCATAGCCTAGGAAAAAGCTCTTAGGTAGGACTATAACTTTAATCATGCGCGTAATCCCCTAGAATCCATTTATGGGCTTGGAAATTAAGAATGTACTTCATTATTTTTCTGGAGGGAAGAAGCCTATCATTTCCTAAAGCGATGGGAAATAGCAGCATTCCAAGAGAACTGTATCTATTTTACCATTTAATGTCCACATTCCTCAATTGGGCACTTCAAAAATAAACGTCGTTAAACAGTCTACCTGCAGCACTTCAATACCACTGATTCAAGGCTTTCCAGTCCTTCATGATTATTTAAATGTAAAATGAAAACAGAATAAAAACACAACAGAAGCAAACACCTTTGGAGCTCAAAAATAACAAATGCCCCTCCTGATATTAAAGGTATTTTTCACCCACACCAACATATTTGTTGCTAGAATGAAGAGAACGAGGCCCTTCAACCCAATGGTAATTTGCAAAATAGTTCATGGAAGAAAATAAAGATAAAAAGGAGTAAGGATTCAGAACAGAAATGTCATCTTGCTAATAACTATTGTTTCTCTATCAAATAGGTTCCATTAGTGAGGATGATTCACAGCAAACATCATTGCCAGCCTACCCAGCAGTATTTAGTCAAAGTAATGCTGCAACTCTCACGAACAACATGCAATAACCAGATGATTTCCTGCAACGAAATGTCAGTCCAATGCTATTTCTGTGAAGGCTGCAGCTGTGCCCAATGAAGACCAAAAACACTCCCCCGTCCCCCAGCAATGCTTCAAAGCAATGGTGGCGCCTTGTCAAGAGGGCAGAAGTCACACCTCCTCTCAAATCTGCCACTGATGATTTGCTGTCATTGTAGCACAAAAAATTTGCCAACATCTCATTTTACAAAAAGGTCATTTTAGAACATGCTTTTCTGAATATAACCTATTTCTTCAAAATACATGGGTGCATTTGTTCAACAAAAACTAGTAAGTGTCACAGTGACTGCAAAGATCAGTATCCAGAAACCCCAGGAAAAACCTAAAAGCAATTTTTCAAATGCTACCCATTTCCAAGATCAGAGGACCCGATGTGCTCATCCTAGAGTAGTCAGGTTAACATTTAAAACATAATCAACAACCATTCAACACACAAATGTAATGGGAGGAAAATCCAACTGTTGCTAGATCTGACTTGTACAAACAGGGTTTCAGATTCCAAATGACTCTTGGGGCTAAATTCTCCGTGTCTTTTGTCAACTGTTACTACCTATGGGAAAGCAGGTATACTCATCTTCCTGATTAAATATCTAATTACCTTACTGCAGGTACTAACCAGGGCATCTGTTTGCAAGCACCAAGGCACACATTCACTGTCCCTTAGTTAGGAAACCCACACTTTGCCCCGTGCATACACTGCATTCTTCCGGCTTTTTGCTTGCAGTATGTGCAGCTTTCTTGATCCAGTCCAGAAATGAGAATTGCAAAGCTGAGGGAGAAAAAGCACTCCAAAACTGACACTATCATCTGTGAAACAGGAACTGTCACAGCATTGCCCCACCTTTCTCCCTCAGCACTCCTGAGAACCTGGAGAACTGTCCAAACGCCTTTCAAGCCCAATTTCTATCATCAGAGTCATATCTCCAACTCACTCTCCTGCATGACCTTAACTGTTTTTTGAAAGGTTCCCAGATTCCTAAGACTTGGGAAAAAAGTTCAAACAGACCGAGACCAGCTTTAAATACACACATGACTTGCAGCATGACATTTCTATAGCTGCAGCCAAGATTTCCCTTCACATTAGTGGAAAGTGACTGTTCTACATGACTCCCCTCTCACATCTCCACCCTCCTGCACTTTTACTTTGATCCCATTTCATTTCCTCACTCTGCCCATACAGTCAGACCTCCTTCACTAACACCAGGCTGGACACTGCTGGACTCCTCTCACACTCTCAGTCTAAGTCTCCTCGGCTTTATTTGCTGCTCAGGTGAATTATCAGGCCTGCTACTCCAACTACTTATCTGCTCCTACATCCTTATGGGACATCAGTCTGAGTGTCAGCAGCGTCAGGAACAAAACGCTTTGGACTACAGTAACACCAAATTACTTGGACTTGGCTTTAGCTCAGCAGTGACAACTACCACAGCTGAGTGTTCACTCTCTTCTGGTCCCATGCACTGATGCTGACTTTATGATGTGGCTCAAAAGCTTTAATTCAAGGTGATCAGAATACATGTTACCTTCAGGTCTCACATGTAGCCTGTCTGCATGTGAGAATCATGATAGTGACATTGCCAAACAGACACTTTTTTTTTTAAGAAAACAGAAACCAGGAGGGAGGAGAAGAAAAAAAAAAGAAGAAAAAGGCAGTAAAAACAGAGCTGGCTGGAAACCAGAGACCACAAGAACTGTCTTACAGGAAATTGGCCTCATCAGTTACTAGATAGAACATTTTTTCCCACGTATTACATGGATCATGCAGGGACAGAATGGACTCAAAAAGACACATTATCACAGGACAATCTAGCTTGCAATCTTGTATAGTTGGGAAGAAAGGGAACAGACAGGCTGTTCCTTTCCAGTCCATACCAGCAAAGCAGAAAGAATTCCAGAAGATGCTTTGTCCACTTTATTCACTTGCATTAGCAAGTTTCAGTTACTGAGCTTTAAAATAAAAGCATCAAAATGTTTCAGTCAACATAAGGCATCAAAAGAAAGTCAACAAACCAGTAACAGAAACACCATGAAACAGAGGTGCAGAGCCCCCGACTTCAGTGGCTCTACTCATATGAGGAAGCATTATTCATAATATCTCATTTGTTCAGCTCTTTACATACTGTGTCCTTGCAGAAGTATTACACCTGTTTTCACTGTACCACTCTAATTGAGCTTAACAGCATATTTCTTAACCAGGTCCACAGCTACAGGCAAAGCCTTTTAATACAAAAATTTCCTAACCTGCCAATATGAGTGGTTTTGTCACAGAATGAGGAAATGTTTGCATTTGTTGCAAATGTGGCTGCTATTGCAGGGTGGCATTGTTGTTGGTCTAGGCCACGAACAAACAAACAGCTACATCTCCTGCCAAACAGCTTTTCTGATGTGCAATCATAATGACAATTTGGCTGTATAACCTGGTTAGGACTTCAAGCAGGTTTTACTAGTTACTCCTTGGTTCTCTGCAGGCAGTAAACCATAGGCTTTTCTCAAATTATGCCAAACCCTTCACTGAAAATTTAGTTTTGTTTATGAAACCAGTTCTCCCAACAGCAACACTACTAACGCACATGTAAGGACAGCAGACCTGCTGCATGGTTCTGCAGCATATCTAAGTGTATTAGCCTTATGGTTATATTGCTTGAAGTCACCCAGGAAGTCAATAGCAGAACCGGGCTTGGAGCACAGCCTGCCTGAAACCCACTCGCCCTTTCTGCTAGCCATGGGACCAAAATTCACAGAGATATTACACCATGCTCTGCGTCACAGTGTTCAAAGTCAGTCATGGTCACAGATATACACACATGCACAGCAAACTTCGGAACAATCCCGACACCACACTAATAAAGAACAAGAAAACCTATGACTTTTTTCTACCACTTGCTGAGCTTCCATGACCTCACTGAGCCAATTTTTCAGGCTGGTTCTACTGCTTCCATTATGTGGCTCTAAACTATCATTCCTAGAAAAGGCATTCACCAGCTTTTCTAGGAATTCAGTAACTCCCCCGTCCCCAGCATCTTTTTTCTGTACTTGTTAAGGACCATATTCTGCTCCCCCAATGCACAGTAACTAGTGCCTTCTTCCCCTAACATTCCCACTGCTGTCCTGCAAATCCACTGCTGCAGCGGAGTTCGGCTCTCGTGCAGCCAGTACAACAGTGAGGGACCTGCAGTGGCGTTAAACTACAGAAGTTTGCTGAGCTGCATACACAGATATGAAGGCCAAAATCTAGACCATAAGAAAGGACTGCTCTGGGGAAAAAGTTACATGAAAGGGCAAATTTAAACATGTAACACGTGAAATATCTGGTCCAGGAAGAGTAGGTAAGGTGGTCAGACTCCCTCCCTGAATGTACAGGTATGTGGCAGTGCTGTGACCTCCTGGTATTCACTCCCAGAATGATGTAATGGTTAAAAATTACAGTAATTCCGAAGTCAGGCTTTAAAGCCACTGTTATGCCTAGTTTAGACCCTTCATAATACAATCATGCAACAACTGCTCCTATATTACTCTAACAACTATCTTGTCCCATTCGTTATTTTAAAAGAAAAACATTTCAAAGAAGTATCCCATAACATGTAGAACTGTGTACTTCCCCAGTACTTGTCATGAAATCGATATTCAAAGCTCAGAAAAAATACTCAATCATGTTTGGTAGTGGAAATCCATCTTCCAGCAGCCAGCAAACAGAAAAGGGGATCTGGAAATTAACGTTTACTAGAAGACAAAGTTCAAGATGTTTAAGACATTGCCTAAGACATTGCCTCTACCTTTATTCACTTCTGGCATTTAACACCTGAAACCAACACTGTTCTCACTACATGAAGACATGCTCTTACAAAAAACATGGTGCTTCTCTCTACTGAAGAGTCTTTAAAATAATGTTGCACCCTGCTCATCAAAAGGTAGGTCGGGGGCTCCTCTGGACCCTCACAAAGCTCATGTCTGCTAGACTCCCCTTCACCTGGGAAGACAAGTTGTCTTTACTCCTGTATCATACACAGCTACAGAGTACTGCAAAGTATGAAAACTGTAAAAAACAAAGGTCATCACAGAGCCCTGAAGTTTTTCACCAACTCTTTACATGCAGATCATACTGTACTAACTTTACCACAGCAAATTCCCTATGAATTCAAACAAGCACATAAGGAGCAGCCAGTCATTGTCAGCCCTGTTCTCCTTGTCAAGGACAACACCAGAATACATCACCTCTGGAATCACAGCTCCAGGGAGCTCTGGCACTGCCCCTGCCCTGTCCTGCAGCATGGCTCATTTACCTGGCTCTGAGCACTGACCTTTTGGCCATTTTTACTTCCTAGCTGCTGCACTCCCTGCAGTTTACACCATCCCCGATCTAACCTCATCATGGTAAACAGTCACAGCCTGTTCTCTGCACTCAGGCAAAATTTTCATCTGTACTGCTTCATTTGGCGTAACTTTCCTAGATTTTGTTATTCCTGCCTGAATAAGCTATTTCCACATCTCTGCATGACTTTTCTTTCCAAGTTCTTATCTCTATGAAATGTCTTTTCCACTCCATCTCCTTCAGCACTTAGGAAGCCTAAAGACACATCAGCAGCTAACCTGTTATAGATCAGAACATCCCCGCTATTTACCAATTTGTTTCAAAGCACAACACTACAAGGATCTCTGCTCTGCCCTGAGGAGCACAAGAAAGGTCATGTCTTCTACTGTTTTCCTGCTGATAATCCAAGCAATCTTTCCTGTTCAATTTCCAATCAACACTGAGAAGTCCTGTGGTTTAAAAGCATGACCTAGCACAACGCAGCACAACATTACGCAAGACCAAGAGGAGACACACAATCACAGAGGCTTTGTGGAGAGACACAATGCCCCATAAAATACACTGTGTGTGTCTCTGCAACACAGGATGTACATGGGGGCAAGCGCAGTGCCCATCTCCCAACAACTCACCAATGCACCCTCGTCCACTGCTCACTGGTGGAGCAGAGGGTCTGCAGCAATACTCATTAATCAAGGGGAGATCAGACGACATCTCCAGAGGAGGGCAAGATTTAAACAGGAGAATCAAAGACAGCTTTAAGCCAAAGTGGTGAATGTGACAGTTCCCACGCAGAGTTTACTGGCATATGTATTGAGACACACTGAATTCACATAAACCTACAAAACTAAGTAGCGTACTTGCAGAGGAAATCCATCAGAGCTGAAGAAAGTAGCCTTTCTAGAAACACAAGCACTGACATTTTACAGGCTGTTTCTCAGGATTTCACAGCTAAAATATTTTGTTCAATCTGCCTGAAGAACAGACCCAGAGCAATGTGACCAGACCAGGTCCCAAGCCCCTTCATTAGCAAGGAATCATTTTTGCTTATTGCCTGCTCCAAAGGGTCTATTTTCAGACTCATAGGGTAGATAACAGCCTCCTGAGATTGCTGCCCTTGTGAAAGTTGATATGAAAAACACCCTGTGGGCTTACATCCCCTGAGAATCCCTTCAATATGTCTGCACCTGCAAACGCAAAACTCAGACTTTCACCCCATTTCCCTATGTCTTTCTGATTCCACACATGCCACTACTGAACTTATACCCAAATTCCAACTTTCAGCTGCTGTATGTAGCTAATTAAGGAGCTAATACGTCTTTCTGATGAAGGCAGACACAGTCTAATAAAGGCAGGGCAGTGTCTACTCTGCACCATTACAGAGAAGAATCCAATGATCACCCCCTTAACCTTACAGCAAGGGTTCAGCCTGCACTGACCTGGCTGCAGGGCTGGGTCATGTTGCCCATTCTGACAGAAGGTTCTGCAAAATGCCACCCCCTGCTACAGCTCTAAAGGGCTCCATGCAAAAGGAAAACACAGGATTTGCAGACAGATCAGCAATATTTCCAGACATGTAAGGCTAAGCTTAGGCTTTCCTGCTCAAAAACTCTAAAATGACATTTAAAACTGAAAAACATCCCACTGCTTTTTTTTTTAAAACTTCTGGACCAGCCCTCAGTCACTCCACTTAATCTAAATGTCCTTCTCCTTTTTTTTTTTTACCCACTCACAAGAATAAGTTTTATCCACAAAGTCAAGCAACTTTAAAAATGCCCTGAAACCACAAATCACAGCTGCTGTACCCAGACACATGATTCACAACCATATTAAAGTTGAGGCTTGCCCACTCTCTTCTGCATTGACACTAATTCTGAAGACTAAAAACGAGGTGCATATTGCTTCTCCTGCAAATATACTTTGTAACCTTGAACCTTCAGCCTCAGCTTCATTCCTTAGCTGCCCAAAGAGATTACAGTTTAAAAAAGACTGCATCAACCACATTGGTGGCCAGCATCCCCGATCCATCCTATGAATACTGCTCCCACAGAGGAACGCTTGCATCTTCAAAATTCATCTTCTTAACGAGAAATACAGGAAGTGCTTCCCCACACAAGAGCAGCTCCCTTGTGCCAGGCAGGTCTTCCACTCTTTCCAGAGCCACGAAGACACACTGAGGAAGGGTAGGTGAAGTCACCATAAAGGAAACTGATATCCTGCTCCTGACTTCTAGCTTAAAAAATATCAGAATTTGACCCCACCCCAAATGAAATTATCTATGACGCCGCTTGTCCAGGTAACTCACAGGGTCTAAATGGCACATCCTCCATGAAACCCACAGGTCTCCAACTAGGAAGCCTCTCCATGTATGGCTCAGCTGAATTTGAACCTTCTTGCCTCAGCAAACAGGCTGCAAGGCCCACGCATCTTCACACCTGCTGCCTCCATTGCAACCACATCTACAGAAGAGTTTGGGGGTTCCAGAGTGGCATCCTCTCACCCAGCAGGACCTGGGTCTGGGCGACTCCCATTTCTCTTTTGACTGCTTTCTGGTCTTTCCAGCCAGGAGTAACACAAGCACTCAGGCAGTGTGAGTTCATCCATCAGGTCCCAGCACGGAGCTGGGGAGGATGACTGGCAAGCTGCTTCTGTTTGCACATTTGTTTTTATCATCTTCCTGAACTGAGGGTTTTGCCTCAGTACAGTAGCCAAGAAAACACAGAGCTGCTTCAGCTGAGATGCAGCAGAACACACTCTCCTAACCTTTTTTCTTTCAAACAATTGCAGTTGCCCCAAAGAACACAGTGAAAGCAATTTTTTCCTGCAGGCACAAATAGGCTACAGCATTTCTCTGAACTGCAAATTATTCTGTTCTTAGTTCATGATTAGCAGTGCTGTAGGAACAGACCAAACACTTCAAACTCAGTTCTAGATTTTGTTCTGAAATATCCTTTACACAGGATATCCCTTCTGTCCTCTGAAAACAGAATGACTTTTGTCTATTCACTGAGACACCAGAAAACCATTTAGAAAAAGGGAATTGCCCATGATGAGCAGAAACAAACAAGCCAAGTTCTTGCACTACAGTACTTTTGTGAGACTTGCTTCTTCCATCTCACATGGTGACAGATAAACACTGAAAGCAATTTCACATCTTGTTCTCTCAGCACAAGACACCTAATAAATCCCAAGATGTAGAAAACACCCAGAAGGCTTTTTACTATTTCTTTCGGTTGTATAATTACAGGACATAGTTACGACACTCATGCTACTTCCCAGTCTGCCCCTGAAGAAATTAAAGGCAAATAATGTGGAAAAAACCACAAAAGATACTGGGGAAAATATAATTGCTGGATTTGTGTAAATATGGGACATCTTTCAGGTGTCTGGCTGGCTGGTACAGAATCTGGTGATATTCTTTCCAGAATGGCTTGATTTTAGTAATTAATTTTCTTAAATGGTTTATTTGCATAAGGCTGTGAGACACCTGACAGGAGGCAAAAAGCAGCCACATCAGCAGGTGCTGCACTGATCTCAGGCCTCAGTGCTGATTATCACCAGTAGAGATGCTGATCCTGAGGAATATTTAATTGCCTGCTCATGGCCCCCAACAATTTTCCCAGCTCCAGTACCTCCTTCTCTGCCATGCATAAAAGGCACTTTTTTTTTCATTCCCAGAAAGGGCCTGCCATGGGATGGCAGCCTGGGCCTTCTGGTGCCCACACAGCCTGCAATGGTGGTGTCTGGGAGGAAAGATGCCAGACCCTGCTGGCACAGTTTCTAATGGAATCAGGAAGGTCAAACCTGACACGGGGAGCATTAATGCCACAGAAAGCAAGCAGAAATCATGGAGTCATGCTGTGTGATGTCTCCCCAAACCTCAGCACTGAACCAAAGCTGACGTTCCTCAAAGCTGGGTCCTTGCACCACTACCATATCCAGCTGTTTTAAACTTGGTAGGCATCACACTGCCAGACAATTTGACTGGCCTGCCCAAAAAGAAAGCAAACTCTCCACCATATGCTCACTATTACTGCCAGGCTCCGAGACCAGCAGCGATGAGAACAGCATGAAGGCTTTCCTGTTGCTATGCTACAGATGTTGCTCGGTATCTTCATGGTGTATTTCTGAGACTCAAGAGCCTGTTTTTGCTGGCTGTAACAACTGCATGTGGGTGCAAATCTGTTGAAATCAATGGACTTAAGCAATTTCAGAGATAAAAAAGCATCCAGCCCTGATGCTTCAAGCTTTCTAGCACAAATATAATATACACGACTGCATTCTGACATGAAGAGCTTGAGTACAGCAATCTTTTGCTTCAGCTCTAGCTTATTATGAAAATGCATAATTGTCAATACAAAATACTGGCAGAATCAGTCAGAATTGTATTTAAGAGTCCAAGCTTTCTAGCTCAGCTCCCACAGCCCACATAAGACATTTGCCTTTGTATCTGCCTGAAAAAAGCATCAGCTTTTCATCCAGAGCAATCTTTCCTACTTGATGGGTTGGGGTTCATATCTTCTCCTTCTGAGCACATTGTAAAGTGTCTCAGACGCATGCACCCCTGCTCTAATCAGAAACAAAATACAAGTTTATAACATATCTGCCCATACCGTTATTGTTTGCACTGGGAAGCTACTTCTTAGTTGTTAGATCAGGATAAGCTTGCTCATTAGGATGTACAGCAGAAAAAGGCACTTTGATGGAAGAGACAAGAAAGCGCTGCTGCATAAGGCTCAGGAGATTGGAATCTGATCCCAGCTGGGCCACAGACTTGCCAACTTACTGCCTGCAGACAACACTGATGTCTTAACGTTCCTCATTTCCTCTCATGCTAACTGGAAACAATAATGGAGTCTCCTAGTGGAGACACTTTGTACTTCAGGATTGGATGTCTGAGAAGGCTCCTCCTTCACTGCCCCAACTCTGGAACAAAATACCTGCACAAGAGGTACAAGGCATTTTTCTGGCTTCTAAACTTGGCTCCCTCATCACAAGACTGGCAAAGACACAGAGCTGTACGCTGCTGGCGAACAGCGGCTTCCCTCTACCCACAGTCTTGGATGAGTTCAAACTCATTTGTGACTCCTGCACCTTTACATTCACCTCCCATCCCACCTCCATAGCATTTTTGTGCAAGCACTCTTCCCTGACTGGTGTTTTTCCAAACCACGTCCTTTCTCAAATGTAAACATTCAACCACACAGAGCCTCACCACCCACCCGGCTCCTATCACTGTTACACACATTTCCATAATCTTTTCTATAGGAAGATCATTATTTAGTTCAGCAGGTACCTCAAGGAAAAAGAAATTAACAGAAGCTTATAAAGCTCTGGATTTCAAATGCAGCACCAGAGTGATGTATTGAATCTCCCCTATCTCTGAGATTTTTATTGAAATAGTTGGAAAGAGCAGTCTGAGTGTGACAGCTCTGTCAAGAGGACATGAATCAGTTGAATTCGCACCTACAATTCCATACCACAGCCGAACCTCTCCTAGGACTGCACTTTGATGTCTATATAACCTGTGTCAAAGTTACAAGATGCTTATATAACCTGAATTATAACTTTCTATCTGAATTATAGCTTTTTATACCTGTATAACCTGAATATACCTATATAACCTGAACTAGCTTTTTATAAGTATATCATAACTTTCTATACAATGTAATAGTCAGTATGTAATTAATTAGTTGTTTAGTGCTTAAATAAGCAGAAACTCACCAGGTGGATAGTTTCAAGATAGACAAGTAAAGCTATAAATTAGTCAATTATAGCTATACTAAAAAGCTACAGGACGAACTGATGAAAAGCTGGCAGAGATAAAGCCAATTATCCACAAAGTGAAAGAATTCAGACCGGCTGGATCCAGAAAGGACTATTTCACCATAACTGCGCATGCTCTGAAGACAAAATTGAAAAGTTCAGATGTGAGGAAGACCTTGAGCCTTCATCAGTGCAGACCCCCAAGACCACCTAAATTGGGGAGGCGCAAACGCAGTGAAAAGGAACTATTTATAACCATGCCGTAAAAATATGTAAATTATTTCCGGCACGTATGTGATGATGTTGTAATGACATAATGATATTCAGCAGTACCTACTCGATAAATAAGCTGCGATACATGACAAAGGTGGGTGAGTTAGGTGGAAATATCCCCCTCACCACCGGCGCTGTTAATAGACAAATACCTGCTCAATAGACACCAGTCAATCGGGTTTTATCTCTGGCCTATCTTTTTGGGCATCAACTTAAAAACTAAGGATTGAGGTTTTCACATTTTCAACCACACCCTTCCCATTGACTCTTACTCAGAAGATGGGCCTTTGGAAGCTCAGCTCAAAGCAACCACCACCACAGCACTGAAGTGTGAGAAAAGTGCATTTATATCAAATGTCTGGCAACGTAAAGCACCACGTTTTACAGCATTTGGATTACAAACCTATGCAATGCAGAAACATAGCAAAGCACAAGCAGCCCCGTGTGCCAGCAGTGGGTGAATACGGACAACAGAGCCATGGACCTCTAAAGAAGTATTTTCCTATCTTTTGATCAGGATCAAAATGTTAGCAGGTCCCCTAGAAGAACAGAGTTGACTTGATTTTATCAGGATTTGAGACACTAGTCTTAACAGCCTAGGAATTATAAACTCGACAAAGTTATTTCAGCTACACACAAATATCTAGAGATGTAATACAGGATGTATGATTCGTGTATTCTTAGAAGTGTTACGTGTTTCATTCACACAATAAAAAATACAGATAATATATTACATATATTTTATATATATATAGTATGTATATATATTTTTTAATATATTTGTATACATATATATGTCCATGCTATATTTTAATAGTAAAAAAGGAAAATCAGTTCCAAGCAAAACCAGTTGGGTGAAAGTTTTAAAGTCAGTAACCCCTGCCTTTCTACATTGCTCAGACAAATGAAGTGAATTCTACAACCCACCTTTCAAAGCCTGAAAATCAAGAATTTGGTGAATGGCTTCCATTAATCCCATATGCTTCCAAAGTGAGAAGCAATACTAAAGAAGATACTGTATTACCTTAAATGATGAAGCATGTTTATGCCTGCAGCTTTTAAGAACTGGAAGAAAAATAACTGATTCTTCCTATGACTGTAATCTCTTTTTCCTCAGGATGTCAGCCCTTTTCTCTTACAGACCTGGCCACACTGGAAAATCTGACACTGCCTTTAGGCAGAGCTTCAGTGAGACACTTCATATGGCCCTACCAGATTAAATAGCTTTAACCCTGGTTTCTGTTGTTACTGCTACCAGTAGAAAAAAACCTACAAGTTACTTCATGGGAGAAAGACTTTTGACATATCACTTGTTAAGTGGTAATGTGTCCAGAAACCTCTGAAGACATAAGAAATGAAGATAAAAATCTATGATCAGGGTACGAGTTGGGGCTCTAAGTAACAGAAAAGCTTCTACCTCTGAGTGCTACACACAGTGAAATGCTCTCTCCTCACCAGTAATAAAAGATCCTGAAGATATAAAGGCATTACAGCCACTATTTTCAAAGGTTATAAGTGAAGCAAATCTTGTAGATAGAAATAGTATCTCCACCACCTGGGGCGCAGGGAGAAAAAACAGACACCGAGAAAAGCTTTCAGGAATAGAAACTTTTATCCAGGTCTTCACCTTTCATCTGCAAACTTATCTGTTTTTCCTGCTGTATCAAATAATCTCATAAAAGTTATTTTCTATCTCCAAAGAGATTCATCTTGCTTAATTTAAACCTTTCAGGTTAGAATTAAAGAGCATAACATCTCTTCTTCAAGACTGTCTCAGAAGACACCATGCTGCACATCTTAAAAAGGGTCTGACTCCTACTCCCACTGAAGTCAAGAGCAAAACTCCTACTATTTGCTCTGGTGAAGGATCTAATCAAAATTGTTTATTCTTTGGCCTTCCAGCCTGCTGGTGTTGTATGCAGGAGGTAATAAGGAATATGATTTTATCTCGCTGAATAAAATAAGGTTAAAAAGTATTGTAAGGGCCTACTAGCTGGTATAGTAATTTATTCCACATAAATGAACGGTATCTCAGAGAGTTTGAAGACTAAGCATTAAGTAGAAGCAGACACTTGCAGTTCTACAATATGCTGTTTCCTTTCAAAAAAAGTTGTGCCACCTGTTCCTTCCATTTGTCCTTTTTTTTTTTCTGAAGACACTGCTGCCAATGGAATTAGTCACTAAAAAACAACCCATGAACACTTATTGGGTTAACTAACTAGCACTCAGGAGCTGCTGGCATCAGTAAGAACAGCCTCCTCAGATACTCCCACAATAAATACTTGACTGGCCTCTGGGTTTCACATCTGGTGTTTGGTAGAATGTTAACCCAGGCATTTGTTATCACTCAGAAAACTGTCGCTTTTTAAATTGCATCTTTATACATCATACGTAATCTTGGAGAATGAAAGTAAAGTGGTCCTTAAAAGAACACCTATTTCTGTATATTCATAATCTCAGGCTTCGGATTATTTGAGCAGGTGGGAGTTTGGACATGTCCAAATGCCCAGGTGCACCTGAAAGAGAACATAAACCAAGAACCCAGTTCTGCTGCTGTGCAATACTGACATACTCGTGCTGACTTCAGCAGAGCCACGCCAATGAGAAATCTGGTCCGTTAGACTTCATACTACAAGCACACCTGATTCAGAGTCATATGGGTGCCAGCTCGTTTGTCTGCAAAAAGGTTTTACAGCCACCTCCTTTATTCAGCACCTCCCATTTTTTTTCCTCCCTGACACAGGACTTAGGGCTTCCCTGGTTCCCATCCTACCCACAGGCTTCTGGGGAGGAAGACATCATGCCAGCACCTTTCCTGCTTTTCCACGTATGAACACAGGGAGCAGCACACAGGTCTGCAAGGCCACAAGCTGGGGCTGGTTAATGCCACAGCTTGATGGGCTCCATCCTGACCTGCTGGATGCAGCCCAAGTCATGTGTTTTTCTAACTCGGCAGCATAGTGGCCGGACCACAGCCCTCCCACTGCCCAGGGCTAACAGGATTGCCCACTGGGAGTGCAAGGCAGCATGCTGCACATCACAGCAAAGTGCTGCTAGGGGCAAACACCACAGGAGAACTCTAGGTGGAGAAACTCTCTCTTCCTCTGCCCCACATGCTAGAGGACTCCTTTTTACAAGAGGAGAACTTGGGACAAGAAGACAAGAAGCACTTCCAATCAACTGGAATGTTGGTGGGTCTTTTTGGGGCAAGCTCAAGTTGCTTATGACTTCAGCATAAACATTGAAGGCTTAGTTTAAATAGCTTCTGCCTCACATGACACTCTCTGTGGTAACTAACAGCCATCAAACCAAAGGATGTTGGATGTGATGTGAATGCCTTCAACAGGGGAGCAGGTCTTTTTCATTTTAGCACAAGGAGAATGTCATACAGAAAACTTGTCACAGAGAAAGGAGTGAGGCACAAGGATAACATCCTGCTGCTTGACCATGTGGACTGTTCTCACTCCTCTGTACCACATGCAACACTGCTCTCCTCAGGAGCCTCTGCTGTGGGAGCTCTTTGCACTGCTGAACCCCTTTACACTTTCTGTTCCAGCAGTAGAGTAGGAGAGAATGGTAACGGTGTGTACATATGAGCAGCTCCGCAAAACAATTTGAGATGCATAATCTTATGCTGGGAACTAGAGAACCAGTATACCCTGGCAGAATGAAACTTAGATTTCTCCAAGAGATCAGGTGCCTTATTACAATTGTTTATTTGTTGGGCTACAGCAGATCACTTGCACAAGAGAAACAGTCCAAAAGCGCAGCAATTTAAAGACAGAAGTACAAAAGACTACACAGTGTAAGTGGTGATCCAAATTCTTGTATCTTTTAACAGCATAAAGGCAAATGTTCAGCTAGCTCTGTCTGTTTATAGGGCTTCTGTGAACACCAGCTCACTCAGTTCTTTCATTCTATAGACGACAGAGGTGTCCAAAAACCGAAAGCTTTGTCTAGATTCAATGGAAAGAGAGAAGTTCTTCAGAAAATGGCTCAATCACACGTGACCTTCCCAGCTCTCCTGAGATGCTCATCTACAGTCTCTGCTCTCTGCAGGAGGAGAGCAGGGTAAGCACACTGCTTGCAAGCAGTAATGACACATGAGAGCTTAATGTTAGGCTAGGCAATGCAGGTCTTCGGGCTCTCCTGTTTTTTGTTCATACCACATGGAAATTCATCATGAATTAGTAGAGGCTCTGATACCATTAGACACAGGGTTGTGTCCCTGTGAAACACTCTGGTGAGAAATAAAACCACCCTTTTGTTGCCTTTTTTTTTTTCTTCCAGATTCTCAGTAAAACGCAACAGTTGTGCTTACATTTAAAATTTTCTTTTGAGGACTGGGGTTTTATTGCCCTTCAAGTGTGAAAAATTAAGTAATATTTACATTCAATACATGCCTGAGCTTGCGTGAGACAAGCATGAGACAAACAGTCTTGCTTTCATTCCTTTGCTCAAGATACACTGCTGTCTGATGACCAAGAAGGTGCTTTGGGGCAGTTCAGAAAGTGATGCAACAGAGTGAGATTAATAAATGGGTGAAGAACTGTGCCATTAGACAGGTGTACAAGCCTAAGAGAGGGTCATAAGGAAGACAAAAAAAAGAGAGCTGACTATGATCTGCATGTGCCTTAGATTCACATGGAGAAGACAGAAAGAGAATAACAAAAACTAATAAAATTCAAAAAGTTTGAAGCGTTTAAAAAGCCTTGGAGCAGGACTGCTCCTGCAGCCTGTACTGTCTGTTCAGCTCACTAAAATGAGATTTAGACAACTGATTATTTAATTACAAGAAGTTCTTTTGCTCTCCGTTTATGCAACTTCTATTGATAAACTGAGCAGCTCAAATGCAGCTGGAAATACCAATATTCTAGGCACTGGAAGAACTGGATTACTCCTCACTTCTAAGAACAGACAGGAGTTTACCTACCCCTTTCACATGACAGTTCACCAGCCTGCTCTGAATTTCCTGGTTAAATGCATCAACTGTGATAAGCCTTTGGTAAGAAGAGACAGCACAAACAAACCATGCCACCAAGACTACTGAAGCTCAGACTAGCAAAATGCAGAATGAACTGTCCTCAATTTCCCCCTGTTGCTCTTTGCAAAGAGCACCCGCCAAACAGCTTGGTCTACACTTTTAGCTCAGATCCTCAGTCGCTCCTTCCTATTAAAGTTTTTGGATTTGGCCTCACTACAGCTTTGAAAGACCTGTCTCTTCCTGACCATTCAACTTTTTGCCTAATGAATCACGTTCCATGACATACAGAGGCTGACAAGGAGCAGCTAAAAGAAGCACCATGTACTCACTCAAATCCAAGCTAGACCTCTTCTCGCTGGACTAGGATTAGTACCACAAGCAGGGCCCCTGGTACTTTCCATTCAAGAATGATGACAGCTGGGGCCTTGCTGATAAATTCTCGCTCTTCATATGTTTCTCTCACTGCACCAGACGAGCCTTACATGACTGTGGCAATCTTTTTAAACATCTTGAGAAATATAAGCAGTACCTCTGCACTACAGCCCATCACAGCTGTAACACAGTATTTCAGAGCTGGTGACAAGTAATGCACTCCAAAACACCCAGCAGAGAGACTGCTGCTCTGCACTGAAATACTACCACTCACTCTCCTGCTGTGGACACATACTCCAGAAAGACTCATGCCTTCACACAAAGGAAGAAAGAACTATGACCTCCAAGAGAGAAATGAGAGGCTGCAGTAAGAGCAGCAATGTTGTGACCAGAAACTGACCCCAGCACACAGATGCAAGCAATGCGTCCCAGTTTTTACTCCATTCTCCACCCTAGAAAGAAGACACACAAGAACCAACTACAGGAAAGAAAAAAAACAAACCCCAGAAGAAAACTCAACTTCATCGTGCCTGGGCAGTGCCACCAGATAAACCTGGTGGCTTGAAAACTTCACTTTTCATGGAAGAGGAATGACCAAGTATTTCTTCTTCCAACAACCCCTGGATAAAGTGAAAATGGTATTTAGCAGCTCTCTTTGTGCTGTTTTTCACTTGAGCCATTCAAATAACTACAAGCTGTCTGCACCCATCACACAAACCCTGCTCTGAACAGATAATATCAGGGTGCAAGAGGGAAATCCAGGAATCAGCATTTCTTTGCATATGTGCTGTGTTGCAAATTTGCATATTCCATAAACAACCTCAGTAAACCATTTCAACAAAACAGAACTACAAATTCTCAAACAAGGGGACCATGTGGTGACTGACACACAAGTAGTCAGCACGTTGCAGGGAACTTTCTTGCCAACCATGAATCCTAAATTTGAAGCGTGAGAAGAATAAAATACCACATCACAAATTCAACTTTCAATGCTTGTGATCAACAGCGGAAGCTTTCGGACAGGTCATATCCTATTGCTAATAGGATATTTCCTACAGAAAACAGACATGTACACAAAAAAGTTGGCAAAACCCCGATATGTTTTTATTTTCACTTGTTTCCACCTCTGTGCCATTAACATCTTCACTGTACAGCCCAGAAAATGTATGTATTTTCTTTGTTTAAAACACCATTACAATACATAACTTATGTACATGCAGACATAGGAGGAGTCCCGTCAAACTATTTGGGTTTGTTTGAACAAGCCCCAGAGCCCGGCAATCCATCCCAGTAAAGTCAAGATGCACAGCATTTCCAGAGCCCTGGAATGGCTGATACAAGACCAACAAAAACAGAAGACCCACCTTGTGGTGTCGTTGTCACGTTGTCAGTCACAGGATATTTTATTTCAGATCTCCACAATCTGAAACACAAGGAAAAAAGCTCTCAGCGGCAGATATTTAAGGGAAAAAGCTTTAATTTTATTATATGAATTAAAGACTCATGAATTGCAACATGTTAATAACAAAATGCCTTCCTTCTCTGCTTTTAGTAACGTGCAAATTTACAACAAATTCTCTTCCAGTGACTAGAACCTCTCTTGCCATTATAGCTTACATCCCTTTATGTGCATCAGACCAGGTCCTACTGAAGAGCACAGGCCTTCAGAATGCCTGTTCTCACATAAAGTGAATATCCATGGAAAAGCTGATTCCTCAGAAGAACAGGCTACACTATGGTGTCTGTTAGGATCAGAGTTTCAGAAACAATTAAACCCCTTCCTTCTTTACAGAAAGAAGACGATGTGAAGGTAGAAGACCTTTCATGTATCTAGATTCACTGGGGATGATTTGCCAAAAATTAGAAAAGAGGTAATAGCAACAGCCACAAGTACAAGGAGCCAGCAAACAAACAACATAGATAATACAACTTAATTTGCCAAAAGCTTCCTTGTTTCCAGGAATACCACAGTTACACTGCACAGAAACAAATTATGTGCTTACAAGCTGCAGACCAGACTGATGGGACCTATTAATTCAGTATCAGGTAACAGAGTATTATGTACCACAGAAAACCTGCAACACGGAAGTGCTGGTGAGCAGTCACAGAGGAGAGTTCTCTCGTGCTACAGCTGTTTTACTGCAGGACCCTGGGCATGCCTTAACTGCTTTGTGCTTGAGTTACTAACCATATCTTACGATGGGTATAATATCATCACAATGGCATAAATGAAGACTAATTACTGCTTTGCAAATCCTGGGAAAGGCTAGGCAAGGGAAAAGCACCTATAAAGTGCAAATTGTTGGCATTTAGAAATTGCACTGAATTGCCCAAGAAGGAAGAAGGACAGACTTGCCACCGCGGCTTCAAGCCAAGAGCCAACAAATGGACCATTTTCCAGGGTATCATCCTCAATCAGCATGCACTCTACCTGCAGAACTAACTTCTGCCAAAATGTGCGTAACAAAACTCACAGGTGAACAAAGCTATTTAAGACACTCATTGCTTGACAGGAGAAAGATAGGGAGAAGATAAATGCCTGCAGGAATAAAAGCACTTTGTACTTACAGTGAACTTTGCTATGTGTCACTGTACCCATAAACATAGGGGTTGTCACTGAAAGCAATGCGAGTCTCATCTTTGACTTTACCAAAGCTAGAGAAGAAAACACTCCATTTCACAGAAAGGTAGAGGAGGACAGATTCAGTGTCTTGCCAAGGTTAACAGGAAGCAGTGGCTGAATCATGATCAGAAAGCAAGGACCCCATCCCTGCCTCCTTGTTTTAAGCACAGTGCAAGTTTCTGAAAGCAAAAAAAATACTTAAGTCTCTACTGCACACTGCTGTGGATGAAGATGGAGGTGTAACCAGGAGAAATGCAGAAGGAAAGTCAAGCTCAACTATTTCTTCTTCCCTCTCAACACCAGAAAATGAGAAGTCAGTTCTTACAATATGCTGGCCAGGCGTGGTCCTTATTATCTTTGGTTAATTCCATATGTCTGAGAAGAAAATCAGCTCTAAGCCGGTTAGACTTGCTAAATGAGATTTGTCTAAGGTCCCACCCCCAGGTGCAGAGTCATGCACCAAAGATTCAGCATTCTTTAGGAAGATGCTACTTGTCCAGACACTGTTAGTAATGGTGAGCAAAACACAACCATCTAACAACTTACACATAATATTCCCCTCTTGAGCAAAACCCCACTCGGCACCTCCCAGTCTCCAAGGAGCTCCCAGTTCATATCCAAACCAAGAGACAAGGAGGAATGGTACTGTCACTGAAACAGCAGGAAAAACAAAAACTGCTGCACAACATCTTTTTAGCGTTAGAGTATTAAGGCATTGCTTTATTCTGGCCAGGCTGTTGTTCTGGCCAGGATGTGCAATAGAAATCATTTTATCCATGCATTGCCTGGGTTGTGCAGTGAAAATCATTCCATCACACACAACATTTTACCCAATGTTTCCCATATTTATACAGATAAAACCCAAGAAATTCTAGTTCATTGGTCCTAAATTACACAGTTCGTACTATTTGGTTTCCTGTTGGCTATTGATGACTTCGATGCTAATTTGGTCCTCATTCTTTGGTTCTCTTATCAGTCTTCTCCCAGACCCGGTGTCTCCGAACACACCAGGGGTTAATGCTTGAGGCTGATGTTTCTTTGTGCTCGTTAATATTTGTTCATCTCCCATATATCTTCTGGCTATCCTAATCAGTTGAGCTGTTAAGCTCACCAGGCCTCACCCGCTGAAACAGAATCTTTTGAAAAGAAACTTCAATTCCCCTCCCCTGGGCTAAGGTGAACAAACTCCTGACTAAGTTAGTTAAAAAAAAATTTTAAAAGTTGTATTATTTCCAACAGTACCAGCAGCATCCCTTTTCTCAAGCTTCTGATGACCAAATGATGGACAAGCACACAACCCTGGCACTTCCAGCAAGCAGAATTTCCAGCATCTTTACAGCTTGGTCCACAATTATTTACTCCTTAAGAGACTTCAGGCCCATCCTATCATTCATGGTCAAAATAAAAGGGAAGCAGACTTGTTGCTGAAATGGCCATGAAATGCCAATCAGACACCTATTTACCTTCCTGCTACACTTATGCTAAGTTAACTTCGCTTTAGGAACATCAAGATTTTCCAAATCACAGCCCTGACTCACACAGTCTGTGGTGAACACCCAGCACACATTTAGGAAAAGACTACTAATAAAATACCACGCCAACCGCTCGACTTAGAGAAAACAAGATTAGCACTGCTACATGTTGGCATTTTGACTTCTGAAAACTTGCTGGCTGATAAAATCAGGAGCTTTCTTTAAAGACCACACTGAATAAAATTATCCATCCTTTTTCTGTAACTACAGCGGCATTTGCTAATGCTATTGGCTTTTATGTGAAGTCAGTGTTCCTGCAAGGAGTCACACCGACAGCTCTGGTTAGCAAAGTCTTTCACTAACTGCTTTCCAGTAACATCTGATAGGAAAATAAAGTTGTCCATATTTTTCATCTCCCAGTACACACCTGCCCCAAGAGATGGGCACATGCTATAGATAGCAAAGCTTATCCAAAAAATTCACTTTCATAGCTGGACACATTTTCCAACACCCTGGGGATGGTTCACTTCAGAAGACAGAGCTGGTTTGGCTCCAAAAGGGAGAAACTGTTTGGAAATCTGAAGATGGGAGACGGATTGGGTAATGGTGATCATGAAATGATAACATCAACTATTCAAACGTAAGGAAGGAACAAGTAGAGCAGATTAAAGACAGTGAATCTCAAAGAAAAAAAGACAGACTTTAAGCAACTCCACACAAGTCAGCAAGGCTTCATAGGAGGCCAAAAAAGGTGCAGAAAAGTGCTAGACATGGAATAAAGATACAAAGAAAAACTATTTTATAGCAAAACAAAGCTGGGACATCAACTGACTACACTGTTGACCAGAGAAATATGTTTAAAGAAGGGACCCACGTAGGTAAGTCAACTTAAGCAGATGAAATCTTACTATATTTTTTTAATTATTTAAAAAAAAAAAAAAACAACCAACCAACAAACTAAAACCAACCACACACTGGCTGGAGGAAACCACTGACACTCAGAACTCATGGGAGATGAGGGAAGTCCTAAAGCACTGCCTGAAAGCAAGTGCAGAACCACCAGCCACCTTAAAAAGGAAAGAGGATGACAATCACACAGGGAATTAGAGACCTGTCAGGGTAACTGACTCCCAAAACAAATTTTGAATTAATCATAAATATCTGAAAGACAGTTAGATCACCCACATCACCAAATCTACTTCTGTAAAGAACCAACCAAAATAAACTGGTCTGACTGAGTTTTCTGTTACAATATAGCATATTTACTGGAAAAGGGCAGCAAATACATGCTATACTCTTTGAGGAGTTGAATGAGTGCTCAGAGGGTTAGGGTTAGTGAGCCTGAGGCTCACCTCTTTGAAATATTTTGTGCGAGTAGCCAGAAGAAAACGCTGAGCCTAGAGAGTTTACAAGTATTTCATTAAGTTCAAAATCATCCAAAATCAATGCCACAAAACTCACTGATTTAAAGTGCTGGACCAGTGCTGCTGCAGAGGCAGCAGAAAGGAAATGTTTCCACATAGAGCTTCATCCACCAACGTCTCAGTTGAGTCCCAAAAGGCTGCGCCCAGGTACACAATATTGCTCAGCAGGAGCTGGAGTGCAAGCCCACATTCCTCTCCGCTGCGCTGACTCTTAGGTGGGGGCAAGTCACACCCCACAGTAAAAGCAAAGTGAACAATTGGATATTCAGCTTCCACAGTCAGGTTTTCCAGAGCTCTTCTGTCACAGCCATCAACCTCATATTGTTAACTGTTGTCTGACACACAGACATGCCTTAGCACAGGAGCTAATCCTCCAAAGTATAAAGCTAGCAGTTGTTCAACATGTCTGAAAGACTTGCAAAGGCGATTTAGGCTAATCTAACTAAATTAGGAACCCTCTGAAGCTGTAAATTGCCTTCACTGGACAGTCAAAAAGAACCAAGTAAACAGGATGGAGATATCTCAGTGAACCTGCTTCCACAACCAAGGTCTGCATTGTATCTCTTGCAATTTCTTCCAGCCTTGTGCGTTTACCTTTCTTTGATCTGCTCACTGAAGACAATGGACAGTCCAAGATTTTGGTTGTTCACCTGCCTGCATGCGATGAGAGCTGTGGCTGCACTCTGAAGGCCTTGACCCTGAAGCTCGGTTAACTCACACTTTGGACTGGGGTTCACATTTGAAGCCTACTGGTACAGCAGCCTGCTCACTGCAGTCTGTGTGAAGGAAGAACAAAATAATCTTCCATTTCTTTAAAAAGACAGAAATTTCAAAGCTCACTTTATCTCTAATTGACCTAAGACTGTTCCTCATCTGCTATGGTACTTTTTGATAGCCTCTCTTACCACTTCTAATGAAATGCAAAGTTTAACAAGTTCTAAAACCCCCAGAATATTTGAGATTGTTTACACATGAGAAATTATCTACGGCTCAGAGCTGAAGTGGAGTAATATAACAGATCTGTGGGGCACCTTCTCTGCTGTGCAAAAAGGGAGCAGATACACATCCAACACTTTTAATGAAAGCTGAGAGTCTAGTCTTGCAGGAGGCATGTACCCTTTGAACTTTAATCCCCCAGTATAAGGGACAAAAGTACACTGAGCACTGCCGGTATTTCTGCAGCGACAGAGCCTCAAAACTTCTGTTTGGTTTTTTGACTGATCCTGTTATCCATTTTTTAAAGCTTGAAAACATTTTCAAAGGTGCAACTCAAAACACTGCAAGGGTACCAACAGTGCAAGAAAATATGTTTTGTAACAAACAAAAATCCTTGACTTTCAAGAGACATCAGTGTTGCTCATCAGTGTCGTTACCACTGTTCCTATTCAAGTAATTCTTTTATCCTCATGACAAGGTACCTCTGTCAGTACGAACTTGCAAATTTTTAATTCTTTCCCATTCTCATTCACAGGCAATGTCTTCTTCATAGCAATTCTGATTTCCAGTTTATCTGGTTGCAAGTAACATTAAACCGTATCCATTTATTACCTGCTCTTACAATTTTTCAATTTATTGGCATCAACACTGTAAGAAGGTTTCCAACACTGGTTGGAAGCTTTCTGTGAAGAAAAGAATCGCCTAAAACTTTTTTCTTCTTCCATGAGATTTCATACTCGAAGGCCTGACTCCTAGCTAGGACAGATCACCACAGCTCTACCAAAATGCCAGGAAATGGCACCAGTTCAGAGGAGCCAAGGATCCATCTTGGACACTTGTGTCAGGAAACCACAACGTGAGTTATTCTTTCTCCATAGTGAAGAAGATATGCTTGAAAAGTATCTTTGCTTTCTTCTGTTGCCTGAGAATCTACATGTTCCCATTCACTCCCTAAACAAATCCTCAAGTGTTTCTCCTGTTACTCTCACATGTGATCCTAAGCCCACAAAGTCAATTGGAGCTTCACCACTGACCATCACTTTCCAACCACATTACCACACTCAGCCCTGCCAATCACAACTTTTCAATAGGAAGTATTAAATTAACAGTCTCCCTCTCCTTTACAGGCTCCTACTATTTTAATGTTCAAACATCTCCTAGTCTATCATCTTCGCCTTCCCAATTCTAGTACAGTACAGCAAAGCATTCGTTATGCCAGTACAGAAGCCACTGAGAAACTAAGATATTTATTGCAAGTTCCCAATAAAGTCTTTGGAAACACTTACAGACCTCAATTCAGATGACATCCATCACACAGTCTCAGCTGAAGCTAAGAGTACTCGTCAAACAGGCTCATGGCAGCTACACAACTTTGAAAAGGCCAGGAGCAGCACTAGTTCAGGGTTAGTAGTTTAAAAAACCCTCTTTCAATACCACCATAGGCAGCTTCCTGTCAACAAACAGCAAATCAAAGAATATAATGCAAAGCTTCAATAACACAAAGATGAGTGACACTTTTAAAAATGAAGTTCAATATAAAGCGTTCATATCAGAAATCAATGAGAGTTCTTCTGGAGTTTCTATGTGTCACATGCATGAAGGATTACTTTGGGGAATCTTATTTCTAATTAGATAATGAATCAATTCAATTTGTGGTAACCTAAGCTTTTAACACTCAAGTGGACTGATACATGAATCTTGAATAAAATCTTGAATAAAATAAATCCTGAATCTTGAATCTTGAATAAAAGAAAAAGACTCTGCCATTCCAGACAAGAAAAAGTTAAAGAATTAACTGTTCTGAGCAGTTTAAACTCCAGTTTCCTGATGCACAGGTTAGATAATTGTTTCTTTCCCAGCCTCTACCCAGATTCTGGTAACCTACCCCCCTCTCTATGCTCAAATTACTCACACAGGGCCAAAGCAGAGCGCTGAGGACTCCACAGTGACCCCAAGCAGCTTCCACTGGATACCTACAAGTAAAGTTACTCGGACTTTAAATGTGTTTTTCCACCTCTACAGTGGAAGTGCCCATCCATTTCACTGAAGGGTTCTCAAATATGAATTCCTCAACACAAGACACAGCAGGGTAATTTAAGAATGACTGATATAGAAAAGTCAGTATTTTCAGGGCAGTCTTACAGCTCACAGAAAACAAAAAGAATTAAGACATGCTCTGAAAATACAGGAGAAAAGCAAAAATACTGAGTAGCTGCTCCCAAACGGAGGAACATGCACTTAATGAGGCAGGAGTTCTGTGGAAACAAGTAATAATGTGATCCCATAATTAAAGACTGCTTTGTAGTATGTATGCAGAAGGCTGCCACAAAGACTGCACAAACACCCTTTATTCCAGTATTTCCTGAAATAAGCCTTTTGACTCGGCAATGTTAAAAGGTTCCTTTAACAGCTTTTTCGGTCTGTGATACATCATCTAGATGTAACTGAGGTCAAGTGCATTAAGAATCTGAGTAACATTTTGTGCTGCAACATGACAAAAGAGGCACTGTCTGAGCTGCAATGGCTGACTAGCACTCAATCTATTTCTACAGCCATACCAGAAACACACGTGGAAGTGTACAGAACTTAGAATTCATTTTAAAACTTTTTAAATAAATAGGGTGTTTAAATTTTGAATAAAATATATAAATACTAAGTCCTTGGTGGCCTCCTAGACCTTGTATGAATGAGTGGCATCACAGAAACAGCCATTAATGACACTACCCACTCAAAAAGTTAATCGGGGAAGGCAAGGACACATAGCAGGGCTTTCTGTGTGCCTTACCAAGAGACCTCAGTCACAAATAACAATGCAAACTCATTCAAATCTGGCTTAGAAACCCCATTTTTAACAAATTTATTAACTTTTAATTAGTAGGCACAAGCACCACTCTAGTTTTAAATAATCCTTCCTTGGGAAGTGCCATTATCTCTATTGTATTTGTATTTCAGTGAAGGAAGAATGCACTTTTTCCTTTATTAAAAGGGCTGACACTCAGTAACATAATTAATGAGCAGCTTTGAATGTGATCTTCTTTTGAAATCCTCTATTCAGGATTGGAACACTGTAATTATAGGTGCTGAGCAAAGAGTTTGTCTTGGTACATTTCAAAATGCTACACATACAATTCATCTTAAGCTTTTTTTCAAGATAGACATTTTCAAAGGTTCAAGGGACTTTCAAAAGAGGAGGTTTGATTCAATAGGGACTGGTCACTCACAGCAGATATGCAGAAAACTGCTCCAATAGCCCTGAGCTGACCACTGTGGCAACTATTCCTATGAGCAAAAAAAGGAAACTGGGCTCTGACACAGCAAGCTACAATTCTTGAAAGTAGTCCCTTCACCACTTAAATAGGCCTGCTAACCTCAGTCGGTCTTCCACACAACCACTTGTACATCAAGAGATACCAAGCACAGGGCTCAAGGGATCCCATGCAACATTTCCACTTACACTTCTTGGTTCTGGGCATAATGTCTTTGACAGCCTATTTTTTTTTTTCAAAAGACACAAGGAAAGCACTTGTGAGCAAGCAAGTACAGCTGCAGCGTTAAATAAATAAGAATACACTTGTCAAAACTGTAGACAATGTGTTGGTTTTAGACAGGGAAGGTGTTGGACAGGGTGTGCAATGTTAACCTAACTGCAGGAAGAGGCCACTTGAAGTCATTATATTCAGGATCCACATGAAAGAGAGCGGAGGGTTTATAAGCTGCACAAGTTCTGGTCCTCAGTATTTGGGTATGCATTAAAAACTAAAGATCCTATTCAATTATAGTAGGTTCTACAAGTATTTTCTGAACATTGGCTCCTATAAGCACAAGACTGTCACTGAATCAGGATTACCACTTTCGCTCTGAGGTGAAACCAAGAGCATAACTGATTTGAGCCTTCTGCTGTGTCACTTGATACCTCCAAGGCATGGAGCCACGGATTTCTTTTTTTTTGTTAATCCTGTAGCATAGTTACTCTGACACTGAGTCCGTCTGCAGTGGCTGAAGTGCACACTGTCTCAGGAAAAAGCCTTGTGCTGGCTGCCAAAGACTGAATCAAGCTGATCAGCAGTGTGCCGATGCATGCTGATGTTGACACTTCAAGGATCACAAAATATTCGGTTCTACTCATTAATCCTTTAATGCTGGTTCCTGTCAATCACAGAGCTCACTGTAATTACAGGTTTCAAAAAGCACCAATAAGATCATTAACAGAGCAATGCAGAGGACAGCACAACAAGAAAAGGACTTCAGATGCCAAATCCTTTCTATGCAAAGCCTAATGTCTGCAATTTCCTCATAAACATCAATGTCAAACCACAGGCAGAATTACCTGCATGTGGTTCACAGAGGTATGGTAAGCCAACAAGCTGCAAGAGCACACTGCAAGCATAAATCATGTCCTAGGTGCAATACCAGTCCCTAAAGTTAGGTACACACACCTCAGATTACAAGGGCTAAGTCTGAAAACTCCCCTGCTGGCTATCTGGTTGCCAGACATTTGCGCCAGAGACCCAGTTCTGCTGCTCAGTCTGTCTCCAGCAGCTCACTCTGACCCTGCTGAATAGAGCCCAGAACACATGGAAGCTGCAGAAAACATGACTTAATGACTCTGTAGTCTCACTGCCCCCTGCCACACTTGCAGATAATTTTTCTCTGCTATATACAGTGAACTTACAGTTCTTCAGAAAAGAATTTGCTCTGTCTTACTGGTAAATCCCTTCATCCAATTTTCAGTTTCTGTCTGCACTATAGTGGCTTTATGTTTCAGGTTTTCCCTCCCTTTCACCCCTCCCAGTTTACTGTGCAGCCTTTTTGCAGCACAATAGACAAATCACTTCCTACTATCGTCCTTCCATCAGTCTTCTTGAGTAACATTAGTGAGACATACAGCGGCTTTGGGTAGCCGGACACCTTTGGTCAAGACTAATTGAGGCAGACACTCTCTAGGACATGCAGGGAAGAACCTTTAGGGTGCCAAACTCTTTGAAAATTAAACAGAGCAAATAAATATATGCTCTTCTGTCCAGGTCTTAGGATTTTTCCTACTTCCTCCCTTCATGTGTTGAGTGTGAGATCTTAATCAGACACACAGACCCTGTGAATACTGTAAAATGCATGGCCCCTGCATAAAACATTGAATACATCAGGAAGCACATGTGCTGTCAGGTAACCCCGATACAGGTGTTTACTCCATTTTACCTCAGTGCTTAATATCAGCTGTCTTCAGCTAGGACAGTCAGCACTCAAGTACCTGTCATCATCCACCTGGACAAACTACATTGTTTCAGGAATTCTCCCTCAGGTTTCCCTTCTCAGCAGGTTGCTCTACACATTTCCCTCCAATTTCCCACTATCTTCTTGTAATCCTCAAGTACCCTTCCTCTACACCACTTGAATATAGTGGTGTGCTGGCATAAGGCCAGCTACTTTCGCTCTTGTCAGCACTTTTTTTGTACTGTTTCCAGAAGTCCTGAGGAAGATGTAAACCAAGTGCTGTAACAGTCGAGGGGTACTATCATGACCATCCAACAGATAAGGCACAAGAACTCCAGTATTTCTCTTCTCTGCTTAGCACTGACATCTCATCTCAACTTTCCACCTTACAAAACTCAAGATATAAGCACTCCTAGTTCAATACAAAAATTGCTTTCCCATCAGCTGACTGCAACAAAGTCCTGACATCCGTGGCCCTCAGGCAGATACAGAATACGCACACTAGAGAGGCAAAATTTCTGTGCTAAAGCCCTACACAAAACACTGCATAGCTATAAATACCTCACACAAGACTCTTCTGTACTTGACCACGGAAGAAAGAACATTCAACAGAGCAAATGACCATGCAGCAATCAGCAAAGAGCACTCAAGTCAAATGCAGTCATGGTCACATACAAGGGCACATTGAGTTGATGGCGTCTTCAGGGCTAAGGTCTACTTTGCACTGCCCCCAGCTCAAAGGCCAATATGCCAGCAGTAATGGTAACTGAACCAAAGAACTGGATAATTCTGCCCTAAGGAGAGAACATCTGGTAAAGGCTGAATCAAAAGCCAGAACATCCCCAGTAAGAGAAAGCTTCAGCACCCACTGTTATCTGCAAGTCTCTTGAGCACTGTGGATAGATCTTGTTAAGCACAGATGAGTTACCTTGCCAAGGCTCGGAAGACGATGCCATCACAACAACATGGCAGGTCTAACATCACTGCCGCAGAACAAAGGGGTGCTGCAGGCAAGCACAACAATCAACAAGATATTCAGCACACCAGAGCAGGTTGTGCGGCCACAGCCTGTGTATTTTCTCTCATTCCCGTTTACTCAGAAAGTACTTGCCTTAAGACAAGGCACAGAACCAAAGCACAACTTCCCACCTGAGACCATAAATAACATACCAACCAAGGTAAACGAGTCAAGCAAAGAGAACATACCTCGCCATCTCCATCAGGGAACATTTTCACTTGTCCTTTTCTTGAAGAGTAAGAGATGAGTAAATAAAAAAACCCCAATGGTTGCTCAGGGTTTTGTTCACTTCCATGTTTTATCTTTACAAGAAAACCATTTGCATCATCTTATACAGCGTTATCCAATGTTAACTCCAATGATATGAATTGACAGCTTTGCTTTCACCATTCACACCTGTCCAGGACACCAGTTCTGGTTACTAACCAACACTTAAAATATTCACCTACATATTCTATCCCTATCTCTGAATCATCTGACTTGTTCAGTAAGCTGCTACAACAAGGATTTCTTTAGAGAAGATATGCTTAACATAGCATATAGGGAATCCATTAAAGGATTTATTTTTTTGTCAGATTAGAAAATAAATTGATAAAATTAGACTTGCTTTCCAAGATAACAGAGGTGTTACACCAATTCTTTAGACATCTCAGTTTTAGGGGAGAAATTTCTGAAAACATGGTAGCATGTACAGACCACAGAATACAAACTCCTAATCACTTCTCAAAAAAAGTACACCTTCTAATATTCTGTGCCTTTTGAAGATGGTAACAGGACTAGCTACACCCAAAATATGACCCAGAAAACAAAATAGAAGTGATTTCTGCAACCAAGAAGGAAAAACCTAAAATGTGCTGCTAAATTGTGCAGAGGATCTTTACCTTGCATGTACCTCATTTGGATGATCCACTGAGGAGGTAGCGTGCACACACACACAGATACAGATAGATAGATAGATAGATACACACAGACATACCTCAAACACAGTACTGGCTGCTTCTCTGAAGCACTACAAGCTAGATATCCTTTCTGCTCCTCCCTTCCCAGATGCCCAGAAAATACTTGCGGATTTTACAAGGGCAGAGACCACAACTGTCCAGGTGAACACACAGCAGCAGCTTTTGGATGACTACCAAACACATCCTTACTTGGGCCAGGGAAAACTGTCCTGAACTGCAGTGGGACCCCAAGTTTTCCATTTCTGTGGCACTGTGGATAAGTGAGGAACCACTCTGGCACAATGCCACGGGCAGTGGGAGCCGGCCTGGCCTGTGGCTGGCTCAGTGCCCCCTTGGCATAGAAGGGCATCCTGCACAAAGCACACAAGAAGGCAGTTCCCTCTGGCAGCAATAGCCTCTGAAGGAAAATAAAAGGGAGAAAGTTGGCTGTGGCCTGGCTAATCCTGTAATCAAATAAACTTTTAACAGCTCTCTGGTGGTGCATAAATCTGGTAGAATTATGCAGCTTTTGCGAAAAATTTTAAGTAGAATTTGCTTTTCTTTGGCATTTTGTAGATATTTCTATTCTTTTCTCTACCTTGCAAGCAAAAGACTTCAATTTTTCCTTATAATACTTTTACGAATTTTAAAGCTCATCAAAGCAGCAATCTTCCAATTAAAAAAAAGTTGTACTGGTGATACTTAATCTTATTAAGGTATTTAACACAACAAAAAATGTCACTGGATTTCATTCTCTCATTGTAAATACCTCACCGTGAGTTTCCAGAGCCCTGTCCATCTACTAAAGTAGATGCTCCATACCAAGAAACCAGACTTTCAAATTACCTAATTTTGCAGGAAAGCATACACACATGAATTATGCTTTATAATGGGAAGAAGAGGAGCCTATAAATTGTATATGTGATTTCCAAAAGACAAATTATAGTCAACATTAAACATTTAGACAACAGCTAAGGAAAAATAACCAGAATAACTAAAGTTACTCATTCAAACTGCATGTTACAAGGGGAAATAAAGAATTTTCATATCATGTTCTGTTTGATAATAACACAAGCTTCAATGTTGTTTTCCAGCAAAAAAGGCATAATTCTGTTTATTATTATATTAAAAACAGCACCTGTGCTTGCAAGTATCCTTGTGAAAAAGTGCACAATATACTCCTTCTTCTGCAAAGGCCAAGGGAAAAGGAAAATCAAATATCTCAGTATTTTCTTGCTGTAACCAAGAAGGCTAATTAACAGGGCTGCCTTGGCAGCTGTCATAAAAATATTACCTCTTTTTTGTTCTTCAGAATAGGCTTACTGCATATTTACATATTTAAAACTTTTAAGTAAATACAAGAGGATGAATTTTTTGACAAATCTAATTTTATCATGATTAATAAAACAATCATGGGAACACACTCTTTTCCAATTATGTCTTATCTGCAGATTAAAACAGGTAAAATCTTGGAAAAACATATTAGATAAAACCAGGAAAAGCTTTCCATTTTGAGTCAAGTCTCCTTATCCTTCAGGGTTGCTTGATTTTTGTTGACCAGCCACTGAGACTTTTGGAATTTCAAACTGTTTGCAAACAATGTGGAAGTAGTTCACTAGAAACAAAGAAAAAAAATTTTTTCAAAAAAGTAATTTCTTCTAAATTATGACAGTGAAAGCTTGCCATCCTTTTCAATGTTAGCTTACATTATTCAAACCATCTTTGTTATGGTACATAAAATTAATTTCTGCAAAAACGCTATATGGTAACATTTAATGTATTTATTAGCAGCTACTGCCACAGAAAGAAGAATCTATATTACCAGATAAATTATAAAATACTCTTTTTGAAACTATTTTGTCCATCAGACACTAATGTTTCAGATTCTTTTCTAAATTACCTCCTGTAGTAACACGACAAACTCTGAAAACATTCCCAACCATTTCAGTGTTGCACAGATCAGATGTAGATCTTTGTTTTCTATTTTATATTCCACTCCTGACAATTATTCCTTAGATCTCGAGTTTCCCCAACGGAAATCCCTCAATTTCTTTTATTAAACATATCACAGTTTTAAAAGGAGATTCTATGTTCAAACCATTGCAGGAGTTTCCTTTGCAAATAGCAGCCTTCTGGGGAAAGGCATTTTATTCACGCCTTCTGTTCTTCTCACTTTGTTTTGATACTACTGAATTCACCATAAATAGATGCTTGAAAACTGTCGTGCCCTCTACCCCAAATCAATGTTTAGAAAAGATGTCAGTACTTTGGTTGGGATTTCTTTTCCTATGAGAATTTTCAGTATATTATACAGTAGCAAACCTCATCAGCTTAAAGGAAAAGATCTCCAGGCAGTACAACGATAGGATGGCAGAGATGGTCATAATGTCTCCTCAGCTTTCTTTTTTATGGCATCTCTACCAGGTTGACAATGGCAGGTTGGACAAAACAGGGCACTTTACCTACACAACAAGCAGAAATAACCACATATTCCTCAAAGCAATCACTGAAGAGCTGGGAACCAGATCACAGTTTTCCTTTCCATTCTCAAATGAGAAGCAATATAAGGAAAGATAAGACATCTCTTAGAAGTGTATTTATGTTATATTTTATACATTTAAATGGTACATCTTTTATGTTCTGTACTTTTCTACAACACAGTGCTTGGAACAGCTGGGATATTGTACTTAGTAGTCATTTCTTGATCCTCCCATCATTTTCCCATCAGCACAGCCACTCTTAGCCATTCAGGCAGCCACAATATATTATAGCACTTTATTTCCACCTATTGCCAAATCATCAAAATGGTATTTCAAAAGGACAGAATTAAACTATTTAAAAGGAACAACAGATGTTTGAAAAAATGAAATAAAGAGAGGTAGTGGCAGAATGACACACCACCATTCCACCTCAACTCCTGGGTGAGAAGCGCATTGTGTATTGCACATGCCCTGTTTTTCAGCCACTGTTTACACCTTGCAATGGTCTTCCCAGCACATTACTCTCTATGAAGCTTGATTTCACTTTAGGTGTTATTTCAGAGAAACCCTCAAAACGTAGCAGCACAAACTGTTTCAACTCTCAGTTCCCAAAAATGACTGACATTGATGCTTGTCTGACCTTCTCCCCATACATGCAGCATACACCTCCAAATCTAAAAGGAAAAAAAAAGAAGAAAAAGAAGTAAAGCAGTGCTACTGCAACATAATCTATGGTGGCACCTACATGACCTCAAAGGAAGGGTCTGAAATGCAACCAAGGCGTCCGAAACACTCCCCAGTTTTCAGAGCCCTTACCACAACTGTACCCAGCTACCTCACTGCCACCAAGTCACTCTGGCAGCAGGACAGACCAGACCAGAAGCCTGTGTGACAGAATCATAAGGTGTCTGCTCTGACGACAAGGACCAGAAACACATTGGGCATCCCAGCAGCTCTACAGCTGCAATAGCGCAGCATCCGTTCACAACCTAATCGTCTTCACATCTCCATTAATATCCCCACTTCTGGGTCTTGGACTACATCAGGGATCTTTGCATCATACAGCAAAGCAGCTACATATGATCATCCACGTGGAGTTTATATACAAAACAAGGACTAAACTGTCTTTCCAAGGTCCAGGCATAATTCAGTGTCCTATTTCTAAGAGCAGAGCTTCAAGCCTTGGTTTTTATTCTTCTACAGAACTTCAGCGTTTCAAAAATACAGTTCTCTCTTAAAGCACATAGACTGTTAAATAGCACTTGTCTGTGTTCAACTTAACTTGCAAAATCCCAAATCCAGTTTTACAACTGATTTTAAATGCATCTGTCATCCAGTGAGAAACATCTGCCGCATATTGCTGAGCTCTGCTTCCCCTGTACAGGAAGGGAGTCTGTCACTGCTGCTGCCAGCTTTGGAAATGGGCTGGTATGCGGGTAGAAGGTGGTCTTGGCCAACACACACCCATCTGCACGAGCAAAACTAGCTGAGGCAGTGCAAAGCAAAGCCCAGCAACAACCCAGTCATGCATACAACTTTTCATCAGCCCTCCCTGCAAACCCGACTTCTCATCTAGATCCCACTGCCATGAAAACAATGATAAGGAGATTAAAACACAGATGTATCACTGCCTTCCTTTCCCCACCTTTAAAATGTAACTATCAGACTGGCCTGATTTACACCAAAAAAAAGCATCCTTGTTTGCCAGCTTATACAATGTCTGGTGAAGAAAAGAGTTTCAGACAAGTCTGTGATTTAAAGATCATGGGGAACTTGATGCAGTGTTTGAAGAGAAAAAGTGTGCTCCCTTTCAAATGCAGATAAAATAGAAACTGTTTTAGACTAATATAAATTTAATTAGACCCTGCAATAGGTTAAAACATCATAACATCATTAATGTCCTCTTTGGGTGTCCAGGGCTGTCTGGCACATTTAGCCATCGTTTATTACTCTTCTGACTTCTCTTTTCAGGACAATCCAGCCATGTGCTATGTTTCTTGGCCTGTGGGATCGCCAGGACTATTCAACAGGATGGGAATAAAGAACCAACACCGTGGGAAAGAGGGGACTGGAATACGGAGACAGAATCACAGAATCAGCTAGGTTGGAAAAGACCTTGGACATCATCAAGTCCAACCTGTGACATAACACCACCTTATCAAATAAACCATGGCACTGAGCGCCACATCCAGTCTTTTTTTAAACACATCCAGGGACAGTGACTCCACCACCTTCCTGGGCAGCCTATTCCAGTGCCCAATCACTCTTTCTGTAAAGAATTTTTTCCTTATGTCCAGCCTAAACTTCCCCTGGTGCAGCTTAAGGCCGTGTCCTCTGGTCCTGTCACTGGTTGCCCCGGAGCAGAGCCCGATGCCCACCTGACTACAACTTCTTTTCAGGTAATTCTAGAGAGTAATGAGGTCTCCCCTGAGCCTCCTCTTCCCCAGGCTAAACAACCCCAGCTCCCTCAGCCGCTCCGCACAGGACTTGTGTTCCAGACCCCTCACCAGCCTCACTGCCCTTCTCTGGACACGTTCGAGCATCTCAATGTCCCTCCTAAATTGAGGGGCTCAGAACTGGACACAGCACTCGAGGTGGGGCCTCACCAGTGCCGAGTGCAGGGGAAGAATGACTTCCCTGGTCCTGCTAGCCACACTATTCCTAATCCAGGCCAGGTGCCATTGGTCTTCTTGGCCACCTGGGCACACTGCTGGCTCATGTCCAGTCGGCTGTCCACCAGCACCCCCAGGCCCCTTTCTGCCTGGCCACTGTCCAGCCACTCTGTCCCCAGCCTGTGGCACTGCAGGGGTTGTTGTGGCCAAAGTGCAGGACCTGGCACTTGGACTTGTTAAACCTCATGTTGTTGGATTTGGCCCATGAGTCCAGCCTGTCCAGGTCCCTCTGCAGAGCCCTCCTACCCTCCAACAGATCCACACTCGCTCCCAGCTTGGTGTCATCTGCAAATCTGCTGATGGAGGACTCAATCCCCTCATCCAGATCATCAGTGTAGATATTAAACAGGACTGGGCCCAACACTGATCCCTGGGGGACACCGCTAGTCACTGGCTGCCAAGCGGGTGTGGCACCATCCCCATCACTCTGTGGGCCTGGCCTCCAGCCAGTTCCTAACCCAGCAAAGAAAGAACCTGTCCAAGCCATGAGCTGCAGCTTTTCCAGGGAATGCTGTGGGAGGTGGTGTCAAAGGCTTTGCTGAAGTCCAGGTAGACACATCCACAGCCTTCCCCACATCCACTAGGTGGGTCACCTGCTCATAAAAGGAGATCAGGTTGGTCTGGCAGGACCTGTCTCTCCTAAACCCACGCTGGCTGGGTCTGATCCCTTGGCCGCCCTGTAGGTGCTGTGTGATGGCACTCAAGATGAGCTGTTCCATAACCTTGCCGGGCACCAAGGTCAGGCTGACAGGCCTGGAGTTTCCCGGATCCTCCTTCCAGCCCTTCTTATGGATGGGTGTCACATTAGCCAGCTTCGAGTCATCTGGCACTTCCCCAGTGAGCCAGGACTGATGATAAATGATGGAGAGCAGCTCGGCGAGCTCATCTGCCAGTTCCCTCATCACCCCAGGATGGATCCCACCGGGTCCCAGAGCCTTGTGAGCATCTAAGTGGCTCAGCAGGTCTCTGACTGCCTTCTCCTGGATGACAGGGGGGCTATTCTGCTCCCTGACCGCATCTACCAGCCCAGGAGGCCAGTTGTCCTGAGGGCAACCTGTCTTACCGTGGAAAACTGAGGCAAAGAAGGTGTTAAGTGCCTCTGCCTTTTCCTCATCTTCAGTTACTAAATTCCCTCCCGTGTCCAATAAAGAATGGAGGCTGTCCTTGCCCCTCCTTTTGCCATGAATGTATTTATAAAAATATTTTTATTACCCTTCAGAGAAGTGGCCAGTTCAAGTTCTAATTGGGCTTTTGCCTCTAATTTTTTCCTACATGACCTAGTAACATCCTCAAACATTTCCTGAGTTACCTACCCCTCTTTCCAAAGATCATACACTAAAGCAGAAATCATAGCAAAAAAATCCAACCCAATAAACAGAACAATCCATAAAGGAAAAGGTGAAAAATTTCAATGTAGGAGGGAAACAACTACTGCAGGTCTTCTGATAAGGAATTATTTCAGTAGAAAGATGCATCACAAGGGTTAATTTGAGAGACCGGGTATGGTACAGTGTGGTGAGCAGCTGGTACCACATCACACCTCATTACCCACCAAGGCTAACACAAACACCTCACACCTGGTCCTCAGTCATTTGGAGCAGAGTTCACAGTTCTGCTATAAACACAGGAGCTGCTGCAACACACTTTTTAAGAAGTACCATTAGCCAAAGTCCTATGTTTTCAGCCCTTCTGAAGGCAAGACCAGCTCTAAGCAGCTCAGGGGAGAATCCACCTTCTGCAGCCCTTGAAAGGCATATGTCCTCCTTAAAGGGAAGAAGTACGTGTGCAGGTTGGGGGACAAGAGAGCAGACACTTTACTGATGTGTGGGGACAGCAGAGCATGGCCATAACTCTGGATGAATCAGTGTTCAGCACTCCTCCATCCTTGTCCTACTCTGTCCAGAACAACAACATCTTGTCACAAGTCGTTATGCTGCCTAGCCTAGGCAGCCTCCCTTGCAGCACACACACAGCTGCTGCTAGTGCACAAATAGTTTTATAACAAGGGCACTTAGCTCCAGCATCCACTTAAGCCACATGAAAAATCAAGTCCCAATTTTAAGAGCCACAAACATTTCTCAGCCTTGCTGCAGCTTCACAGACTCCACTTGACAACTCTCTACAGGCACTAAGATTTCAACAGAGCTACTCCACTTCTATACTGGCTGAATAAGAAAAAGAGAAAGCTCTGCTTTAGGAGCTAAACAACATCTTCAAGTCCAGTAAGAAAAACAGTAAATAAATACATACCCTGGGACATATCAGAACATACTCTAAATACTGATAAAGTTTGGGGTTTGCTGCCCTTAGTGACCTTCTGTCCTGAATTAGCTGCTGAAATGAAAACTGATTTTATTCTCTGTTCTTTTGGCCCTCAGACAGTTCTGACAGCCCCATTAATGTTGCCTTGTTTATCTCTTCCTCATGGCTTCTCATCTGAACAAATATTTATTTTTGGTTCTTTTTAATTGTGTATGCAGTTGTCACTACTACCAGACAGCACTTCAGAAGGATTAACAATAATTTCCATACTCATTTGATGGACACTCTGCTATGTTCTCCACTCTATTCAGAAATGGGAAAAAAACTACTGATTAATGATCATCAACTATACATCAAGTTTCTCACAGGAATTGTATTATTGTCTCATTTACAACAATATTTATACCCTTAAAACAACCAGCTTCATGGATTACGGCTCCAAGAAGATCAGAATAACAGAGGCCCAAAGAAAATTACCTATCTCCTTGGACAATAAATCTTCTCACAAACTTGGGATGTATATTTGGCACAGTTCTGTCACTCTTAGTCAAGAAGATCAAAATCTAAAAATATGTTTATCAGCAGAAGACTACCTGTGCAGACACAGTTTATTTAAGGTATTGGTAATACTCGAAAGGACTGTAAATCTAGGCAATCAGTAGTTCTATAGGGCATCCTTGTAAGAAACACCCTAATATTTTCAGACCTTTACACAGTACGGGGGAAGAAAACTGTCATTCAGTCAGTCCTAAATAACGATTTTTAAACATATAAGCAGCACATCTGGCTTTGTAGTGGCAGCAACGACATACTTGGGATTTCAGCCTTTTAGAATATATTTAACTGTGCAAACACAAAATCCTAAAGCCAATGAGTTCCACTCATTGTTCATTATTTCCTGCAAGAACCTCACCTGTAGTACAAAGGCAGTGAAACAAAGCTACCGTAGCTGAACTAGGCAATTAATAGCAGGAAAGAAGTAGCAAACCAGAAACAGCAATACAGAAAATTAAGGATTATTTCATGCACATGCAATTCATTTAATATGACACTTTAAAATTATGTTTTGTTTGCCATTCACAGACTGCTTGTACTGCCTGCAGTACACTCTTCTTTTCGTATCTTAATATAGTAAGTATCAATGGAAATAAACTTATCATCCCGTGAAGAAAAGGTTAGTGGCATGCAACAACTCACCAAGTGTGAAAATAAAATGCTATCAGACAATTTTTTTCATACCAGACATGTCATGGAGCCACAGATGAAATCAGGACCTCATCTGAGTCACGCAGCATCAGAAATCATGTAACAACTTCTGAAGAGTTTCTCATTTAAAGACACCAAATTCACCCCCGCTCTCCCAAGGGGAGCAGAATAGCTCCCAGCTGCTCCTGCCTAAGCAGGGAGGACATAGAGGTGAGGGCTGAGATCCTGGTACACAAGCACCTCCTGAACCTCCCAGTTCATCCTCCCACACAAGCAAATCACACACTACAGCTGCTATCTGGGGCAATATCCAGATACTACATGTTTAGGAAACTACAGGGTATGTATGTTTGATACTGACCAAAGCACTGTTAGCAGGGTAAGAAAAAGACCACAGGAGAGAACTAATTAAACCTCTCTACACAGACATAAATGTTTTGTCCATTTTCTTCTTGTTGGTTTGGCTGGCTTCAGTTTGCTTCTTCAGTGTTCCTTTGTCTTTGTGTATGATCCATCCACTCAAATACAAATGCAGAAGACATATCAACCTTTACTGTGTAGTAATAACACCAGGACAGTCGAAACAAACATTTTATTCCCCAAGAACATACTATTACTGAGAAAAGTAAAGTGGACCTAACTGAATTCCAGTAGTTTAAGCAAACAGCCTCTGAGTTGTTAAGCAACATACTGCCTTACAGGCAATGGTGCCTGTGAGAAGACCTTGAAAACAAAGTTTAGATCTCCTACTCCATCTCCCCTTCTCATTCACCAAGACAGATGGAAAACAAATGTTTCTGGAGAATTATCACCATGATACTTCCCCAAGACAGAAAAGCAATGAGATTTGATCAGGAAATACATTACGGTAGATTTTCTCAAACCTCACTTTGCAGTGCACGTGAAGCTTTCAGCAGCAGAGAAATTATACAGACTAATTTTGTCTGATCAGAACCTACCAGATAAAATTTCAGGGGTCAGTGAGATTCTGCTGTTAGAGTGATGGTCGCACAAATACCATGTTCATGTGTTCCCCTGCCATGTTCATTTGCTAAGGGATATTGCACAGGGCTCAGATCTGGCAGAGAGCCCAAGTGCCGTAATGCACTGGAACGAAGAGATCATTGTGAAAGCAATAGACCTTAATAATAGTCTGATACTAGCCAGAAATGAAAGCTGCTGTTTATCTCGAACACTTTTTAAGAGCTTCTGAAAGATGTTTTCAATCTTTAAAGAAAGAAACTTTTTAGTCTAAGCATTTCCATAGCAGATTCCCAAGATGGTACTGAGATACAAACCAGAACCTGGTATTGCTCCTGTTTTTCTTCCAGGCTCACGCACTTTTCACATCCTACCCTACAGAAGTCAGTCTTAACCAGGCAGAAGACATTTAACTCTGGCATAAGTTACAACTTATGTTACAACAAGCCAGCAGCTTGATCTTGGTAAAAACATTTGTCACCCACAGACTACCCAGAGGAGAAAAAAAGTAACCTACAATCAGTGGACACATTCTGATGCTCAAAGATAACAGCTGCTGTGCAGAATCAGCTATTTTGGCCATGAATTGTCCATGGGCCATGTGGTTGTTCAGCAGCTGAATTAAGTGTCGGAAACAAAACCTGCCTCTTCCTATCTTTGCTATGATCTTCTGTTGACCCATTTGGGCCTCTGTGCCCTCTTGTCTTCAGGAAAAGCAGTACAGCCCTTTCCCTGGCACCTAAAATAGACTCTTTGCCAGGCCAGAAATATCGCATAGAGAAGTTCCTTTTAATAAGCAGCTACAGCATACAAATGTAGGAGAGGAAACAACCCGGTCTGCTTCAGAAAGCTACTCTGCTAGTTTTGTACATCCACTGATGTTCCTTTGCTGTTCTTCACAACTCCACTGCATTTACACACTGCATCCAACAGCTTACAGCAAACTCCCCACACCACAATGGCAGCACAGTGTGAGCCGGTACAGGGGGAGGACTTGCACACCTGCTTTACTGTCTCTGTAACACTCAAAGTCAATGCTAGAACTCAAACCCATGGCTACAGAAATCACACCAGAGCTGACTACTCTCAAGCACATCTGATCTTCCTCATCAGTTTCCGTTCAAGAAGCCACAGTATTCACACAGATCTAGAATCACAGAATGACACAGGTTGGAAGGGCCTCTGGAGGTCTCTTGTCTAAGCACCTATCCCACACAGCTCACTCAGACCTCATCCAGCTGAGCTTCAAAATACCTCCAGGACTGAAGTGTCTTCAGCTCCTCACAGTCTCTGTTCCTATGTTTGACTATCCTCATGGTACAGAAGTTTTTCCTATATCTACCTGGAATTTACGCTGTTTCAACTTGTATCCTTTGCCCTGGTTCCTTCATCATGCCCTTCGAGAAGAGTTGAACAGCACCTTTTCTATACCCTCCCTACCCACAAGGTAGCTAAAGGCAGCACTGAAACTCCTCCATAACCTCCCCTCTTGCAGATGGAAGAAAAACATTTCTCTCTCTGTCTCTCCTCATACCTTGCTGCCCCCTTAATCACCCACTGGACTCATTCTATGACATATCAATGTTGTTTTTACACTGGAGAACCTCAAACTGGCCACAATATGCAATACTCATAATCAGCTGTGATTCCAGAGCTCATCTGTCTGAAGGGTGTATTGTTGCATGTTTCAGCTAAAAACAGTGCACCTGTGTGCAACTGAGACATGAAAGCACTACAGTTCTGCAGAGTGGCATTTCCAAAGACAGACAAGGTAAGATGCTTACCAGAAATTGATTTACTTTATCAAACCTTTGCTCTTAACCTACTTTGCAGTGAGACCTCTTTTCCCATTGTGAAGCATTTTGGAGATTCAATGCTTTTCCTCTGTCTTGAAAGCAAGAAACACCCTGATGCAGCGTATTACATCTGAACAAAAGTATGTATTTTATGGGTACAAGCTCCAGCTTAGAGCTAAATCTTACTAGGAAATAGCACAATAGCTCCCAATGACACATTATACCACTGTTGTGGAATTTCCCAGAAATGCAGTGGCACATGTGGAGTTCAGGTCTATCCACACTGCCTGCTGTGACAGACTGTATTTCTCACACAGAAAGGAGCAATCATTTGAACTCTCAGCGATGGGACTCCCCACCAAGAAGAAAACATAATAAAACTTCACTAAGTGACTCAGAAAGCTGAGACTGAGTGAAATGCAAAACCCTCACTAGCTTCTAAAAACAAACTTGAGTCTCTGTGCAGCAAGAGCATCTCAACAGCTGGAAAGGTTGGTCTAGTGTCATGCGATCCATTCAGCTAAATAAAAGTCTGGAAAATTTTAGATATTTAGATATTTCTGATCCCTCACTTTAAGTGACTGGAATGCTCTAAAAAACAAAGTATGTTACTAAGCAGCCAGAATCAGAATATCTGTAACAAATCACTGTCATCTTTTGGTCAGACAGTGAAACCTAAAACTCCATCTGACTGTATCAGACTTTTCAGGACAACCACTCAAACCTGCACACACAAACTACGCAGCTGCTGCCAGCAAGCCTCTCATCTCCTGCATAGGAGGAAGTCAAGGCTCAATCTGCCTTCCTCTACTAGGAAGGCCTAGTAACAAGAGAGGGTACAAACTACAGGAAAAATGCCTAACCTGCTAGCAAGAAATTAAATGACCCATCCAGTTATGAATCACCACTGGTCTACGGCAGCAGAGAATGCCCTTGATTGTCACATGGCACATGTAATCCTAGCCAGCAAGGGCAAAGCCCTGAAAGTACTCTGTCTACAATACAAGGGAACACATCTTCCTGCAATTACAGGTTGGACCAATCCATTTTGTTTTGAATTCACCCACTCATCCCCACCAGTTTTCCCAAGTCTTTTAATCTCCCTTCCCAAACCGCCATGACACCGAAAAGAAACCAAGCATTAGCTGAGGTGTCCACTTGCAGGTGCTGTCAGTGCCTCTGACCACAAGCAGTTCCAAAGGCTGAAATGCAAACACTTGCTCTAAATACAGAGCTGGTTTTAAACTGCAAGGAAGATTTTCAAAAAATAAACGCAAAGCTGGTCTTCCCATACTGCCTACAAAAGAAAATGCATGGGTAGCTCTCCAGTTACTACTCCCCAGGCATCATAAACACACTATCTCCTACTGGGGCTGCCTCCCCACAAGCTGTCAATCCAGCTACTCACAGGAATTTGTTGAACCAAGCTAAGTCAGCACAGAGCTACCACTGCACAGTAACTCAGTTCACCAAACTGGGAGAGAGAGCCTGCAACACAGATGGCTCAGCCAGGAATGTGCATCAGTGGTGGAAGCATTAACCTCTGCCACAAGCACAAGTGCTCCAAGAAGATGACAAACAAAAAAATATTCTTTTGGAAGGTACAACAGCACTGTACTATCTGTCACTGTGCCTATCTGTACTATTCTTCCCCAGGCCTCGCTCACTGTGCTGCTTCACCCAACCCTCATGCCTACATGAAATTCCATGATGGTGCAATCCAGCTGCTGACAGACAGAAATCCAGGTCACAAGATCCATTATTGACGCAGCTGGCATCTTCAGTGGCAGCATCACCAAAGATGCCAAGGACTGAATGGTCACACACCCCAAGCAGAAATGGATACTCGCCCTCCAGTAATTGATAGAAAAATATTAGTGCATGAATTTATTAAATGCTACTTCTCCATCTTTGAGGGCTGATGAATAACAAAAAGAAGGATTCACAAACGACTTATCATAAAAACAGCAAAACAAACACTAAGATCTGTTATTAAGAGAGGACTGTTTCAGCAACTCCACCCTGAAGTGCTAGGCTGGAGTCTCCAGGTCTGCCTCTGCACAGGGCAGTATCTCAAATGCTGCACTCAAGCTGCATGTTTACTATTCCTGTTTCTCTTGCTTCCAGGACTATTCATCCAGATTCCAGAATAGTGCAAAAAGTCATTTTTGAAACAGAAACATGTAAATTAACTCTTCATATTAAATTCATACTTGTCTTCCCTTCAGGAAACTCTGCACTCAGTATGCCAGACACTATTGCTAATTCACCAAATGGACCACTCGAAGAGAGAATTACTGCAAAGCAGACGAGAATGACTTCCTGGAAATCACTCAGGTTTTGTGCAAGGCATTGGTTCTTCTCAAGGCAAAGGAAGAAGGTGGAATGCAGAGCCAACTCATTGCAGAGCCACAGTGGAGTCACGGCTTCCCAAAGCAAACCATTCCTTTTCAGAGCACCCCACCGGAACCAGAATGGCTCTTTCCAGAGCACGCTGTAGGATCAGGACCTGTATCCATAAATATGCATCCATATGGCACTGTCACAGCATGCCTGCATGATGAAGAAGCCTCACTAAAAGCCATGGCATGCAGGGACACAACCTTAAACGTACCTGTGTCTCTAGAGGGGCAGACAGATGCATGCCAGGACTTACCAATACCACCCAAGCATCTTACTTCCCAGCAGTCCCAGCAAAGCTAGGACTTGGAGACTCACAGATTGTTTGCAACTACAGGAAGGCTAAGCATGCTTTATGGGGAAAAAAAAAAACTAACAAGACAAAACAGGCATTTTAAAAAGTAAAATTCAAGTGGCAACGGCAAAACTGAATTTCTCCTTTTGAGATGGCAGTCCTCACCACAGAAATCCAACCCCAGATGACAGAATGCTAGCAAATTTTTTTATCTGACATAATCTAAATATAACAATTTATTTTTGTTATGATATGGTTAAAGAAATCTATTCAGGAGAATATATCTGAAGCCAACTTTCAATGACAAATTTTTCTTTTTTTTTTAATTGCTAAGTTATTATTATTCTGTAATCTCTAAAAATACTGAAAGTCCTTATGATGGAAACACAGTCTTAACTACAGAAAAATAACATTCTGATATTTGAGCACACTCAGGTTTTTTTGGTTGATGTCAGATGTTAAAGTAGGTATAATTCCTGATTTCCTAAAGTTGCATATCCTTCTTTGTCAGAAAAATACTTGTCTGCAAGAAAAAAGCTCCTGTGACAGCTAGTCTTCACCACTATAGCCACCTGATCCAGCAGACAAACCGTGACTTTTCTGGTTTTAGACACTAAATCAACTTTTATTAAAAAGAACTCCCTTCGCCTAGAGCTGCAAAACGTATTGCTATAGAATGCTTATTTTTGTGGTGATGCCAGAGATGAGAAATAGGGGCAAAAAAAGAGAAGGAGGTATCGCAAGCTCATTAAATAATCTGAACACAATGCAAATGCACTGAAGATAAATTTAATGAGCATTAGGAAAAGTAAAGTGAGCTACAACTTCACATGTTCTCTTCCTCTCTGTTAGAATAAAAACTTAACTATGACCACTAAAGCCTTTTTCCTCATTCCATCTCATGAGCTAAAATAACGACACACTTTTTGAGGAGAAACACTGCCCCTGTACTGAAGACCTTCTTTGATCTTACTTACACTGCATGGAGGGAATTAGGACATCAACATCTGGGCCAAAGTCCTCTGGACAACTGGGAGCAAGACAACAGGTGGCACCTGGGCAGCCCGATTGTCCACCTCACACAGCTCCATGCAGTCACCCACCCAGACACTGAGCCGCTCAGAAGGGAAATATTTAACTTGAATTACATACAAGGGAACACATTACGTGGGCAGCAGCAAGCCCCCATGGGCTGCACGTGATTTAATGGGGCTGTGTACAAAGAAATTCAGGATTTGTGTGCATCCCAATTCCCACTACATCTCACTCAGATTCTTTTGAAAATATCAACCTTATAGGTTTTGGCCCCTACATCCATCCCTGCAAGCACATGGAAGGCAACAGATCCATTCACAGAGGAACAAAACATCTGCACTCATTTTCTTTGAGGACCTAGATTTTTCAGGCTAGCAGGAAAGATCCCATGCTCTGAAGCTGTCCTACAATCTAAACTATACAAACTGTAGTCAACACCACAGATCCAACGACTGGGAGACATATCACCTTATCACCAGAGTAGAAATTTTTGTTTTGAAACAAAAGTAACGTGGAGGCCGGTGAGCCTGCTTACAGAGGGACCACAAGGGTCCCCTGGAGGAAGAAACCTAAGTGCACCCCAGCTTAGGGTGACTGAAAAGGCCTCTCCCAGGATGCTTTGTTTCACTACATTAATGTACCTCGATTCTGTTACCCCGGTTGGCCCCTTGGTCTCCCTGCCCCTTTTCTACCCTGTATGTCCCGGTTCCAGACGGTTCTCCCTTCCCCATTCCCCCATCGGCCCTTAGTCCCTCGCCGCTCCCCCAGTCTTTCCCATTGGCTCCCACACCCTAGCCCGGCCTGTGTAGCGCCCCCGTACCCTCAGATTATTGGTCCCTGATGCTCTCCCCGCCCCTACCAACCCCATATATAACCCTGGGCCCTGGCATGCGCCCCGTTTTTTGTCACTGGGAACCTTCACGTCTCTACAATAAACTTCTCTCGTGGAACCTCATACGGAGATCCTTCCTGCCTCTTTGCCGTCGATCCAGTTTATAAAAGAGCTATCCGGTGTGTGTGTGTGTTTGTGTGAGCGTGTTTGCCCTGCCAAGCGGCTTTGCTGGAGACACTTTCAGAAGGTCGTGGCACCCCACCATCCAGCACGCCAGCGACAAAGTAACATTAACAAAAATATCTCCTGCAGCATTAATTATAGTGAGAAGAACAAAGAAGAGCATGTTGGAAACTGGGAGCAAGCCACATTATCCACAAGGCACCATGTCAGCACAGCAGTTTTCCTCCACAGTGAGTGCTGAGGAGTTCTGGGCCCATCTGCCCCTGACAGAGGCTCAGTGTAAAGTCCTTACATATCAGTACATCATGATGCAAAGGAATGAAAAAGTTAAGGGTCAACAGAGGCTGTTTGCTTAACATTTCTTTTTGCTTGTCAAAGTAGAATAGGGAAAACAAATCACTGATAAACAGGGGAATAATAACGACGTGGCTTCTGACCCCTGGACCCCAAACCAGCCAGGTCAGCCTAATGGCTTGGACTTGGGCCAGAAACCTAAAAAGCATGCGCAAGAGAGAAAAGGTGAAAAGTTCAAGCTCTGAGGAAGACTCTGTTGCCTTCATCCTGAGACCCTCGAGACCCCTGCCCACGGCCACCAGAGGACACTGCGCAGGCGCAAAACCCATGGAAATGAATTTTGAACTCATTATAATACGAAGCGGGGCAAGGCGGGGCTAGATGATGAATATGTATAAGCGTATTGTGAAACTTAATGCATATGTAATATTCTACAAGATAAAAATGGAGAAAAGAACCACTGAGGGTACGCACGTCTTAGGAGGAACTATTCCCCCGTGCGTCTCAGCTGAATAAAACATACCTACTTTACAATCTACGGGTTGTGGAGTCTTATCCGTGAAACAATCACAGAGAGCTGACAAAGAAATGCTCAAAAGGAGCTTGTTGCTCTAGGAAGGAAGCTGAGAGTCCCAGCTGTACCTCAGTTCCAATTACCACTCCATGAACTTTTCTCACAAGAGAATGTTTTTTGAAAAAATAAACACTTGCTCTGATTAAGTAAATTGTGAGAAGTTAATTTGCAATTCTGCAATCCCCAAGAGACTCGAGGACCAATCTCTCTCGTGTTTCATCTACAGTAATTTAATAACTTACATTGTAAGACCTATGGCCTACAACGAAGATACACGACAAATCTTGAGTATATTATCCATCCTAGTGCCACTGATTCAAAGGGACTACTAGGCCAATTAAAGCAAATAAGATTTAGCAGTCCACTACCTGCCCCAATGATTAGTACAGCAGGCTCTTTTCCCTGCTGGGATCAACAGCTCCAAGCCAACAGCTTCCACCAGCAAGCATGTTCAGATCAATCTTGCAAAGAGAGGCAAAACGAAGTATGTTCCTCCATTCACAATCCAATTCGTTAAAGTCACTACACAGTTTAAATGCCTGCTCTCACAAAAAGAGACATGCAATATAAGGTGAGCCTCCCAGACTCACACATTTATGCTATTCTAAACACTGTGTCCTCTGCTCCATTTGGGGCTAGATTTTTTAGTTTGTTTTCTTCCCATGTCTCCTTCCTTGGATTGCCTGGAACTGAGTTGGTCATTACTATTTCAAGTAATGTTGCCCTAGCTCTGCAGCATCTCAGAGCTCTGAACAGCAAAGCACTCTTTTAATGTAGAGTACACTTGATAACAAGTTAATAAAAACTACATGGCACCTTTAGAGGGCCATCTTATATCAGCCTAGGAAGAGGGCCAGAGTGGAGAGCAACCAAACAGTGGGAAGAGTCCAGGCAGTTCTAAGCCTTTTCTGCTATTAATCAAACTGAGCATCCACTAGAGTCTCCACTTCCAGGCCACAATGTGCACTGCCAAACACAAAAAAAGTCACTGTCCTCTTTCAAAGAGCTCAAAATCACCTGAAGACTATTTACACATCTGTCATAATCCATTTTTTACACATAGAATCTCTTGATAAAAAGCATCTTCTTTAGATTTGGTTACATAAATAAAACAGTATATTGGGCTGATCAATATACTGTTGTGAAGCAAATGGTTTATGCAGACTGGTGACAAACATCCCTCACCACAGAAGGTGTAAATATAAGTGTGAAAATTAATTTCTCTCCGACCACTACAAGAAATAAAGTTTTATCAAGAACGAAAAAAAGTAGCATAATTGCAAAAAACTTTTGAGATTTGTCTCTATGAAAAACGATGGATGTTTGTGCTAATTTTCAGGTTTTCCACCTATATATCATCAAATATAAGGAAAAAAAAATTTCATTTACAGGTGAAAGGATGCAAATTCAATGCTTTGATGCAGAACACCTGAGCACTCTTTTCAGAGCAACTGTGAGTATGAGTAATTCTGCTGGAAATTGTGAGGAAGTGATGAATGACTCGTAGAGTTCTCCAACTGGTTTTCCATGTATATGCTCCAGTTGATAAAAACAACTTACGTAACAAGGACAAGACAATTGAGCAATAAAGACAGCACAGGAAATGCCATTTCTGCCGTTAGCCAAAATACTCATGCGGCATTTACATTCTCAGAGAATCATCGGGAAAGTTTGTTCCTATTTTTCTTTCCTTCTTGAGAACAGAAGCACAAGTGTTTATAAAAGTCAGTAACACCTCCTCTTTTCTCCACCCATGTGGACCTGGCAGCACATCCCAGTATTTTGTGATGTCAGCTTTGAAAAGCTTGCATTGCATTGCTTCAAGGCCTCAAGAAAATAAAAACAATTAAATTACACACTGATTTAAGACCTGCCCTTTTCTCCTCTGTGTGCCCTGCACTCAAAGAGACACTTGTTGGTTCCCCTCCTAAGTCTGGCTCCAATTCAGCTGCTGATTGGAGCTGGCTTAGGGGCTTAATGTTCATGATATGAACTAATGAACATTTACGAATCAGGAAGTCTGTATAGGTATCTGGAAGCGCGTGGTGCTATCAGCAGCGTTGCTGGGAAGACTGTTAGGGCTTTAAGAACCTGCACCAAAACAATACTCTTGAGCTCAGAACCATGAAGGAAATAACAAAATCACACAGACATCTTTGCAGGTCAGAGGGACCATGAAGTGCTGTTTCTCCTAAAAGGCAGCACTCCCCTGCCTGCCCACACTAGTTCCAGAGGTTGGGTAGAGGAGGTGGCTGCCATTTCTACAAGTTCACTGTCAACTGCCAGTCTGACCAAAGAGACACACACAAACACCTACCTCAGACAGAACAGAGGCGTCCAGGACCACAGAATGCAGACAAAATGCTCAGTTCAAGCACGCCCTTCCTCTCTGGAACCCTTGGCATCAATGTAGTTCTCCCTGCATATTTAGGAGCCAGTTTCACAGTAGACTGAAACCTGCCTTTTCGTTAATACAGCTACAATTTTGAAATCCGTACCCACAGATTCTCTCCTAACACAGGCTGTTCTGAGCAAAGAATGAGTTTTTCCCCAAAGGCTTGACAGCTCTAAGGACAGTGCCACAGCAGGGTATGCACTGTTTGAAGGGCAGGAAAGGGAATAACCACACTTTAGGTGCTAATCCTGCAACAGTCTATGAGCACAGACTCTTTCTTATCCCTAATGAATAGGCTGGGACCTCACATGCATGCACTGATGCCACAGATACCTGTTTTTTGCTAAAGGACAAGGGCCTTAATCACAACTGGAAAAAAACACCCAAAACCAGACTTTGACTGAAAAATGCCAAAATTAAACTTTGATACAGTAACTAAAAATTATCTAATGTCCAACAAGTAGGAATTCAGGCGCTGATTTCACTTACACCTAAAGAGTAAATCCCAATTGGTGTTTAAGCAGGTGACCTTCCATTGACATATCAAGATTTATAAAGCATGCTAGTTGTTTTAGTGCAAAATTACTCTCATAGTAAGATTTCCAGAGTTACAGTCCTGGCTAAACTGTTGCACTACCAAGTCTCTAGAATACCATATAAAGAAAGAGTGAACAGAAATGTCAGTTACCTTTGAAACACTGCAGTGTCAGACCCAGCACAAACCAATCTCTCTCTGCGCTACTTCAACGAGTACAGGACAAAATCCACATGATTTTGTGGACTGCTCAATTACATGCATGCATGCATATTCACATACCTATGTTTTCAGATGAATTTGCCAGCTTACATTGATGGCTCAAATGGGTAGGAAAGCTCTCACATCATTCCCAAAAGTCAACATACAAGTTACATGCAATAATATACAAGTGACACTGAAGGATTTACACTTCCTCCCTTTAAAACAAGATGTAGAGCTGGCAGGTCACTGATTTTGTTATACACTGCCCTTGCTCTGCAAGGAATCCCTTCATAACTCCCAATACATCAGTAATTAAGCCATAATCTTTAGCAAGGTCTCTTTGCTGCTCACTTGCAGGACAGTCTGGAAAATTATGGAAAAATCACTAACAATCTCATTCAAGTTACTACTGTCCTTCCTGCAAGCTTTGTAGACAATAAACAAACACTATAGGCTTGCTATAAAATGGGTGCTGTACTAACTTTACCAACTGAATATAAGACAGCCTTTAATTCTTCTGAGGATTCTAGGTAAAGAATGCCTCAGTAGGAGACAACTGCCCACAACATTCAATCTGCCTTTGGAAACTCTTTCAATGGAAAATGCTAATTAATAATAAACACATGGTTATTCTTACTAAATCAAACAGGCTCTAGATGACACATCATCACTTTTCTATCCTTTATTCCTGTTCTCTTATTGAATTCACACAGAAATTGCAGACCCAATGCGGTATCCAGGGCCCCTGGTAAAGTCCTGCATGACAGCTCTCTTCCTTAAGAACAGTGAAGCTGGCAGTCAAGAACCCGAGCCTCGCAACTGGAGCTGACAACAACCTCTCCTGCAATGGGAAACAGAACACAGAACCTTCCCCCTCAAAGAACAAGAAACAAAAACTATTTATGCTATTTAAGTCCTCACAGTTATGATTCATACAACCAAGCAACTGAGGGAAAAGGACTAAGGGGCATACTTATCAATTCATACTGTAGAAATCATCTCAGCATGGCAAGTAGGGCAAAACAGGAAATTAATAAGATTATTTAATATCTCTTTTCTTGTCAGTTGATCATAAAGATCAACTTGAATATGAATGTTCATATTTCAACAGACATGTAGAGTTTATTCTACCACTCTTTACATTTTAGAGTTTTCCACTGAACTGATGGAGATTACATATACTTTATTACACACTGTATTTGACAGACTATCCAGAGATGTTCTTTATTTGTTTCCTTGGTGCAGTACTACATTATTCTTATTGTGCAAGTCATCGCTGTCATAGGAAAAGCTTCCTATTTGTAGTTTTTCTGTATGTGCAGGAGCTATTGCCCTGGCATGTGAATGTAGTATGCAGAAGGATTTAGTCATTCATGTGCATCAGTGCAAAACTGAATGAAGTAATACTGACTGCAGGTAAAACATATTTCACTTGAAAACTGTCTAGGTGACAGCTCTCATGTATTGGCAGTAATGTCCCTACTGTTGACACTATTTCTGTTTAACACCATCCAAGTATTAGACTCCAGTAGTATTTGTATATGAAGGTCCATTCAGCTCAGTGGAGTTATATATGTGTACACATAGACATGCACATGCATAAATGGTTTTAAGAGTAAGGACGCACAATGGAAAGTTTACTGAAAATTAATAAAAGGCATCAGTGCTGATGGGAATGGAATATCCTTGGGGAGCTTCACAAAAATGCAAATCAGTTCCGTAAGAAAATTTTAACATCCTTAGCACTTAGCGGGGAAAAAAATCTCCCTGAAGAATTTTTGGTAAGTAACAGATGGCATTTTATGAAGCAAGGATAATTCTCTAGTAAAGGACTGAGTTGGTTTAAAACTTTCACAGAAATGTAGTAATTTTCTACAAAATTGTCAGATTCAGGATTGGGCACTTGTGGAAAATCAGCTTTATTTTAGTTTCTTCCCCAAATGAGAAAAAATTAAATTTCTGAGTCACGGCTCTCAAATACAGGACTTAAATTAGACCATTACATGACTCCACAAAACTGCAGAAAGTATCTAAGATATCTGCTTAGAATAAGTGACAGCATTAGCCCAGCCACGCATTTTCCAGTATCTCAAATGACATTTTGTAAAGATGCACTTTGCCATCTGACTAATATCATGGTTTCACCAGTTGTCACCATAAAATATCTACATGGCAAAACCAAAATTGAACGACAGCTTCTTCAGTACGGAAAAAGGAAAATGAACATCTACTTTGCTTTCTGCCTCCCCAGTTAATATGTTAAGCTAGACAATGTGAAAAAACACTACCTTAAAGCACTGCTATAATATTATTTATGTCTCTGAGCCATCAAAATTAAACATCAATGTACAGGACCATGATTAAATCACACACAACACCACTTCATAACACCATTAAAAAGCTAGGGCAAAAAGGGCCTTTTTGTAGTTTGAAAATGTACGCTGGCCTTAGCCATAACTCAAGACCATTTAAGATCTCTTTAGGCCATGAACGTCTGTATCACACATCTCAGTAACGTACAGTACTTCACTGCATTCCCTAGCAAAAGTAATATTGTAAACAATAATTACTACTATTATTTGGTTGTAGGTTGGAAGCCTTGAAGCTATTTTGTCATTAACATCCCCCCAACTACACCATAAGTCTTCTGGGGAAAAAAAGATAGAAAATAAAAAGAAGCTGAAGTTGTCAGACAAACACACAGAGCCCTAAGCACCTTTACAGAGACACAACATTCTCAATGCCTGATTCAGTGTGAAAGCAGATGCCAAAACCCCAATATTGAAGAACAATAAACACTACAGTCACACAGCTTCCAGCTGGGAATGAGTCCCAGCCTGCTTCCTCAGGCCCATTCCAACCAAAACTCAGTTCAAATTCTCCCTACTGCTTCATACATGCTCAGGCCTCCAGCAAGTTCCACACAGTGTCAGAACTGACTCCAGCTCCCCACCAAAAATGAGGTTATTGTGCCTGGATTACCACTTTCAATGTTTCTGTAAAATATGCTCCTTTCAAGGACTAACCCAAGCCCAGCAGAGACAAAGTAAAGATTCCTAGCTAAGGTAAGCCACCTTGCAACCCAATCCTTTAGCACTTAGCACTTTGGCAGGCCCATGGCAGCGTCCCCCAAGGCAGAACATCCCAGGAATTCTCCGTTCCAACTCTGCCAAATGCCATTCAAAATACAGAAGGATCCATACCAGAACCTTCTGCTCATTTTAGTACCAATGCGTTACTGGAGCAGTAATTCTGTACATTTAGAAGTACAAGTCTTCACCCGGCTTACACATCATTAGCAGCAGAACTGCTAGGGAAAAAGAACTTGTGCCCCGGTTTTTGTCCCAATTTTCCCAAGCTGGAGAGCAACCAACACAATATGCAATTGCTAATCATCCCCTCCCTCATTCACTGCTCAAACACTGAAAAAACCTGCACACTCCCAAAAACTAAAGCTGCCTGCATCAGACATTGTCTAAAAAACTACCCTAATTATGCCTATTTTAGGATTTACATTTTAATTTCAACTTCAAGACAGCCAGGCTCTTCTCAAGGGAAAATCAAGAGCAGCGCAGTAAATCCTGCAGGCATGATCTCCCCAGCCCGCTTCTCTTTCCAAGCTGCTGCTGCGGGGTTTTCGCTAGTTGAAGACACCATCAACACACAGCAAAATAGTATTTTTGCCTCTCTGGGTAACAAACTGTTAGTGTAAGGACTGCTTAACCTGGAGCAGTAGCTTTCAAGAACTGAGATTTATTTTTCCTCTCCTGAGGGTAAAATAAGAAATACCATATAACCTTTCAGATTCAGAGACTAGAAAATGAAAAAACTTACTTAACAATTTGATCCACCCTTTCAAGACAGTTGTTCCATATTTATGTGGCTGCCCTATATCATGTGGTAGAGTATCACTGGCTTGTTTTTAATAAATTACAAACACTTCATTTGCATAATGGAAGTTAGATTGTCTTTAACAAGGATCTCAGCTGCAGAACCAACCCGAGGATGTAGCCTTAAAAACTGAAGCAATACTTAAGGTTTTCTAGATGGATTCCTCAGAACTCACTGCATTAAATTCACAATAGGCTTTGATATCAATGCTAACAAGTAATTAAATTGGTGTTTCAATTGTAAGTGTTTTCAAGTTGTGCTTATCAACATTTTAATATGAAAATGCAAAGAAGTTGCTCAAAAGAATATACAGGAGAAAAGCCAGCAATGCTCTTATTATTCCATCAGCGTCATGAGAACGAAAGTAATGAACAACCTACTCAAGCTTCCTGAAGATGCTCCAAAGTGTTTGTAGGGATGGCAATCCACATTTACACAGCCCCTGGACCAGCAAAGTTTCTTCCTCACGTGTTACTCTCCCAATGTAGCTAAAGACCTTTCAAAGTAGGGCAGGGAGCAGGTGAGCACTGCAGGACTGTATCAATCAGTCCTGGATTCAGCAAGAGCTGGGAGATCTGAGCCACTGATTCACAGAGCAGCTCCCTCAAGAAAAGGCATCTCAGTGCAGCTGAGAGACAGCCAAAACATACCCACACACCTCAGTACTGCCATGCCTCTTCTACCTGCCAAAGTAAGCAGACAAGTATTGGGGATGCAGGAGGGAGAGCAGTTTCCTCTTGCTCACTTCTGTGCACCCACACAGAGTCAGCCTGAATTCCTGACCCACCACCTGCCACCAACTGCTGCTGACTGGTCAACAATACAAAACGGGTTTGAGTACTGTTCTGCCCAGATCTCTATTTCCCTACTAATATTCTTACAATTCACCTGAAAACTTAAAAACCTTTCAGCCTGTCCTTTCTGGATTGCAGCCACACTGAAGGGGAAACACAAAACAAAACTAAATGCAGGTAAAACATTAGTGTGATATACTGAGCCAGGCTTATATAAATCACAGTGCAGATCACACAGTTCTATTCTACTAGTAGTCTGAGTAACCCTTAACTGTTGCACACATAAATATTCAGAGGGAAGTACATAACGCCAACTGCCCTCGGGAAGTGGAATAATGTCAATTCCACATTACTGCCATCGCTCATAGTTCTGCCATCTCTAGCCCACCTGCCACCACTCTGGGCTGCTTTGTGCTTCTGACTGGAGTGCATGGGCTCCTTTGTTGATCACCTAGAAAATACCACCCTAGTATTTGAGCCTTAACATTTCAAGTAGCTCTAATTCAGCTTTCAGCTCAGTTCTTTGTCCTCTAAAAATAACTCACGTTTAATTGCAATTGGCTACAATTTTCTAATTCTTTGTGACCCCAAACCTCTAAATCTATTACCCAAAGACAGCCAAAGTAATCCTTAATGAAGGTGTGGGTACAAGGCAGCATGCTAGGGGCCATCTGGTTGCCAGGTGTTTCCTGGCTTAGCTTTTCTTCTCGACACACATCACTCCTCCTCCCGTAATTCCAAGGAAGGCAATTTCTACCTCGGGATAGTCCTTCATTAAAGACACAGACAAAGGCTTTATTGCAAACAAGTCAGCTGCAGCACAGCAAAATTCAGAGCCCACAGCAGAAAGCCCAGAAGGGCTGTTTATTACCATACATATCTCCCTGTGACTATCAGCAAAAGACCGCGCCAAGACTATTTCTGACTGGTAACAGGAAGGGAGCCAAATGCAACATTTTCACTGTAACCCTATGTTTTGTATCCTTCACAATGAAAAAAAAATTAAATTCCAAGTTAAGAGAAGTTTTTTAGAATAGTACCATTTATATAAAAGCAGGTGATTTAAAATGCACTAGGGAAGACTCACAACAGTGTAATTTGATTTCTTCCAGGGAGCAACACAGCCTATCAGGGTGGTTAGATCCTGTGATCTTTATTTCAAAACGGAGCATTTAACTTCCTCAAAATCCCCATCTTTCAGACAAGTAAAAGCCTTCTAGCTCCCAGACACACATTCCTGCCCCTCCCCTTCAGCAGTGCTCTGGAACAATTTAGAGAGCTGGACTTGTAGAAAGTAAGTAATTTTTGCACAGCACTAGCATTGCCCCAGCACAGCTTACTGAGCCGGCTTCCCACAGGGTCAGGCAAGGACCAGGCATCGTGGGAGCAAACGGGCACAAGACCCCCACAGCACCAGCTGAGATAAGCCTTGGCTGCCAAGAGACCACATCCCAGACTACCAAACAGGAAGGCTTCTCTTGGTTCCCACTACTGCACTAAGATTTAGTTTGCATAAAGCATCTCACATTTCAGGCTAAAGCCAGAAAACATTTACTTGGGCACTTGCAGTAGTCAGTTCTCAGGAATGTTTCAGACTGGTTATGTATGAGCACCAGGGTCAGTGGACATGCATAGAAAAATTGTGTCAATATTTCTCAAACAGAATAGGGAAAACGCATTTTTACAGCAAAGAGAAAAGCCCTTGTGACTCCTTCCAGTGTATGGAAAAGGGGTCTGTGCTGGGGAGCTCCAGAGAGTCAGATTTGATGCTCCTGCTGTCCTTGGGAATTGGCAGGTTAAGAAAGGGAAACCAGCTGCTGCTCAGCAGACACAGAGCAAAAATGTCTACTCCGCCCAGCAGCCAGGAATTTGTTTTGCTGGTCTTGGGCACCCAAGTACCCCAAAGAGACACCGCCCCAGCAGTCCTTGGCAGTCTGTAGGCACCGTAGGCCTATACTGCCTATGTGGATATGACAGGCCCTGATCAATGTATTGGTGGATACAGAGAGGATCATTTTGCAAAGACAAGGCTAAAATTTGCCCAGAAAATTGCAACAGGAATCATTTCCAAGCCAGGAAGAGCTTCTCCAGTTCTACTGTGGATCAAGACCTAAGCAAACAGGACAAGTCAAAACCAAAACCAGCAGCACACCTGTGATGGACACGCCAGAGGCTCTCACCACTAACCCAGGGCCCCACCAAGCTCATATGCACTGTTCATCCCACAGCTGTTTTGCCCACGATCCCAAGCTCCTAAGAAAACAAGCAACATATCCAGCAGAAAAATATCACGCATTCTTTTTCCATGGTTTCATCTATACAGCAAGTTTCTTAGTTATGTGGACCTCTGCCCAGAGCTATGTTTCAATACAAAATGAGTGTTTAAATTGAAAAGCAACAAACTGAAAGAGATAAATACTTAAATGCAACCAGACCTACACTGGAAGGGGAAATTGCCCAGCACCAGCGTCAGTCGCGAAGCATTTTCAAGCTCAGCTACAAAGTAAATCCATCACAGAAAGGGCAATATTAACAAGTGATTAGAGATATGGCACCTTTATTCTTGAGACACACTTGCTTGTTCATTTTACTATTTGTATATTTTAATATCTTTTAAAATACAAGTTTCTGCTAGAACTTATTTTCACAAGCCTCAAAACATTCTTCAAAGAGGTACTCATCTGCTTAGTGACACAGACATGGGACAGGGCTTGTTTATAAATCTAGGAGGATTACACTTCAATCTAGATCAAGCTCTGCCTGCAGGTAAGGGCAATAGGGCAAATAAATACACCAGATCTTCCAACTGCAAAAGCATGAGAGGAACAGAATCCTAAAGGAAGTTAAGTCGTACATAGATGGGGAAAAGAGGTAAATATAAGGAGACAGCCACTTCTTTACATCTGTCGTTCAACAGCTGCTGGAACAGGTAAATTCTATTCCTACTGACCTGTCAGCTCTGAATCCTACCTCTTTCAGTTGAACCAAGTCTCCACAGCTAGTTTTTCAAGTGAAAATACAGCACATGCCTCTGACCTCTTTTTTTCTGCCTTTTTAATGCGTGCACAGATCACTTCCTCACTGGAGGAAAGCTCATTTTTCACTTACCTTCCCTCTCCCTTAGGCAAGCAAGAAAACGACACCAAAACATTGCCAAACAAAACACAAACATGCACTACAGGTAAAATATTCATCCTCTCGCCCATCCCAAGATGCAGACAAATCACTTATTCCACTGCACACTGGAATAAGCAGTGTCACTGATCTTGCAATAACTTAAAATGCAGACGAAAATTCCACCTTCAGAAAAACAAATTACAGCTTCTATCAGTATATAAAACAAATTAGAAACAAAAATAACTCAAATCTTCCAAGTGACTGAAACTTCAGTACTTAAATTCACGTGAGTTTGGCAGAGCAGTGAGGGCAAAACAAATCAGCTGGTGTCAACCACAGAGGTATTTCAGAGTAGTGCCCCATAATGCCAAATCTGCAACACGGTGTCTGCAAGGAAATACTTCTTTCTGACCCTAGTAGTTAAACATGGCTTCACGTCCTGAAGTATGGAATACATTAGGTTTGCCCAATTTTTTTTTTCCAATTATTTACTCCTTCCTCCTGCTTGTAGTAGGTGGTAAAAGAATTCAGTCATAAAATACTTACTTCAAAGTCTAAACAAGTTACTTTAAGTACAGCTTGCACATTCACTGTGTTGCTCTGTCCCCATCACTGCAATAAAACAGAAAATTCATGACCCCACCCAAAAAAAGGAGTACCTGCCTTAAAACAGCCAGCAGCATTTTTATCTGCTGGCTCAGAGAGGTACATGCCTTCCACCAATTAAATTTTGTCATCGTCAGCATCTCTGAAAGAATAAATTAGTTACAGTCAAGGACTATTCTCTCATAAATAGCAGTGTACAAATCCATTTGTGCTAAAAGACAAAAAGCAGAATCAAGTTCCTAAAAAGATTTCAAAGCAAGGCATAAGGTGTTGTTTCAGCAGATACTACTTACTATCAGTGTCTCAAAGCCTGAGCTTACAATAAGGGCTATAAAGACACCTTGGTCCAGATGAACCAAAGGACAGAAACCTCCATAATTACAGCTGTTCAGTGCACATCCAGCAACACTGGCAGCACTTGCAGAAGTCAGCACCCACCCAAAAGTCAGTCTCTAAATAAACTCATGGGCTGCAGAGGTGGCTGGTGGGAAAGGCTTGATTGACTGTGCCTATTGGTAACTACAGGTAATGATAGAGGTCTGTGCTGGCATCCTGATACCAGCATTATCATCTAATAAACACACATTCCAGCATCTGAAGTATCAATATCATAAATATGGTAAAATGAGGAATGTGTTTCTAACTTCCGAGTGCCTGTAATTATCACTTAAAGCTTTGCAACAAATTATTAATTCCATTTATTGCTAAGAGTGATGTTGCAAGCGTACAGTGGACCAAAACAAGCAAGGAAAAAAAAGTCTAAGAAAACTCAGCTTCTTTTGCCCACAGAAGAGTACTAGAGGTCATTCTAAGTGCATACAATTTGACTATGCCTTTTTTCTTACAAATGCATTCCACAAAAAAAGTTCTCAACTATTCATATTGAAAGGTATGTTTAGGAATATTTTTAATACTGCATTCAAACTACTGTCAATGTTTTAAGCAAAACTAGTAGTACATCATTTAAAATTATCTAAACTAAAGGATTGTAAGTATTATCTATAAATCGCTTCTGCTCATTTTGGCAAACCGTGGAATATAAAATTATATATATTTGTCACAATACAAAATGCCTTTTATTCGAAGTTTACATATAAATTTATTATATGCTGTAACAGATAGCACTGGGTAACAAAAAATGCTTAGATTCAATATTCTGGTAAGTTTTATTCAGAAGCACAACTAGCTCTCCATAGTCTGAAAAGCTTAACTTTGCAGAACAACATGGAATGAAAGCTCTTATTTACCACACTCTATCCTTTGCTCTTTGGAATGAATCAGGTTATTAAGCGTTCCCCCACACACAGAGAGGTTTGTTTGCTTTTCTTTTTTTTTTTTTAATTACTCTCTCACAAATTTGCCAACTTTCCCTTTACTACTTCAAGAAATACACATAATTTATCTCCCTAAACCAAAAGAAATATATAGTTTCCTTCCACCTGATTTATGTATTTCTTCATCATTTTCCTGGGAAAGATTTCTTTATAGGATATCAAATCAATCATCTTACAACATCAAATCTTACAAAAGACGGGGGATGGGCACAGGCTTCCAGATACATTTATCCATAATCCTAAATGCCTGGGTCTGCTCTCAACTGCTGGTAACACAGACAGTGGGTCCAGGTGTGTTCTGAGCATGCTGACAGCCTGTGAAGAGCAGCCTTTGGCCCAAACTCTGCCCTGACTGAATCAATGCAAATCAAGGACTCTGAAAGAAATCTGGAGGCGCCGACTCTCTTATTTAAGAAATCTCCCTTCTATACTTGTAGCTATCTCCCTGCACTACGTATTTTCTAATACAGGTGCAAGGGAGCACTGAAGGAGGAAAGGGCATCCTGCAGGTCAGGAAGCAGCTTAGGGCCATCACATCTGCCTTCATCTCTGACACCCTCCCACCCCAGGCTACTGGTTGACAAGAAGGATGGGATATGAACAATCTATCATCCAGACCACACTTGAGCAAGGTCTGTTCTCCTTCTCCTTTGCACATCATTCAACTCCACCTCTCCATTTTTGAGACTTTGGATTTTTTTTCTCAGCTTTCTTGAACATTTTCTAATTGCTGAGGGAAATATAAGCTAGTACTAGTTTCAGCATACTCAGGGGAAGCAGACAAATGCCTACACGCGTGACCAGAGTCTTGCTGCAAACGGGCAGGGTAGCCTGCGTGCCCAGCACGCCCTGAGACACAGCCCCAAGAGGAGCAGCCTGACACCCAAGAGCACATCAGGCATCAGCAGCCAGGGCTTTGTCAGCAGGAGTCACCCTGCACAAGAACACACAGCTGCTGCTCACCCAGCCAGAGTCACGGGAGCCCAAACAAAGTCAGCAGCTCTGCTGTCTGAGCGATACCACATGGCCAGCAGAGGAATGGATGTCCGGGCACACCTTACCACGTCATGTGGAAGCAGCTGCAACAATGGGGCAGGGGTGTTAAAAGACTGTGGGGTCCATGTCCAACAATCAGCCAGGGGACAGTGAAAGGATGTTAACATCAGCAAGTGCTAGCAGTGGGCACTGGAAGCCATCACACTGCAGCATACAGCCTTGAGTCTGGCCAAAGTCCCCATGGGGGGATGAGACCTTTCTGCTCAGACCTGGTGGTCACAGAGGGGCTGCTGTGGAAAACAGAGTAACTTGGCACAAGACATGGTTAGCTAAAATAAGATGACCAGACTTCCAGCTAAGCAGAATTCAAAACCAGACTTGAAGCCTCCTTAAAGGGTTTTGAACACAAGCTTTCAGCCCATTTCACAGCAGACACAGACGAAGCTTTCCTCATGGTCCCCCTCAGACTGAGTCTTCCCAGAGTTAAGGGTGTCCTTGCACTTAATGTCTGGCACCTTGCCACTGCCTGCACTTGCTGCACAAGCTATACAGATACCTTCTACACAAAGTCAGGAGAACAAAAAAAGATAAATTTAGCTGTACCTCAAACGCAGCTGAGGCTCCTCTGGGCACAGCCAGGACAGCACCATGGTTGAGCTATATAGGGAAGGAGGCCAGTCCATCTTCGCTCACAGCCAGCAGATACAGGATTCTGGCCCAGCAGTGAAGCACCCAGGCCACTTTCTACTGTTCCTATCTGGATCAAATTTGGACCAAGGCTGGAGTTTTCAAAAGCATATCCCAAACTCTGTTCAGAACCTTCATAATACGTTTTCATTTTGAGGTATTTCCTAGCTTTGTTCCTCCAAGATCAGAACACAGCAAAAGTGGCAAGTTTTGTATAGCCAAGCAGCTGTTCTAAGAGATAGAACAGACAGTTCCTAGTTCTAACCCAGAAACCAGCCCCTATTGTTCTCTCCAGAAAATAAAGCGAAAACACAGGGTTAATTGAATCAATAGGTGCTATAATTAAATGCTGCCAAGTCAGCTGACATGATTGGACTACTGGGTTTGGTTTGTTTGGGGGCTTTTTTGTTGTTTATCCAGAAGCTGCATATACTGTAAATACAGCTAATTTTGCAAACAGCTACTAAAATTTAGTTCAAAACTCTCTCAAGGAATAAAACAACAATTTTCACGAAGTAACTTTTCACAGACTCAACTCACTGGAAGCTACTGCAATCTAACTGCATTACAGCTACTAGAAGTACTAAAAGAAAGAAATCTTCCTACTTCTTGCAGGGGTCTTGACCAACATAAGACAAGAAATACTCCTCAGATCCCCATACCCACGAGTGCCAATTCTAAACGAAGCAGCAAAATTTGCTAGAGGCACTTAATTCTACCTACAAATCCATAACTTAAGAATTCTCAGGTAAAAGTTATTATTTCCCTGACTGCGAAAAGCACCCCAGATTTTCAATACTCAGAAAACAGAGTTGAAAGTGGCATTGGCTCTTTCCAGGTGGTGCAAGTCAGGTGCAGATTCAATGAATTCATCGCAGTATTGTGATTTTCTCCAGTTAACACTGCTGGTTGTAACTGGGCCATTGTCTCTCTTACACTATATGACACACATATATATTTTATCTGGCAGACGGACAGACATCATGTGCTAAAATAAATAGCTTCTGTGGTGTAATAAATAGTCTTATTATACCACAAAAAGTTAGAAAAACAAGGTAATTTAAATATGCTAAAAGAGAAACAGCATACCCTAACATTGGTCAAGCCCATCAACCAGCACCAACCTGTCTCACAGATTACAGAAAACAAAGAGAATTGATAAATTTTTGTATTATTGATGTTGTCCAAGCCACACCTTTCCACCATAATTCCTTTCAAACTGGCACCCTAACAAAGATAGAGGATACTGAGTACAAACACAGACACACTGAAGCTGATGTCTGTTATCACTCCCTGCCACCTCCCCAATCAAGACAAAAGAACAAAGATCAGTTTCATCTGCGAGACTGCTGTAGGGAAAAACAGCAGTGAGTGTAAAACCGTAAGGATTAGCTCATCTTTTCTCCTTAATACAACAGCAAACAATTAGTGTTAAAGTAAAATGGGTCAATCAAGACCTCAAATCCTCTTAACAGCTAGTACAGTAACCCATGTGGCCACAGCAACCCAAAATAACGCCATGGATACATCAGTCCTTTCCTCCAATACCTAGAAAGTAATTACAAATGTCACATTGAATCTCCTTCTAAAACACCCTTGTATAGTTTAGTAGCACAACCTGTGATTAAACCTTCCCATGAAATAAAAGCGTTTTCCTTTACAGAGGCAGATAGCTTAAACCACCTCTGTTTTCCAGCACCAATCCTCCAAATCAGCTCCACTCTATGGAAATCAGTCTCATGTTGTTTCTTCTTATTAGCTGAGAATAATAAGCACACCTGAACATGAAGCAGAAGAACGGAAGAAAAAGCACCAGCCCCAAATACGTCAAGACCCACCCATACACTGCCTTAGCATGTGCATGGGTGTTTGGGGAGGGATGAGCCATACATGCTTACAGTTGACTTTCAAGGGCAATTACGCATGTGTTTGAACTGAATATATACAGATGGACCAAAGCAAGCACCCTTGAGTCTTAAGGAACAATTCTACATATCAGGACATGCATATTTTTATTTCTTTATCAAGTGCACACATAGACTTTAAGACAGCACAAAAACCAAAATACCTAGATCATCAGATAATTCAGTTTAGAAAGGACCTTGGGAAGTCACCTAGTCTTAGGACCCCTATTACACCTTTCCAAATGTTTGGCTATTATTCGTGTGCATGCTAAGCACAACACTCCTTAATCCCTTCCTAGGTAAGGCTTCAGTTCAGCTCCAGGTGTCCTCCAGGCAGAAATGCCTCTTTGGGAACCCAGATAAAGCCAAGGGGTGGGGTTTTTTTTCTTTGACCGTAAGCCAGTTTTACCAGATCAGTTCTCAGCACAGCCACTGCCTGGGCAAAAGATCTGTAAGGAACTCAGGCTTTTGGCACCATCAGAGCTTTTATTTTCCTTTCTTAAGCTAATTGTCATTTGTCCCACCATGGCAGATCAGATTTCGGATGTTACAATATGCCGCAGATGTGTTACAAGCTCTGCCAGTACCTTGCACCTTTGTAGAGATACCAGTAATCAAGAGGTGACTTTCTGAAAGCCATCATCATAAAGTCCTCACAATCTAAATTCTTTCTGACTTCTTCATCTTCCAACCCCACGAAGAAAACAAACCTGTCTCCAACACATGTGTATGACATGCCACATTGAGGGGTGATAGCTGAAACAGCCCAGCAGAATCTGCAATGGGCCTCACCCCCCTGTTTCCGTGTTTAGATCTTTCTAGCAATTTCCACAGACAGTGAAATGAGCCCCGTGTCAGAGCTAGAGAAGCCAGAGCCCGCTCTGGTGTCAGCACACATAGCAAATGTTTCCTCTATGAATCCAGGTATATGGTTTAGCAAATGGTAACTCGAACAGAAAGGAGCATGACACAGACTGAAAGGAAAGGTATGCTTCTGGAAAAAACATCTAGCAACAAAGGAATTCTTCACCCACAGACTGCAGTAATGCATTTAGGGACTGTTGTGATCAAATCACTCCTGCCCAGGCACAGCACCTCAAGGGTCATTAAATTACAACTATTTCTTTATTATCCAAACATATTAAAGAGCACAGCTAAGTGGGTATGACATAACATACCGTAACAATTACATCAGACCTCTAAATCAAGGGTGCAAATGCCGCTTTATGTAACAAACTGCATTATAAGCACAATGATCTGCCCTTCAGTGTGCTAAAACTCCCCACAGAAGAACAGCAACTTTTTACTCTCAGGATGACAGCTCTCTGGCTTCTCTCAAACCCCCACAGGAAATCTGCAATATGGGTGCAACAAATTGCAAAGCTCCATTAACCAAATCCTGTCCTTTGATGAGATAAGAAAAGATGAGAAGAGATAGAATTTATGGCACCATGCTCCACTGCTGAGATTACCCCTCTTCCCAGAGCCCTGCACCAGGGTTCACCATTGTGTTTCACTTCCATGCCGAATGGCCTCACTAAGCCACTGGGGTTATTTTCAGTGTGTTACTTTAGCTCACCTGTAAATGCCTGAGCTCCAGGAGACTGATATCACATTTAGACTGGGGTCCTGCCCCCTGCTGAGTGCACCATCAGTGTTTTGCAAATGAAATACGCAGTGAGGAATTTGGTGGTTGCCAGGCCTGGGTGCTACAGGGGTGAGTTTGGGCTCCATTATACATATCACACTTTCAGAACATCAGATGCAGAAATGAACACCCATCCACAAACTTAACTGGACTGTCTCTATGCTAACTGAAGAGAGTTTGTAGCACACTCAGGAAAAGAGCCCATTCTTTCATTGTTGGTGAATCACTTCTTAGTGATCTATGAAGTAATGCAGGGGCAACTTCTCTCTGTCATGCCCTCTCAGCACATTCCCTTCCCAGGCAAGGGATGAGATGCTGTGATCACGCCACCCAGTCAGGAGGGAAGCGAGAGAAGCTACAGAAAATAAATACATTCTGCAGCTGAGCCTCTTCTTGGGCCTGTCAGCTATGAGATCTGTAGTCTAGACATCCCTGCTAGCCTAAACCCACACAGGTGAAAAGAAACAGGTTCTTTCATGGAGAGAAAACAAAGGTTTGTGGAGCAAATGGGAAGAAACAGAACCAAAAGGATATGTGATTCAATCTCACATGGAAGAACTCTTCTGGAAACAAAAGGGACAGGTTTTCTGAACCATAAGCAGCACAAATGCTGGACAGAAAGTGATTTTTTGAGAAAGGATGGAGTATGATTTATTGACATGACCATAGAGACATGACAGATTATGAAAATGGATGCTAGAGACCTAGAATAAATAAGACTTACAACGTATGTATGCATACATCCCATTGTACTGCATGACTCTATGTTAATGCCCACTTACATGTGAAAACCTACTGCTCTGTCTCAGGAAGAATCCTACCTGAAAATCCACCAAAAACCCAAGAGAATATCTTTATTCAGAGGAAAATCGAAAGTTTCTACTTAGCATGGGGAAATCAACCATGCTGGTATCCTCCATACGGAGAGCAACTCTCCCGGCATGCGGCACATCCCCTTCTTTCCCGAAGATGTTCCATAAAGCACATCTTATCCCAAAGGCAGTCGGAGTGTCTCGAACGGGTGCAGGACAGACCGAGGCGAGCAGGGTTAGTGCGGTGGGTCGGTGCAGCACCACGGCAGCGCAGCGCGGCACACGCCTGCGGCTCCTACCTGCAGCCATCCGAGCCACGCACATTTTACATCATTTTTTCTTACATAAAAAGGCTTTGTTCGCCGCCAGCCTCCCGTGCACGGCTGCTTCCTCCCTGATCCATGCAATACAGGGAATCATTTTTTAGAGGTTTTTTTTCCCCTCCCCGATGCAAATTAACAGCGCTTACAGCCCTCGCACCCCCTCGCCTCACACAACGTTCTTTGTTCAGCCGCGCAGATCCCCTTAGAGGAGCTTAGGGGTGGGGGCAGGAGAGGACAGACGGTCACATCGTCCGGAGGGGTTTACAGCCTGGAGATGCTCAGAGCCCTCGGAGGCACTCGCCCCCATGAAGGTAAAACGGGCGTAACCGGGGGGCTGCCCCACTCCATTTTTACCGCCGGGAGGTCGGGCGGGGGCGACCCGCGGAGAACTCCGGTCCAGATCCGGGACCGAAGAAGGAACCGAAGACCGAAGCACTGAGGGAGGGAGGGAGTGAGGCAGGGAGGGAGCGCGCGCGGGACCCGGGCAGCTCAAGCCCCCAGAAAGGGCTCGCGACGGCCGCAAGGCGGGATGCGCGCGCGGCTGCCCCCC
>VZRJ01010900.1:0-112695 GCA_013397565.1 Ptilonorhynchus violaceus | reverse complement strand
TGGAGGTGGAGGAGCGGCCCTCGCTGCCGCCCCGCCCCGCCCCGGCCCCTGCATTGCGGAGACACCCAGGCTCCGGGACACCCAGCCCTCGCCCAGCCGCCGGCCCAGCCGGTATCGGCGTGTCCGCCCTGCCCTGCCCTGCTCCTGGTAGAACACCATCCCGAAAGCCCCTTACCTGGTTTCATTTGGGTCTTCCAACGGTGCAAGTCCAGCTCAGTCTAATTCCTCCTTTTCCTCTGGAGAAAGAAAGCAAACAATAGTGAGATCGGTGAAAAAACGCGTTTACAGCACCCTCAGACGCTGCGCTGCTGCTCACTTACACACGGCTTTCATAGGGCTGGGCTTTCCAGCCATTTCCTGGAATCTGGCAATAAAAGATACCCTATTACTTTGTCACTTACCAGGTTCTCGAACTGAACTGTCACCCTCAGGATGTCCATTACAGTTTCTCTACTCCAAAGTCATTCCTCCGACAATATCACTGTGTGTGACAGGGCTACAGCATCAGCTCATCTCACCTGTGCTAGCCAGAACCGCATCATTTCAGTTCCCTGTGCTGGAGATGAAAAAGTAAAATGCTGTTTTCTTACCTCTTCTATTTCCTAAACAAAGTTTGGTTTGTTAAAAATTCATATGCAAAAGCCAGTCTGTCAGAATCTTAGTCAGCAATTCTGAATATGTCATGTATGTATTAGCCTGTAATAATGTTTTGAAGGTACTATATTTTGATTCAGTAAAGATAAATATCCTTGTTTTTCTTTATATTTGAGGGGTCTAGATCGCACGCTATTACCCATATTGCAGTGCAAAAACTTTAAACCTTAATTTCAGTTTGGTTTCATTTTGCTGCATCACTGTGAGCAAGTTATCCATATTTTTTTCTTAAACATCACTAATTTTAGGTACCCAGTTTGATTTCAAGCATGTTTTTCAGAAGTACTGAGCACTTGTGTTCTTCATGGACTTTAGCCGGTGATCTAGATGATTTCAAATCTGTAATTCGGGCCACATGTGTCTTAGACTGAGTGGTCAAAATGCAGGTCAGGAAAGCCTTGGTCTCGCCATTTCTTCACAAAGAAATGGCCATTCCTCAGCAACTACTACATATATTCCACGTTGAGGGTATGTCAATGTTAATGAAGTGACTTGGGAAGGCCAAATTGCTTTAAGTATTTTTATGTATTTGTAATTCAGGAAATTTTAATTTTAAAAGATTCAAGACTACAAACATTTCTGCTGGCACCTTTCCTGAGCCCTCCTCAAGCTGTTTGAGAGAACTTCCCACCATTGCTGTTTTCTCACATTTCATCTGTAAATCAGTGCCATGCAAAGGGAGCAGGATCTTGCCAAAATGACAAAGCCATCATGTTCCCAGCTTGTTACTCACCATTAGTGATGTATATCCATCCAGAGGAGACACTTTCAGAGGAAGTGGATTTGCTGCAGTCAGTCCTTCTCTCAGGCTGCCGGGAGGAAAGACACTGGTTTACAGCACAAGGAATGTGCACCAGTGTCCACAGCACCTTGAGGACCAGCAGTGCCTTTCCCCTGATGTTTTCTGTCTGTGCCTCTCTTTGGAGGCCTAGGCATCCACGCAAAGACCTTGAAGGTATTCTCCCTGCAAGCACAGGAACTTTGCCCTTCCTCTCACCACCTAGATGATGCGAATGCAGGCTTAACATAAAGCCTAATCAGCTCTGAGAAGGGAATGAGCAGCTGACTAGATGGAAATTACATTAATTTAAAGCTTACACTATTAAAAAAAGAGGGGGGGGGCAAGGACAGCTTATCCTTTCACTGGAAATAAATGCTGCAATGGGTATCATGGGACAGATGAAAAGATGTCTTAATGGAAAGACACACGTACAGTACACTGTGCACTGTCCATAAACATTCCTAGAGATCAGAGGGGTGATGTAACTAACCAGAGAAATGCTCAGAATATTCCATGTGTGACGGAGAATCAACACCTCTAGCTCAGACGCAGTACAGCAGCAGCCTGTCTCTTTTCAGCAGCAGCCTGCAGAGAGAGAGAGAGAGAAGGTGAGTCTTGGAAGTTAGTCATTCAGTTGCATCTCTCCTTTAAACAATCATCAAAGATGATGAAAAATAAACACAGAAAAAAACCAGTGTGGCAGTCGCCATTTTCCCTGAGATAATTATCTAGTCAAATTATATTATACTTCATATTAAATATTCAGCAGCAGTGTTGACACTAGATGTCTTAAGACAGGAAAAATTCTTTTAGTTCATGTTAGAGATATTAAAATGCATGCACATATTTTTATTAGAAAATTTCATGCAGAGATCAGAAAGCATCATTCCACTAAGAGTGGGGAAAGATTTTTTGTAAAAAGGAAAAATAGATTTTTGCATCACCTCATAAACCACGAGCGTTATAGTAAAGCTTTGAGATACTGAATGATGGATCTCTTGCATGAAGGTCTGGTAAGTCAAATACAGAGGATTTTTTGCCTGCCTACTAAAAGAAAAAGGAATGACATTGTCTATAGCCCTCTTTAGAACAAATTCTCTGTCTGGGAAATCCTGTTTTTAAAAGAATTTGTGTCAATACTTTGTCTCTTACTATATAGTTAAAATAACAATTCCTCACTGCTCTCTTGACAGTTTATAGGGATGCAGTAGTGGCAACTTGGGTATTTGGCTTCACTTCAGACTGGGGAAGGAAACATTTAATTTCTCAAAAACACAGTGACTCAAGCCTTGGCGCCAATGTCACAGCATTAGCTGAGCAAACAGAGCAGTCAAGACAAAGTCAGCTCTTATTTATTGATGATGGGAAGAGCTGTGAGCACCAGTGAGGTTAATGAAACAAAGAAGTATGGCTACAGTCAGCTTGCACACTACTCTCAGTGGCATGTCTGCAGTCTGTGGGCACGTTGAGCAGTTTTTTCCCACCTGTCACCTTGGAAACACCTAGGTTAAGGTGACCGGGAAAGACAGGGCTCTCGCCTCGGCAATGCAGGGATGTTTCCATGGGTTGGAAAACTCTAGGGTCCCTCTAGTGCCGAACAGAGGCAATGGGGGGAAAAAAAGCAAGCTGAAAAGCTCCTTCAAATGGTTATCAACGACTAAGCAAAATAAAAGATTCCACTGAAAATAGCATGGACTTATCCCTGGCTTTTCATCACAGACTACGTTCATTTTTTTTTTCTGGTAAGTTTCTGACAAGAAACAACTCATCAACTCACCAGATCATATAGTAACATTTCCAGGTAAAAGCCTTCCTTTTTCTGCCTGTCTCCCATTTGATTACATTTACCATTCAGAGATTACTTGGAGACACTACCTGTTTGTAAATGTAAATGTCTCGGGTTGCTACAGGAAAGCTTTAAGCAAAGGTGAGGTCTGGCCCAGTAGAAGGACTTGCACCAGAGCAATGCTGCCTTTGTAGATTTAGTCATCTTTGGTCTTTTTGTCCAAGGGACTCTACGTACCCCTGTGAATTATGATGGAAGAATTAGCTTCAGGGAGCTACACTCTAATTTGCTAAATGCTTTTGATGTCAAAAGCCAGTCTCTGCATTAGAAGTAGAGTAATTTGAAAGCAGAGAGAGGGTACCAAATACTTGGGTCATCAGCTCTTGGGACTGCAAGGAGATAAGAATTGCAGTAGAGAATGCACTCCAGCAGACGCCTTCATTTCTCACTGGGATTGAAAAGAAAGGGTCCCCAGACAATGTGCCAATGTGAAAATGGGTGGTAGAGCTCCCTTAGAGAGTCCATGGTTATGTGCAGAGCTTCTTCCCCGGTCATGTACCTAACCCAGCTATGTTTTCGTCTCAGCTCTTGAGGCTTTGTGACATCTTGGTTATGGGGCTGATTCCTCTGCTGAAGAGGAGAAAGCTGGGTGTCAGACTTGTCGTGACATCTCACAGGAAGTTTTGTAAATATATTCAAAAGGAAGCGAGAGGAGTACTGATCCCTGCACAATTCAGCTGTAGAAAGTTCTTAACTTAAACCAATTTTCACCACTTCAACCCATTTTCTGGGGCACAGAACAACAATTCACCTATTACATTTCCATGTGAACAAGAAGAAAAAAACCCAGACTCTCTAGGAACATAAGTTTGGTTGCTCTTTACATTTTCTAGTTATAACAGACAATAATGATTGTGAGGAAGTAATAAATGCAAATCTGAGGTCGGGTTATTTGGTTTGCCATCTCTAGCTTCTCACTACCACAAGCATTGCCTTCTTGATCTATCTTGAGAATTGTGGGATAAAACTAATGTACCATTCAGTCTTACCACGTCTTTTAATGAAAAAAAATAAAAAACCCGCTGCCTACTTACAGGACCAAACAGAAGCTGAATGCAACACGCATTAAGTTTCAAGTAGTTAAATCTCTTTGTACATTGAATCTCTAGCAAAACTATATGAAAAATTTGCTTTTCAAAATAAATATGATGTGTAAGTTACTGAATAGTCAAACTGGTCAGAATACAAGGAATATACTATTTTTGAGATTTAATTTCGTGTTCTAGGGGAAAGTCTGAATCGTTCCAACAGTACCTACTGAGGATGAAAGACCTTAGAAAGAATATTTTAGGTGCTTGCATGCTTGCGCATGGAAGCTCATCAGTGCTCTGATGCACTGATAGTTTGTCTTATTAATATGGAATTTTGATAAGGCTTTTTAATATGCTCCTCTTGTTATGCTTCAAAATATAAATGTTACTGCATTTTCCAAGCCTGAAGCTTGAATCATCAGTTGAAAATAGATTAGCCTAATCAAGTTAACACCACAGTATGGGGCAACATAATTCATCTTGGGTTTGGGCTTTGTATTTCTTTTTGCCTTTCTATGAATAAAATAGTGATATTACTTCTTAAGAGAAGGGAAACATTACAGACAGAACGAGGGGCTATTTTCCCACCAAAACTGTGGCTGGAGATTAAGCATGAACATACTTGGGCTCTTTCCCGTTACCAGACTTCAAACTCGGCCTTGTACTCAGCCTTTGTGCAAATAACAAACACAGTTGACCAGTCTAGGTTTGAGAATGGCCCCAGCCTGATGAATAAGCACACCCACCACATTTTAATGAGGCAGAAATACTTCCCTGACTTGAGGAAGGTGGTTCTGAATGCCTGAAGACTACCTGTTGGTTTCCTATGTTATTTTTCAAACACATACAAATACTATATGTTCCTTTTCTGGATTAAGTAAGGGTGGCCCATCCACCTTGGCCAAAATTGGTGAATTTGGTCCAAATCAGGTGTTAATTGATGTGATATGAAAATTAGGTCTGTCCCTATTTACCATGCGTGAATCCTGGGTTGTGGCTGCCCTGCGTCCCTAGCTGTCGCTGTACTTAATTGGATAAAAAGAATGAAAGAATAAAACATTAAGAAATTCCGTGCCCTACTGGCAAACATATATACAATGTCAACTGAAGTCCAGAGAGCAGTGGAAGCTATGGCCCGGGCAGCCTTCTCTTGCCTTGTTTTAGAGAGGCCAAGAGCCCTCAAAAGTTCAAAGTTCTTGTGGAACAATTTCCCCCACTCCCTGAGGGGAAAGCACACAAATACAACCTCTTTCGCGTTGGTAAGTTCTCTGATTTGTCTTTCCAGATGTTTGCATTTGGTGACTTTCTCTGTGGCAGCTTCTTCCAGCGATGACTTGGCTGATTTGTACTGCACTGTCACATTGACAACAAATGCCTGGGAATCCTTCATGAAGATCAAATCTGGTTTGTACAATTCTTTGATATCATCCCTTATGTGCGGCTCCTGAAATACTACCCAGTCCTTGCTTTTTGCCTCTTTCGATAGTAGCACTTCACAGATGTAGTTGAGCCTCTTAATTCTCGTATCCTTAGTAACTGGGCAGCTGCCAATGACGTGGGCACGTGTTCCATTATCCACCTTGCAGTGTCTGCATGTTCCAACACATTTGTCCTGTCTACCCCTGGCCAAGAATTCTCTTGTGGGATAGATGCTAGCTCTCAGTTGTAGTGCTGTAAGGAGCTTTCTGTGAGGTATGCCTCTGTAGTTTTTGGATCCAGAAATTACTAATTCTATCTCCCTCAAAATTGCGAATTCCCTGGCGCTGGGGCATTAATTTAGTCCATGTAGTGAATTCTACTTTATGCCAATTGCATGGTTTTGGAAATTTAGCCTTTAGAGATGCTGCTTCCTACTCTGATGTTGTACTTGCACCATACAAATCAATCGGTTCACTCACTGGTTTGGTCTCCAAAATTGACGGTATCTTTTCTTTATCACCTCCAGCTTGAATCCATAACTTCTCATATGTTCGTTCCATTTGATCTTTTTCCAGGAACGATGTAGCAGTGCAGAGCAACACAGACACCACAGGCAGGTGCAAAAGAGAGATCCTTTATTGCAAAAACCAGGCCTTTTTAAGCAGTTAGGCCTTTATCAGTTTATACACCTTTGAAATACAACAAACATAGTTCAACCAATCACCATAAACCACGATGTGAACACGCGATGGTTGTAGAACTTGTTTTTCTACCTCTAATTCAGCTGAGCTCATTCCCAGAGGCCTTTTCTACATAGCCAAAGTAACAGGAGTGAGCCATGATTTTACAAGAGTAACAAGACCTTCATTTTGTAAGGTTTTACCTATCCGCAACAGAACGACTTCATGGTTTCATCCAAAGATTGGGTGAGCCTGTGAGTCTTTGGGCTTGCACGCTCGGAATCAGTCCCGCCAATTTTATCATATCCAAACCACCATCCTTTGTACTGGAATACACGATGGCATCGCAGGTACATGCAGGTAGGTGCAGCCACTCTTTGACCATTGATCAACTTATAAGGTCAAGGGCCTCTAGGAACCCAGCTTTCAAGTCTGAATGGTCAGCCAAATAGGTCAGTCAGCGGATGGTATACGTTTTGAGGATGTCAATCTTCTGTAGAGGTTTAAGTGGAGCTTTATCCATTCCCTGTAATCAGTATTCCAATTTTGTAGATAGGTCAGATTTTGCTACACCAGTCCAAGGGTCAGTCTACAGGCCCAGATATTTCTCAGAGTCCCCAGGTTTGATCATGTTCAGGGGTGTGCCACTGATGGTCCAAGCTGAGCAGTCATTGATGGTACATGAGTCCTTCATTGGCTTGATGTAAAAGCTGTGGCACTTCTGCCCCTGGGTTTTGAGACTGGTGAGATTGCAAAAGGTCTCTAATATCTTGGTGTTATGCTTCATGTTTTCCCAGGAATCACTCAACAAGACCAGATCATCTGCGAAAGCCATCGCCGTGACGCTGTTCGTTCCCTGGGGGTACCCTTTGCCGCTCTCCTCCAGCTTGCATAATAGGGGGTTCATCGCAAGATTAAATAAAAGGGTGTCCTGGAGTGATGCTATATATTTATGATTTATGATGCTATATATCCCAATCACCTGCTTAATGAAAAGTATTAACTCTGTGTCTTTAAACTGGCTCGAGAAGCCAGGAGCTATATTTTAGTTTTCTCCGAAGGATATTTACATTCTTTATCAGCTAGCTTTGTTGTGGTTCTCGGAAAAAACTGTTTCAGAGGAGAGAGCTCTGGCCAGCAGCTTTTCTGCAGTTGGATGCAGAGGGAACATTTTTACTTTTTTTTTCTTGTGAGCTTTCGCCTTGCTTTTACTCAGCTGAGGGATATTCAGATGGAGTTAAAACTTGCTTTTGGTTTTTTCCCTCCTCTGCCTGAGGCAAGGAAAAAAGACATTTTTTTTCTCCTGGGATCATAGTTTTTTCTTCTTCCTTTGGAACTTTACAACAGACCACTGTACTCTGGGGCCTACACCTTGGGCCTGGGAAGAGAGGCCTACACCACCTCTCCCAGCGGGAGACAGAGCAGAAGACCACACCTGCCAAGGACTGAGGACTTTGATTCATCCAGGTTGTCCTCATCACAAGAGGTTTATTATCTAACATTATTCATTTTTTTATTTTCCTTTCCCTTCCCCCTGGTGCTTGCGTGCACCCCCCAGCTGCTGGGTTTTGTTAAATAAACAGGTTTTTTTTCACTTTCCTCTGAGAAATTCTTAAGGGGAGGGGAAGGGAGTTTTGAACCCTATCTTTTGCAGAGGAGGCTCTTCGAGTCTTCCTCCTAAGTTTGTCCAAACTGTGACAAAGGGGCAACATCGAATCACCCTGTTTTACTCCCAACTTGGATCTGGATTTGGTCTGTCTGTGTCTTATTTGTGGTGATATATGTACAGATGTTCTCATCCATATTACTCACCAAGCTGATGCTATGGGAGTCCACTCCCCTTTGTTTCAGACCAGATAAGATGTGCTGATGGCTCACGATGTCAAAAGCCTTTGCCATGTCCACGAGCACAACACCCAGCTTTCTGTGTTCTTTTTGAGCAGTCCGAATTATAGATTGCAAAAGTTTCAAATTTTATGAGCATCCCGCAGCTCTTGTAAGAGCTCTGCCTTGGGTTGAGGGGGCATGCCTTAGTGAGCCTCACTGTCATTATCTCTTACCCAGGGCCATCACCAGCATGAGACTCTAACAGTGTCTATCAGTGCCCACATGAGTTACCTATTCTGAGTTACAGATGTTTTTGCAGGTAAGTGCCCACTCTAATGAACTGATACATGTTCGGCAACCTGAATGTTATCTCCTGAAAGTAGAGCTGAACAACAGGTTCGGTGAAGACCGATGGCTGTAAACACAGTAGCATAGTCTCTGCCATGCCAGCAGGTGGATAAACTTAAATAAAAATTTTTCCAAAAATGGTTGATTGATCTTATTAGATCTGTCATCACTATAGGAAAACAGTAACTCATGCAACATGATGGATCAATTCACTACTCAGCCTAGCACTCACACAACTACTTCTGTTAGTTGGGTTGACATAGGCCACTTCTTTTTCAATTACAACTGTGGATTTTATCATTTGAAAAGCCTGCACTTCAATTCAGTTCAAAGAGGAAAGTTAACAGTGGTCCTTGAGGTGCTCATTCCCATAAGGCACCTCAGCCAGTGATCTAAATGGAAAAAAACAAGCCAAATAAACATAGAAACAAGGATTACTTCTGCCTTGAATAAACATAGAAACAAGGATTACTTCTGCCTTGAATCTTGGTTTCTGACAAAGGAGCTGCAAGACAAATGTAAAGCACATTATAATCAAGGAGCTGATGGGTGGAGAGGGAAGTATTTCAGATGGTTGTGACACCTATAAACATCCATTGTATGAAGCAACTCCTTGTCACTCAGTATTTCTGATTTTTGAAGCATCTGCCGATGCTTGTGCAGGCTGGTGTGTTGCCATGGATACCGTGGTGTGCCAAGACTTTTAGCAAATGGGCTGATCTGTTTGTGTACCTCCAGAGTGAAAAGAAAGAAAAATCCCATAATTTGTGTGGCTGCTAGCACAGGGAGCCTGACAGTGAAATGAAATGACTCCACATAATGGTTTTCAGAACCTCCTCGCCTCGGAAATGACGGGGTAGGAAGGAGATGGAAGGTAATGAAGAAAAGGAGTGAGGAGAGCTGTCAAGTGTTTAGCAAAATCCCTTCTACCTAGCTCAAGGCAAGGTCCTTGCGTGATAACGTCAGCTACATGGTCAAGAAAAATCAATATGAAGGTTTAATAATTCAGTTTCCTAATGACCTGGCACCACTTTCTGCAAGAGAGAGGAAAAAGAACAACAAGGATAAAAGGCAGATACGGAGTGATCAACAGACAATGTAACACAGCAGAATAATTTGCTTTTACTGATACCCTGGGACCAAGCAATGGATATGCATTATAAAACTAATATTTAGCTGGTGTTCAAGTAATGCCTTTACCTGGGCACAACTCCACTGCTAAGCGAGAGGCAATACAGGTTTAGAAGTGACAGGCAAGCAAGTACACAGGAAACTAAGTGAAAAACCTGGGCAGTGTTCCAAACTTTGGCTCTTTTCTTAGTGTTAGAGCAATCCCATAAATTGCACATACATATAAGCTGAATTTCCATACGTTAATGCAGTATCTTATTAGGCAACAACACAACATTGTTCCACTTGATTACAGGTTTTGGGGGTTTACCCTGCTTTTCTAAAGGGATCACATCACCATGGATTTCACCAAGAGCTTTTCTTGGGGTTTGAGTTTAGGGATAGAAAAGCACTAATGCTTTCACGGGAGAGGTTTGCTCCTCACTTGTTTACATATATGCTTAAGCTGTTAGCAAGAAATAACAACAATGTGAAGACCCCCTTAAAGCACATTTTCTCAGTAGGGCCATGTCCCCGTATATGAACCAGAAATCCAGCACACAATATTTTATAGTAAACTCCTCTCTTCTTAACTGATCAGGTTTCGTTCATGTCATTTCTGTGTTTTTAAACAAGGAAAAAAGAGTTGACCCCTTCTATGGTCAGCTATGGTGTCTCCCCAAGTTCACATCTGTAATGCAGACACCAAGAGCAGTCTTTGGAGACAAGATAAAAAGAAAACCAAAACTGCAATCCTTGCCCTTCCCACAGGTGCCCTGGCATTACAACAGGGGTGTAGGCAGGAACTTGGTTGCTTTCCAGCTATGGACCAACACAACCAGTTATGTCAAGGAAGCTGTTGAGCATGAAGCCATTCCAGCCTCTCATTGAGGCCTTGCTCTGGGGATGGTCCAGCATTGTCCAGCTGATGGCTCTTATCTCTATTTCCTGTTGCTGACTCACACTGAAGGCAGCTGAACCTCAAGAAAATCTTTCCCCAGGCTACCTCTCCATACAAGCCCCAGCCACAGTCACCACAAAGCTGAAACATGAGTCCTACCAGATGCTGCTGGAGGTTCGGAGAAACCTTCTCCTGCATTCAGATGAACTGTTACCAAATTCAGCTGCTGAGCTGAGCACTCACCTCCAGACTATCATTTAATGCTGCTGGAAGCACAGCGCTGTGTCTTTCACACGTAGGTGCTATGGGAATCAAAGATGTGTCCTGGGCAATTGGTGGCATTCATTTTCATGAGGCTGCAAAAATGCAATCCCGGTTTGTGAAGATATAGAACAAGTCCCTTATGCACCCTGTCAGGGAAGAGCTGAAAGGTGTCGCTGCTGCAGACACAGATCAGTAATAACACATAGCAGCTATGGCCAGTTCTGCAGTTCCCATTGATAATGCATTGCAGAACCCGACTCCAGCAACCAGGACTCAATGCTGACAATCACAGTTTTTCCTTACAGAAACCCCCAAGGAGATCCTCTTCTATTCCATTTCCCTCTTTCAAGGACCTTCATTTAGCAATTTCCCCCCAAGCACACACCTTTCTTAAAATCCGTGTCTCTGGCCACAGCTTGCAAACAAGCCAGCTCCAGCAAAAGCCAAGCTAGTAGCAACCAGAGCTGTGTAAGCTAAAAGCTAACAGTCATGGTCACTAAAACCTCAGAATTCAGAATATTCCTGAACATACATTGATGAGCATCCTTTGGGTCTTGTTATATTTGAAATGCTTCGGTGCCCACTCTGCTATGATTTGGCCTCTTATTATTAGTCTTGTAGCTAAGCAACAGATGGGCAGTCCAAATGATGTGGCAAGGGCAAGCTATCCTGCAGAAATGTGGCAATACAGGAGGAAAGTAACACTTTGAAGCTTGGTAATGTTAAACATGCTGGGAAAATCTCTACCTTCAGTGGGCTTCAGATCAGTGCCAAAAGAACTGAAAATCTGCCTGTGAGGTTAGGACAACAGGTCTACACTCACTGTGACTGAGAAACCTTGAAAAATTATCTGCATGGCAGGGAATTCATGGCCTTCCATTTGCTGCAGAAACAAAAGTGGAAGAGCATCAGCAAGGCTAAAGAAATATAGCTGGGAAAGTTTTTCTAACACTCAAAATAGGAGAAAATCCTGATACAACCACAGCTGGTCCTAGGACCGCCACACCTGGCTTGGAGGCTAAAGAGGAATCGTGACAAAGAATTAATAAAATACCTCTATTAACATAAATATTTAGGAGAAAGCTGCCCCTTCCAGGGGCCCTGGGCTGAGGATCAGACTGTAATTCTGACATTTGGTCCTGGGGAAATTGGCTGGGCAACTTCTGCCTTCACCCTAGTCTGAGCCACTTGATAAAGCCCCAACTCAAGCACACTCAAGCCCCAGTGGTGCTTTTTGGTCTGAGCCAGGCTTTGATCCCAGCCTGGTAAAGCTGTGTAAAGACCTGCAGGCACTTTTGTGGCCAAAAAAAGCATGGAAATTCACTTTTTTTTCATCTGCATAGAGCTCTGAGGTAGGAATAAAATGCCATTTGGCAGCCTTCCCAAAGCAAAGTACATGCACCATCAAATGTATCTGCAGCACTGAGGTATTCAAGCTGCTGCTGCCCAACAGGCGAGCGTGCCTCTCTTCTAAAGCATCTTCACTCTGCTCTTAAAAAACACTTGCAGACATTTATGAATCAATGCCACACTAGTGCTGTAGGAAATGTCTGGCTGGAGAGGCACAGCAGAACTGTTCAGTACTAAGATGCCAGACTGGAAGCGAGGGGCACTGAGCCACCATCTTGTCCTCCAAAGTTGCTGTGAGGGCAAAGACATCAAAGCGTGTCAGGTAGCCTGTGCCCACCTGCTGGGAGCTGTGTCATTTCTAGGTCAATAATAACATTTCTATCTCCTTTTCAGGTGGGCATGTCAGGGTTGCACAGAAACTTGGTGGCGGATGCAGAAACAGAGAGGATTTCAATCTGATGCAATGTGTCACCACTTTCTAGAGTTCATTTTTGCTCCTTTCACCTTCTCAGCCATGAATTTAATAGTTAATTCTTTCTGTGGAAATCACAACGTCTTCCCACTACAGGCAAAAAGCTAAAGCTCGAGTCTTAAGCCCTTATTTAGGAACTGGCATTATCATCAATGACTGGGCAGCTCTCCCTGCTTTCAGTAAGGATTTACACAGGATCCACTAGAGACATTAGCCTCAGGCTATTTTCTGCCTATCAGGAGGCAACTTTATGGGAACAGATGCAGGTGATCTGCAGAACTCAGTAGCAGAGGACTGTGAAGGTGAAAAACCTACATGGACTCGAAGGGTAGAGACAAATTCACGGGCACTAGTACCTGCTGAAGGCATGGGGTCAGATCACTCACTCCCAGGCATCTCTGAGCCTGGAGTGCCATGAGCAGGACTTCTGTAAGTTCTCTCTGTTCTCATACTCTTTCCCTAAGCATTCAGTACTTTCCATTATACTATCTATCTGCCGGTCTAAAACAGCCACAGTAATTCTTTTGTTAGGAGGAAGACTGTAAAGAAAAATGCAATTTAAACAATGCATCAGGTTTAGCCATTTCTCACAAAGTCTTTTCAACTCAGAACCTCCAAGCAGAAACAAAAGGGCATTTCTGCAATGAGTATGCAAGACTCTTGGCTCATCTCACAAAGTGAACTGACAGCCATAAGGTGTGACGTGATCTAATTTTAGAATTATCATATAAGACTCCAAATTTATTTTATTAAAGAGAGCCATAACTAAATTTTGATGCCATTAGATAATACAATTAAATGTTGGCTTGCTTGCAGGTCTTTGTATTTTGCCCCAGATGAAAAAGACTATATCTACAAGTGGATGTCTTCTGAGATTTTCTCCTACAGGATGTTTAACAGTTACTGACATATGAAATAAATCCTCAAAATCTAAACCAAAATCTTTTAACCTACAGAAGCAAACTGAAGAAAGTTGCAGCTTGATATGCGGACCTACTAAATGTTTGCTACTCTGTGAACTCCACAAATTCTAAACCCTTCCAGGTAAGTGAAAAATAATTAATTTAAGCTTTCTGCCATTTTCAGATGAGACGATAAATAACACTCTCTGGGTTTTCTTAGCAAATAAAAAGACTGCGGAAGTGGAAATAGATTAAATAAACATTGCCATATCATCATTTAAATCTCATTAGTGTGGCCTATCCAACTGAAAAAAAACCACTGCATTTAGTGTAGTCTCAGTAGTTTGATTCTTTCTGGATTTAGAAGTTATAGCTGAGCAATACAAGGGCAGTGTGAGGCAAAAGGTTTGGGACCCATTGGAGGTTCAGAATTTGATGGCCACAAATTGAAAATTATTCTTTTCCTAACACACAACAAACCACCCCAATATAACTTGGTTCTTACAGCAGCCAGAAAAAACAATCAGTTCCTAAACTTTAGTACCATAGGTAAGGTCTGGACCGATTTTCTCAGTTCACTGCAAGAACACCTTGTGGAAGCAAAGCACAGCAATATTAAAGAGTCATGAGAGGTGATACTTTTTACCCAGAATGACTCAATATTTGCATCCATATTAATGTGTAAAGCCAACATACAGACTGGACTACAAACACTGTGCTTTAAATATCAACAAAAGCCCAATACAGCATGCTATTAATAAATAATGGTAATAACAATAAACTGATAAAACACAGGCCATTTAATTTACTTTTGTAAGAGCCAGTTCACAGAGGATGATTTCATAGGGAAGCATTAATCATTATTTCTACTTGGTGATGAAAACCTAAAGAGAAAAGCACAGTCACATTGTAGTTTGCAAATATTAAAGATAAAACCACCAGTTTTGGCTGTGTCCTGAAGGGAGAAAGAGAAGGGAAAAGGGCAAGAAAGGAAAAGGTAATTTAGTGGAAATCTGTTCATTAGGCTATTAGGTTATATCTGGGCTTCTTTTGTATCTTCCTGTAGATGATGATATTACTTGTAGCCACATTCTCTGAAGTGAAATTTTGCATAAGTCCAGGCAAAAAAATGCAAGGCTCAAAGCAGAGTCACAGGTATTGTGACTCGATTTTTTCCTACAAAAACAGGAAAATAATGTGTGTGAGCATGTTTGTGTGGCAGATTCATTCTAGAAAGTACAATTTCCTGAGTGTTACCATCAGGGCCAAATTAAATGTTCTATTTAATGCAACTGTCTTGATCAGATGTATTGGTCCTTTCTGACAGCTCAGTTAATGTATCTCAGGAGTTGTCTTAGAGAAGACCAAGCGTGTAGTTGAAAGCTGCAGATTCAGGTTGAGAAAAATGCCCAAAATGAGCTAATTCACCAGCAGTGTGGACATACATGCAGGAAAACAGCTGGAGGTTCTAATCTCCCCAGGTGGTCCAAGCTAACCCACCCCCCCGTTACATCAGAGCCCTGAGTCTGCCAGTGAGATTTAAGTTCTTGTGCTATAGAAGTGCTTTTGAACATTTTGTCCATAAAACTTTTTTTTCCCCTATATCTTTCAGGACAGGAAAAACAATCCCAATAACTTCATTAGGTAAAAATGAGTTCCTGTTGTCCAAAGGATGCTGGCTCACTCATAAGGGCAGAGGAGTGTTCAGTCTTTAGTTTGGCATGTCCTGGACATTGGAGGAATTAGTGAGCGGCTGCCAGTGGCATTTTGAGATAGCTTGCCTTGATTTCTCAGTTTGCTACAGAGATCTATGATGATGTAAGGTGACTCCGGGCTCAGACAGACTCCAATTTCTCAGTGAAGGTCTACTTTCAATTTCTTTCATTAAATATATATATATATATGCATACACATAAATTGAAAAATGAATCTTACTGCAAGAGCCTAATAAAATTGATTAAATGGCTCCCATTGGTTTCTTTGGGCACTGGTTCAAAATATTAATCTGATTATCATTATTGCTCAAATTCAGCATGGTTGTTAAGTATATGTCTAACTGAAAGCACCTGAACAGTCCTGTTATGATGATTAATGGATTTAAAAATAGAAATATGTTTAAATGCCCTCTGAACTAAGGTCTAAATGAAATCAATACATGCCGTGGCTCTTATTCATGAAATTTTAAAGCAAGATACATAATTTATTGTGCTCTGTGTATGCATATGTGATGCCTAATATCTTTGGAAAATAAAGGCTGTGGCCAAAATAAGAGGGTAAAAAGTAAAATTTATTAAAGGATTTGGAGAAAGCAAAGCTTTCCCAGGGATAACCCCGGGACCCCTGCTGCACAGGCTTTGGGCCTGATCCTGCTGAGCGGGGTTCCAGCAAGTGTAAGTTATACAAAGGTAAAAAGGGTACAAAAAGGGTAAAAAAGTCCCCGAAGGTGTTCGTGCTTCTACTATTATAGGGGTAACATAGTTTTGAAATATTCTCCAATGAAAAGCAGGATTTTGTCACACTATTCCTTGTGGCAGGTTTCTATTGGAAGTTCTCTGCTTACTTTAATAGCTTATCGAGTCCAACTCTGGAATGCTTAAAGGCTGATAACTTGGTTCTGTTTTGTCTATAGGAAAGGGATACAAGGTTGCAGGATAGAGGTTATAGGATTATAGGGGTACTAATATATAAGAGTATAAAACTAAAATACTACTAATGTAAAAAGCATAAAAACAAAAAATATCTCTGGCATCATATGTATTTAGCACTGATTATTCTGTAATAGACCCATACATAATTTAAACTATATAGCATCCAGTTGGCGGGTGGAGGGGGGAAAAATCTTCATTAAACCCCAAACACTACACTGGTGATGTGGGGATTTATTTTATTCTTATTTTGTGGATACCTGCATAATAAATGTGTTCGCACATGTTCAGAAGCCCTTTTCCAGAGGTAAAAGAAAAATTACAGCCTCCTGTACAGCTCTGGGAGGAGATCCTGCAAGCTGTGCTGGCCTCTGCTGAAGGACAGGACCACAGTGACCACCTGAATCAGGGTGCCCAAACCACTGCAAGGGCATCCAGTCATCCCTCGGGACTGTCCCTCTCAAGCAAAGCTAAGAAATCCTCATTGCATTTAATGCTGCATTGTTCTGGGTAACCCAAAATATCATTGTATTCCATATCTATCTGAGCCCAAACTTGTTACTGTCTATTTAAGACCCGCAGCGGAGGAGCGGCTGCGCTCCGTGCAGTCACCCCAGTCCACAGCAGCGCCCGGCCCAGGCGGAGGCGCGCGGAGTCCGGGACACCCCGGCCTGCTGCTTGCTGTCTGCGGCCAAGAGCAAGGGGAAGGCCCTCCGTGCGTTCCAGCCCTTGCCCAAGTTCCAGCCACTGAAGTGTGCCAGCCACACTTGCTGGCAGAGCTGGCGCTGCCACGGGGATAAGAGGGAGAGAGGGCTGCCGATGTTTTCCCTTTGTCTCCCCACGTCTGGATGCCTGTGGTGGGAGCCATCTTGGGGAATGTTTCACTCCGCCATTTTGAGTTTCTCTGTGTTCCCAGGGAGTCGAGAGATTTCAGCAAATTTGTAGCTAGTGGTTATTTACAGGTATTTTTTGCCTGTTGCTATTTTGGTTTTTTAGTAAACTGTTATTTTTTCACTTATATCTACTCATATTTGTTTCCCTTTATTGGTGGAAAGGGATTGGTTAAGACTAAGGGGAAGTAACTCATTTTAGAGTGTCCCCCTTAAACATTGTCTTAAACCAAGACGTGCATTCAGCTGGACAGTAAAAAAGAGAGCCCGCAGTAGTAAAGCCCACCTAATTTATTCATTATCAGGGATAACAGTAATTGTAATTACTGCTTTCTAAGCCATTTTTTCAGTTCTAGTTCTTGTTTACCCACGACATCATGCTACCTGTGGGTCTTCCAGTAATATATAAAGGACTCACAGAGAGAAGAATTCAAGCGCACATTTAACTATATTTATGCACAGAAGTGCTTTTCTACTCTGCCATTCACATCAGGGAGTATATCATTAACGTGCTTAAACTCAGTACGTATTTAAAAGAATTGCTTGGCTGAGAGATATGTGACACATTTAGCACCTGTGTCATGTGGGTGGTTTTCAAAAGCTTTGCTCCCTGTTTTCAACACGTGACCCTTCCTTCCCCATACCGGGGACAGGCGTTGCCTATGACGGAGAAGGCTGGCCACGGCGATTCGGATACCTCTGTGCCCTGCAAAGGCAGCTCTGCCTGTGGCTTCCCATTTCCCAGCCCCAAGGAGAGGCACTGAAGAGGAAGAAGGGGCAAGAAATGGGAGGAAAGAAATGGCTCAACTTTGTGCAGCAGAGCAATGTGGTGACAAACTGATCCCTACAAGGCAGGTTCCTGTAGTGGGTTGACCCTGGCTGGATGCCAGGCACCCACCAAAGCTGCTCACTCACTCCCCTCTGCAGCTGGATGGGGAAAAGGAAATATAACAAACGGTTCATGGGTTCAGATAAGGACTGGGAGAGATCACTCATCAGTTACCATCGAGGGCAAAATAGGCTCAACTTACAAATATAAGGTGAATTTATTAGTAAAAAAATCCAAGCAGGATAATGAGAAGTAAAATAAGCCCTTAAAAACACTTTCCCCCCACCCCTCCCTCCTTCCCAGCTCTGCCGCCTACCTGAGCGGCACAAGGAGACAGGGAATGGGGGTTTGGTCAGTTCATCACTCGTGGTTTCTCTCGCTGCTCAAGGAGAGGAGTCCTCCCCCTGCTGCACCCTGGGGTCCCTCCCACGGGAGGCAGCTCTCCATGAACTCCTCCAACGTGGCTCCAATCTCACGAGCAGCAGCCCCCTGTGACCTGCTGCAATGTGAGTCCATCCCACAGGCAACAGTCCTGCCAAAACTGCTGCAATGTGAGTCCATCCCACGAGCAATAGTCCTCCCAAAACTGCTGCAATGTGAGTCCATCCCACAGGCAACAGTCCTCCCAAAACTGCTGCGGCGTGGGTCACTCTGCCACGGGGTGCAGTCCTCAAGGACAGGCTGCTCCAGCCTGGGAGCAGGGTCCCTCTCTCCATGGGTGTCCCACAGGATCACAGCCTCCTCTAGGCATCCACCTGCTCTGGCATGGGCTCCTCCTCCATGGGCTGCGGGTGGAAGTCTGCATCCCCGTGGATCTCTGTGGGCTGCAGTGGCACAGCTGCTTCATCATGGTCTTCACCATGGGCAGCAGAGGAATCTCAGCTCCGGTGCCTGGAGCAGCTTTTTCCCTTCCTTCTGCACTGCCCTTGGTGTCTGCATAGTTGTTCCTCTCACATGTTCTCACCCCACTCTTCTATGGCCGCAATTACAACTGTGCAGTAACTTTTTTTTCTTTCTTCTTAAATCTGTTACCACAGAGGTGTTACCACCATCTCTAATTGGCCCAGCCTTGGCCAGCAGCACATCCATCTTTGGAGCCACCAGGGATTGGCTCTGCCAGACATGGAGGAAGCTTCCAGCAGCATCTCACAGAAGCCACTCCTGTAGCCTTCCCAGTACCAAAACCAGGCCATGCAAACCCAAAACAGTTCCCCATCTCTGGATCTGTGTCAGGCAGCTCACGCATCATCTCACATGTCCCCAAACAATCTAGAGGAAATTACCGCTAAAGATGACACAAGGAGCCTTCTCCATTCAGTGCGGCCAGATCTGCCAGAAGGGATGCTGCAACACAACAAGGAAATCTTATTGCTTTCTCCATCCCATTCCAGGTTTCCTTTGCTACAAGGAATTGAATGAAGTAACACAACCACCACCAGATACAGCAGGGAATACTCTGAAACCTCGCTGCTTCCCAGTCTGTCCTTACATATAAAACCAATATGCACAGTTCTTGGTAAGCAAATATCAACGCCCTTTACTCCTCCTGGCCTTCCACAATTACTCAAATGATGCAAATAAACTTCTTGAGGCCAGGCTTACCTTACCAACTTTGTCACAGGCAAAGCTTAGAGCACAGAAGTCTCCAGCAGGAGAACATGTGAAGGATTCAGTTCTTCCAGTCATGCTGTGCCGAGTCCAGTGTCCATCTCACCGCAGAAGAGCAGAAAATGCTCTCAGTAATATTAGGATCTCACCAAGCTGTAAGCACACACACAGGATTTAAGATGTGCTTTCGCCCTTGAGCAGCTCCTGTGAGCCACCTTTTAGCTTTCTTGTTTCAAATGGAGGTTTCAGCCCAGTTTGCTTAGGTTCACCTATTTTCTTTATGTCTTTAAGTGTGAGGGAAACAAAACAAGATAAAAATTGCCAATTGTGCTCCAGTTTTGAGTTCAAGCCAATACAACTGCAACTTCTCATGACTTCTGGGATATAATGATTACATAGGCAAAATTACCTGAAGAGTTTGAGAAAAAAACACAAATAAATTTTTGTGTTGGAGTGGATTTGATGAAAACATTTCAGCAGTAGAATCAGGGGATATAAATATTTGGAACTGCTAGTTATATTCACCAAATTATTAACAACAGAGAGTTAATACTTCACCCATGACTTCTCTATGCCAATTATTTACTAAGCATGCAATTACAAACACCAGGCAGAGAACAAGCCTCCCATGTAGTTGCTTGGAAAACCTCTCTGGAAAGTCACTGGGAATTGATCTGAGCCACCTGAAAGTCAGGAGGTACACACCCACCGGCGAGTGCTGTGCTGTGACCCAGGCTGTGCTCCTACATGGAGGCCACCTCCCTGGCTACATGAGACATGTGCTCACAGCCCAGCAGTCAACTGGATAAAAACTTGGAAAAATGAGAACAAACCTGAGGCTGGCCAATACATAGACCAAAAAGGTACAAGGAGCAGGAAAGCCTTTGTTACACTCATGCCAAAGGGTCTTTTTTCTTGTCCTGTGGATACTGGGTATAATGGCACCATACTGAAGTCATGAATACTGCTCAATATGTGTTACCCATCTCCATCCATCTCAGCCTGAGATTGGCAAAACAAGGTGAGGAGTTCCCACACCCTGAGCAAGCCAAAATAAGTCTCAGATTTCTTTGCTGAGCTCCCATAGCCCAATTTGAGTCTGGTCTCCATGTACGTGCACAGATGAGCTTCACCAAGTTCATTGTTTACACAGATGGATGCAATACTACAAAACACTCTGTAAAATAAGAGCTGTGAAACCTTTTTTCTTTTCTTTTTTTTTTCCCCCCAAAAAAGTTATTTTCCAGTGCTGCTAAGGGTTGTGCTAGTTTTCAAAAAATAATATGCCCTTGTCCCATGCAGCTGCAGAGGCTTGGTGACAGATGGCGCTACATGAACGTGAATTTGGTTTTTAAATAGCTACATTAAATATTTAATATTACATTTTCTTACATACAAAGTGCACCTAAGCAGTGTCAGTATTTTAATTACTTCTCACACATCGTAAATAATATATTAGAAATAAAACTCAGGAAGACAAGTTCTAGAGATGCTGCAAGACAGAAAAGGGATTATTCTCTGTGATTCAGCTCTCTGGAAAATCTCCCTTAGAGTTGTAAGTTGCTCCCACCCTTAGCCAAGAGCTGAAGGGTGGGAGCAAGAGGAGGTGGTTGCAGGTAACACAACGAAGTCAGTCAATTTCCAATTTCCTAGGTCCCAGAACACCACCTGAAGGGAATTGTTTCTAACAGTAAAGCTGCTTTAGTAAATATAGTAAATATTTACACAACACTAGCAAGTGCAATAACTGCAGAGGTAAATTTCCATTTGACCCAAGCACCGCTCTGCTCCTAGCTGGGGGTGGTCAGCTGGCAAGGTAGCCTCTGGAGGAGATGGCATCCTCAAAGCACAGGTAGAAAGGGGAGCACCAAATAAACAGAATGAAGCACATAGAGTGAAAAAGGCATTCAAAGCACATCAGTGAGCAGACTGGGGAGTGAAGTTTGCAGAGACCCACAATAATGCAAAATTTATAGAGCAGCACTAACAAAAACTCACTATTTTCTTTGAATAAATATTATCTTCACTCCTAATTGCAAGTGTTCAAGGCCAGGCTGGACAGGGATTTGGACAACCTAGTCTAGGGGAAGTTGTCCCTGCCCATGGCAGGGGTTGTGGAATGAGATGATATTTAAGGTCCCTTCCACCCCAAAGCATTCTGTGATTCCATGACTGACCTGTACAAAAAACCCAGTTCCTACTGACTCATTGTAATGTTATCTGCATCTCTCCCACACCTACTCATATACCAGATACTTAAAGAGCAAATGTGACCATGTAAATTTACCTCGTTTTTTTAATGTTAGTGCTAGTAACATCAGCGATTGCCTGAAACCAGCCTTTGACCTGCTGGACATTTGGGACTCCTCTAGAAAATGTATTGCAGTAATGTCTGGTGAGAATGCCTGCTAGGAGAAAGGGGAAACAAGGGACAACCAGGGCTGAGAGAAGAACATTCACAACTGAGACATGAGATTTTGCAAAATGTGAACTGTGATCACGAGAGATTTACTTCATTCTCCACATGTGCGGATTAAACCAATACAAACATCTTCTCTCCACTGGTTATTTAGAGAAACTGTAGCACACAGAGACAGCTTGAAGAGTGGGAAGCTCAGCATATGAGACCAAAAAAGCCCCAGAGGAGACAGAGCAGCAATACCAGGTGTTCACAGAGCAACCACTTCTCTTGCTTCCAGTTCTGAAGAAAACCCTCCAATTCATCCCCAGCTCCCACACTTCGATTCACATGGCAGAGCAGCTTCAAAGCACAAAAGCTGGACTGCTGTGGGATCATACTAAACTGTGGTCTGCTCCTATCATCCAGGGGAACTTAGACTGCACACACAAACCAGAGCTAGTCAGAGTAAAACCTGGAAAACAGGCACAGCCCGTGGTCAGGTCATCAGCACCTGCTGTCTCTCCTTGCAGAGGCTCCCCCAGAGCACCCCCAGCCACATCAGTGTGGGTGCAGCCCTTGCCTGTGTCAGAGGCACCATCAGCTCCTCCACACTGCGACACTGCGACTGCCTTGGGAGGGCAGGGCCATGCTCTGGCCAAAGAAACTGTCAGTTCTTATCCTTCTCTCTGGATTCATACACACTTCATTCTGCCAAGAGCTTCCCTCTGAGCTTTTCCTTAGGATCATCATCATGCAGTGACAACTGGTGGAGCCTCACCTGCCACCTGGACCCTGCAAACTTCCACCCCTTCTCTTCCTCCTCTCCATGAGTGTCCAACCTCCATCCCCACCTCCTCACAGCATTCAATACTGAAGAGAGTTCCTAGAGAGTTTTTCTTGCAGAACTGAACTGGGGATCATCTCTATGACATTAATTGCATTATTAAATATGCAAGATCCAAACCACATTTAGTAACATGCTTGTTCCAAGCAGAGGCAGTTAATCTCCCACTATCAGCTCAACCCTGAAAATATTTGTACTCTAGCTGTGAGGTTTATATGGACTAAACAGTAGTTAGAAAGTTTAATAAGCACCCAGGGAAGCTGAGTTTCATGTTTCCTCACTCAGGTCTAATAAAATCTGTTGTCCTGTCTTCCAAAAGGAGTTTGATATTTCCTAAAACTCAGTAAGCTGTTGGAAAGACTAAAGTGGGTTAAAATGATAACTGTATTGGGGAGGAAAAAACAGTTTCCAAAGCTTAGCTTTTTGAGTTCTCAAGAGGCTTTGAGAAGTGTTAAAGAGTTTAGAGAAGTCTTTTTACAAATGGCACATTGAAACGCATGGGGAAAAAAAGTACTGTCGGAGCTTGTAGCCATGCATGTAGCTTACAGCCATGCATCTCCAATGAAATGATGCTCACATCGGGGTGATACAGAGCTCTGAGCTGTATCTGAGATTCAGTTCCTGACATCCTTCACAGGACAGGAACTAAACCAAGAGAGTCACATCAAGAAGATATATACATCCACCCTTTGGAGCCCTGTTGAACTTTACAGAAAACCAACCATGCAATCTTCACCAAAACCCCAATGAATAAATATTTCAGTATTTCAATTTAGGGAAACAATCTTCCACTAGAACAATCAAGAAAATTACCGTTGAAACACACAGACTATAGCATTTGTTTGCTATAGATAAATTACAGTGGAGCTGGAAGTTTCCCTGCACCATCTTTCTAGGCGACAGGAAAGCATAAGCTTGCAGAGGAAAAGCAGGGACATTTCCTGGCTTGTGAGAATATCAGGGAAAAGGATCTACAGCACACTACAAAGAGAGAGGCAGCATCTCAGAAGAGGACAAAATTGCTGTAAAACTCTACTGCCCCAACTTTTATAGTAGGCAGGAACTGAAGGCCTGTTTTACCACATTTAGGAGATTCATAAACAAGGACATTTGGAGCATTAGCATGCCAGTGAAGACAGAGTACTTGAGCGAGAATCAGGTTTGTGGAGGTACAGGAAATATTCACATTAAAGCTACTACAAAGTTGTTAATTGAATATTGCAACATATTAATGCCTATATCTCTTCATTTAGATCCATCACTTTAAATTGTAGATGTATCTACAGGCAAGCAGGTAAAGGAAATTAGAAACATTCACATCAGATTTTAGAAGTAAATATTTCAAGCAGAATTCTAAATAGCCTGTGCTCAGTATATTCCTTTTTTTCGTGTATCTGTATTATGCTTTGAGGGTGAAGCTGCTCCGGCAGCTTAATGCACAATTCATCTGGAAAATGCTGGAGGGAAGTCTTCAACTGGAAGTACTGGTTTTCCTCATCCTCTTTAGCTCCTGTTATTTGCCTGCATAATTTCATCTTAAGTTATCTTAAAAGTATTAATTTGCCCATTATATCTTCTGTCTCCATTTAAATAGCTGAAATTCCAAACAATGGTCACATTAAAAAAAAAAACCAACACTTTCTTGCCTGGATAAATAAGGAAAGCTGTAGATCTTCAGCAACTGCTCAGTGTCAAATTCCTCCTGCCGTGTGTCATTCCTCAGCACTACGGGAAAAATCTAGTAAAGCTCCATTAACTGCTGCTGTCCTCGGGCCATCACAACGTTGTCTCAGGCTGTATTTTTGGATAAAGCAGGAGGGAAGCCTGCTGCTTTCGCAGCTCTCCAGTGCATTGAATGTAATCACTTACATTGAATCATAGTGATGGACCCCATCACCCCACTTCTTTAGACGATCCAGCCAGTTTCATGTTTGCTTTACTCTGGGGGGAGAGAGACGCTTCAAGGCTCACATAAGATGTCAGAAACTCAAGAAAAACTTTTTTCTATGTGACTCTTAGCCTGGAAGAAACTATTTCTTTCAATTTCACTTGCCATACAAAGATATTCACAAATACATTTTAATTAATTCACTGTTTGCTTCAGATGCAGTATTAAGATGAGATATCACCTTTGGCGGGCCTCAGAAGATAATAACATATACATCAGATATAAGGAAAACTCTTTTCGTCACGAGGATGGTCAAATACTGGAGAAGACCACAGAATCTCCATCCTTGAAGATATATAAAACTCCAGTGGACAAGCTCCTGAGCAGCCTGATTTAACAAGATTTAGATGAATTATTCTGTATTTTTATTAATTTCAGACATTTGTAGAACTTTCAAAAACCGTAACAGAAAATTGTTGTAGTCTGTCCAGCCAGTGATCCACAGGCTGCAGACCACCGGCACCAGCAGTTTCAGAGCAGCTGCTCAAGCCACACTCACAGAGCTGTTCCATTTCTGATTAAAGTGTTACACAACAAAAAAGGGGGTTCTTCTTCCAGAAAGTAATTTGCAAAATCCCTGTTGTTCCGTTGTTAGCCAAAAGTTTGTTTCCCGTTAGGTTTCTGTACCGCAATTCTGCATCTGGTAAGACTGCAGCAGCTAATGGAGCTATTGAGGTCTTGAGAATCAGAAAAGGCCAAAATCACAGAATGGTTTAGGTTGGAAAGCACCTGGAAGATCATTCAGTTCCAACCCCTCTGCTGTGGGCGGGAACACCTTCTACTAGACCAGCTTGCTGAAAGCCACATCCAACCTGGCCTTGACCACCTCCATAAGATAGGTTGAACCTCCAAATAGAGGTTGTAAACTGAGTTTTGAAGCATCCTCAGAAGACAACACCTACACTTTTAGACTCTTTCCTGTATTTTGTGCTTTTAAGAACAATGGAGATGGAGGAGCCTTGTATTTAGAGGTAGAGTGATGCAAAAAGAGATGGATGGGTATGAGAAACAGATACTTACTTGGGTGGCATTGCTTAGTCCCTCTCATATTTCCTACAGAGATTTTTGCAATCTTAAGGGTTTTGCTACAAAATTAAATGACCCATACATGTTAGAATTCCGTTTCTGTTTCTTCCTTTAGTGTTTCATGAGTTCTTTGCTCAGAGTTTGGAGTAAGACACAGGAGACGCTGAGGAGTTCTAATCAGGTTGTTTATTAAGTTCTTATCTATGACAAGGCAGCACAGGGCACTCTCTAAGTTAGGAAGGTGGAAAATGGCCTCGAACCGTGAGTTCCAAGGTTATTTAAAGCCTAATTTACCCAATTATAGACTGCCAACTAACATGTTTTCACTTATAATCCAGTGACTATTCATTTATTGTCCGCAATGCGGACTTTCTGAACCAATGGTCAAACTATCCAGATTGGTGAAGAAGAAGGAAGAAAGAAGAAGCAAAACCCACACCCAAAATTCTCCATCTTGCTACTAGTACATTATTAATAACTCACAAACCCAAACCTCTACATCTTTACATATTTCACCCAATGATATAACAAATTGCTTTTTAATTACCACAGTGAAAGCCCAGGGTCCCAACACATACACACATGGAGTTTCAGTAAGCATGACAAAAAAGGAGAAAAAATATTGTCCAGACGGTATTAGAAAGCAACTGGTTCACTCCACCCTCACTCTACAGCACGGCTCACAGCAAAAGAGATCTAGAGCCTTTGCTGAAGTGTGATAGATATCAAATCAGTGCCTGGTAAAATTATGGAGAAGATTATTCTGGGAGGTATTGAAAAACACCTAAAAGACAATGCAGTCATCGGTTGGCTTTGTGAGAGGTGTGTCCTACTTATCAAATCTGATTGCTTTTATGACAATGTAACCAACCTAGTTGATCAAGGAAAGTCAGTTCATATAATCTTTTTGGATTTTAAATTAAGCTTGTCATCTCTCCCGGGATCCTCCTGGATAAAATGTCCAGTATTCAGCTCAATAAACACATTATGTGATGGGTGAACCACTGGCTCACAGGTCAGGAACAAAGGGTGATAGCAAATGCAGTGACATCAGACTGGCACCAGTCACTAGTGGGGTTCTGCAGGGCTCCATCCTCCACCCTGTGCTCTTCAACATCTTCATAAATTCCTTGGATGCAGGACTGGAAGGGATACTGAGCAAGTTCACAGACGATACAAAACTGGGAGGAGTTGTTGACTGCCTCGAGGGCAGGGAGGCCCTGCAGAGAGACCTTGACAAATTGAAGGGCTGGGCCATCACCAACCATATGAAGTTCAACAAGCAAAAGTGCACCTGGGATTCTGCACCTGGGATGGGGCAACCCTGGATGTACAGAACGACTGGGGAATGAGATGCTGGAAACCAGCGCATGGGAAGGGACCTGCAGGTTCTGGTTGAAGGAAAATTGAAGACGAGTCAGCAGTGCCCTGGCAGCCAGGAGGGTCAACCATGTCCTGGGGGCATCAGGCCCAGCATTGCCAGCCGGGCAATGGAGGGGATTGTCCTGCTCTGCTCTGCACTGGGGCAGACTCACCTTGAATATTGTGTGCAGCTTTGGCCACCACAATATATGAAAGCTATTGGAGAACATCCAGGAGGGCAACAAACAAGTGCCTTGAGGGAGCTTATGAAGCCGTATGAGGAGCACTTGGTCTGTTCATCCCAGAGGAGACTGAGAGGAGACCTCATCAGGGTCTGCAACTTCTATAACTTTTAAAGTCTCTTAAATCTTGCATCAGGAGAGCCTCCCCGGCACCCCTGGCTATGCCGTCGGATTTTCTCAACCAGAGAGGTGGGACAGAAGCGACTTTAACAATTTATTGCTAAAATAACAACCAGACATCAGTCTCTGTCTGGTGTGAGATTTTAACAACACATTGTAAAATGGCGAATGTCACAGGATTCAGCATTACATGACAATTTATAACTTTCTAGACCAATAAGCCACTAAAACGACTACTGTTTTGATTTACTGACCTATCTTTGCCGGACTTGCCACCTGCAATGCGGCTGTGTTTCGACCAACCACTCATCATCTCACGTACTCATGGACACTTCTATTGTAACATCTAAATTCTTAACTTAAACTATACTTAAAACCCTTCACCATAAACACCCAAAATGTGCTTCTTGCTTATCACTATAAAAACACAGGATTGCAGTCCCCCTGCTTTAAAGCCATAAATCACTGTCAATTAAGCCAGCCCAAGTTTCTTCCAAGGTTGTAAATCAAAGCCACTATTAGCTTTTACTTCTCTGTTTCCCACAACTTCCTTGTGAGGGGAAGAGGGGGAGCAGACACTGATCTCTCCTCTGTGGTGACCAGTGACAGGACCCGAAGGAATGGCCTGAAGTTGTGTCAGGGGAGGTTTAGGTTGGATATTAGAAAAAGGCTTTTCCCCCAGTGGGTGGTTGCGCACAGGCTCCCCAGGGAAATGGTCACAGCACCAATCCTGACAGAGCTCACGAGCACAAGCTCAGGCACGTGGTGTGACTCTTGGGGGTGGTCCTGTGCAGGGCCAGGAGATGGACTTAATGATCCTTGTGGGTCCCTTCCAACTCCACGTATTTTGTGATTCTGTGAAATACATAGAGCATTATTCCACAAATTTTAGTTTCTTGCAGGATCCACTGCCTTAGAAGATGAACTAAGTGCTGGTACTTAGTCCTTTACGTATCCCACCTTCTGCAGGTAAACAAGCCAAAATCACCCTAGATCTTCTCATGCCCATACATAGATAGTTCCTGCATTTCTTTTTGGACACCATCACCTTAACACTTCTACTAAACTAGGTATAATTAAGCAGGAAAGAGGTCAGAACCACCATTTCAGATACCTCCCTGAGCCTACCTAGTAGACCAGGTTGGAAAAAAATAAGGTGCTTTGTGTGGCAAGGTGTTTGCAAATTTCTGAAGTCATCCTACTTCAGTACTCAAGAGTAGGGTTTCTGCATTATTTACAAGCTGCCAGCGGGGACATATCTGCATTATTTCTTTAAAAATGAAAGGAATGAAGAATGAGAAGCTTTTGGGGTTTGGAATTTTCCAATTCATGGAACTGTTCAAAAGTCCTTGGCTTCCAGTTAACTCCTGCTCTTGTGGTCAAACCAAGAAAGTTTAACCCATTTCTTATACAAACTTAATGACAACAACAAATGTAAAGATTTACTTCAAGTTCAAAAGGCACTTTTGCTCTGAAACACTGATTCACTCATAATTCCTTTCAGAAAGAATATTTTGTGGTTTGCTCTGTCCCCATCAATAACTTACCAGTAATGTTACAATTTTAGAGCTTGGTAGGAAATACTTCTGTTAGCCAACAAATTTCTTCAAGACTACAAAAACTCCCCCTTTCAATGTTGGGACAAACCCCTTTTGCGACCTTTTCTCCCCACAACAAACAGCAAGGCAGGGAAAACCTCATGGGAATGGGCTCCTAACAGTATCAAAGGGGTGAAGAGCATTTAATTCGGGTTTTTCTTCTCCCTTCCCTACCTCTTTCAAGCCCTGCATGTCGCGAGCCAGAGGTCTGTAGGCCTGATGAAATAGTACCATCTGAATGACTCCAGCAAGATGATCTGGCTGTACTGCCATCGAGTTAGTCAAATAATACAGCTCTGACATCTTCTCTGTAGAATGAATCACAGATGTAGGAATAGGCAGCCATTCAGATGTATAAAAGGAAACATAAAGCTAGGCATTCTCCTTGAAAAACAGGGAAAAAGAAATTTGTCTCCCAACTAAGGCCTTAATTTGTAGCATAACCTACAGTCTTCCCCTCTTATCTAAAGAGCAGAACTTTTAATGAGCTCATGTGGGAATGTATAGTTAGCAGATTTTTAATCTCTATGGCTAAAAGTAGATGTGTTTTCTTAACAAGTGCTCTCTCATCAACTTGACATGCTACAACCACAAAGACTAATTTATCTTCAAAACCACTTTGAGTCAGGGAGAGCTTCCACACAAGTTACATCAAAGCCCAGGTAATCTTTCAAAATATAATTAAAAGAAGCAAGGTAAACAGCATCTCATAAGACCTTAGAAAATGTGATGCACTTCTGCCTTATATGCTAATTTCTCCGCTAAAGATAGTACAGCACAGAATTAATAGTTTAAATGCATTTTTAACTCAATCTGTTTAACTCAATCTGTTTAACTCAATTTGCTTAAAAGTTGCATTTCTTTTATGTATGCTGTTGACAAATTTTGAGTAGGCAGAATGCATGGATATTTCTGGGAGTTAAGAAAGAAGAAACCTGTGTCCTTTCTGTACATCTAAGAGTCATAATATTCCCAATACGACCAACTTTCTTTAAAACAAAACAAAAACACACAGAAAAACTCCACAGAACACAAATGGAGCACAGTAATAAAAAAACTGGTACTGGGAAAAACATCCTGGAAAACTCAACCACACTATTCCAAGAATATCAAGAACATCAACAAGTGACAACTGTAATCAAGATGATAGAGGAAGAATATATACTAACAGTATATTATAAAACATCCCTTTACTTGGCTCATATGAAACTTATTCACCTTGTAGTTCACAATCTGTAGCACAGACATTTGGTATCCTGAGAAAAGTGAACAACTGGCTTTGAACAAAATTGGAAACCTTGTGTTGTCCCCTCTCTCACTAAATAATGGATGTTATTGACACTTTGCATCAAACAGATAAAATGAAATTCTCAGCTCTAGGCACCAAGGCCTATGAAAAGACTCATATGACCCATGGCATTCTTAACTACCTCATACTATAATTTCCTACTCTGCTCTGAATTTTAAAGAGCTTATAGACAGACTAAAGACTTTTTTTCGGTCTTTACAGACATAAATATGAACTGTAAGGTTTTTAATTTTACCAAAGATAGTCATTATTGTCCATTTTTGCTCCTTACCCACTTTACTTTTTCCAACAATATATTTTATCACAGTCCCATCACTGTATTTATCACGTCACTAGGATGTACCACTTCAAAATTAAAGAGGGAGCAATTATTGACTAAGCTATGACTACGATAAGAACTCCTGGCATTTATTTAGTTGCTTTCAATGCTGATCTGAAACTCACCTAAGTACCTTAAAGCACCTTAAACTGCATCCTCTGGAGCACAGTGTTGGTACGAGTTGTGGTAGTGCAATGCTAAATGTGTTAGAGAACTTAATGCCCATCAGATCCCAAAATAAATCCTCACAGTAATTTACCAATTTCAATGCTACCTATCCCTGTTGATCCACTTTTACTCAAGTTTTCTCTGGAGGGAGAAAGGAATTTGTTATTGTTTAAGAGAAGCTATGGCCAAAGACCAGATTTTTCTAAAATTATTTCAAATGGTTTTGAATTTTTCGAAGTTCAAGCTTATAATCATCTGAGATACTGGGAAATACACCAGGAAGACATAGTCCTCCTTTGACCACTTCGCATTAATTTTCTGTACCAGTTTCACTGCACAGAGAACCTCAACTTCGTCCCTCACGCTGCACCTTACAAAGCATCCAGTTTTCATCAATTCATGTTGCATTAGCATCCTTTTTTTGCATCCTGCAGCTTAAAACTCACTGTTCGTCTTACAAGAAGACTTATACAATCAACAATCTACTAATAGCAAACTCCTACATGAAAACCTCCAGCACAACTCTCTACCATCAGTGCATTCCTATCAGAGAACTTTATATTGTTCCTAAGATTCCCACCCAAAAACTTCTAGAAACAAAGATCCACTGTCCCAATAACATCTAAAACTCTCCAATGATCCTTGCGAAGTTAAAACCAGGACTGCACTGTGATTTTGTTGGTATGTGTTACTGCAGAACTGGGTTTGAAAGCTCCTAAGGGTACGCTTTACAATTTCATGTGACATTTGCCGAAAAATCAGTGTTCAGGGAAGGGCACATAGAGAACCTTGTTTAAAAGAGCCAGAACGAAGTTGCTCTTCAGTGCTCTGAAGCTGAGGTGAATCAGGGAGATCTGTGTATAGCCTAGTAAATACCTTCTGCTCTATGCAGAATATCTGCTTGCATTACTAACCTGAAGACTCCTGCCTTAAACAGGGATTTGGCCTGGAAAAGGTACGAGTATATTTTCCAAGTGCAAATTCAGCATATTCAGAAATTCAGTCACACAAGTAAGCAGCAGCATCAAATTAGAGCAAAACCTTCAACCAACACTGTTAAGGTGGCCTGGCTCCAGTGCTCACACAGAGACCCTTTGACACTGAATACAGCTCTCACCAGAGGTGAGAATCACATAAATAAATAAATTTTAAAAAGAAAAATCAAGATATCACACAGATGTTAGCCAAACCTGCTGCCTTTTTATGAGACTAGAACTGGCATTTAATTCTGGGTAACTTTCAGGAATTACATCTGCAAGCTTGATAAAACATAATATCTCTAGCAGAGGATTCTGGTTCCTACAGCCCTTCACCCCTGATTAAAGCACATGGCCCAAGCACACCATGAAAAGGCAAACAAACACAAACTAAATTAGTATATTACATTCCACGGTAAGGTAATTTAGTGTTATTGCAGCAGGTAAAGCCCAGTTATGCCACGTCATTTCATTTTACCAAACTCCTCTAATTACTCCTTTTCTTTCCTTGACTACTAGGAGGGCCAGTAATGGGCCACAGCTGGTGGCAGTTGATGTTGCACTGCTCTCAGCAGCTGGAGTCCTGCCTTCGCTTTTGGGCACAGCTCTAATTAGCCATGATAATTTGGGGGCAATTACAGCTAGGAGTTGATTTTTTTTTTTTTAAAGAATTATTGACAGGCATATTCTTTGTCTCTCAGTGTAAAAATGGATTTGACAATGGAAATTACATTTGACTTGTTAAAAAAAGTCCACAGGTAACCTAAAGAAAGCCTATGTTTCAGGAAGACTACAATTTTTAATATCTAGGTTTGAGAGAATTTTTATGGCCTGGGAGTTGATGTAAAGAGTTTGCAGGTTCCTGATGAGACAGCTCAATTCTTGCTGTTCATCATTGTGCAATGCTACACAGGTAAATACCCTCAGTGAGGTCACCAGGGCTCATCCCTTTCTCCTGGAATGGTGCAGGCAGTGGGCCACAAGACTGGAGGTCCAGAATGTAAATCCAGAGTAGGAGTTTTCCATACCACTTTGTTTTATAAGCTTACAGCTGGGGAAATGCACAGCACCAGCCATCTAAACCCAGAGGCAAAACATTGCTTTTAAAATACCCTGCTTGTAATTGTTAGGACAGCCTGAAAATATGGAAAAGTAGCATTTCAATGGCTCTGTTATCATTGCAGAGGCATGGAAAATACTTCGCACACTGAATAATCCTCACCATTCACAACAATTTGCTGTTTAACTGAGAATTTAAAGTATGGTCAAGATATTACAATCTAACCCCTTCCTTTGGGGCAGAGCTGACCCTGACTGCCTTCGGTGACTACACAAGTGTACAGGATGACCTCCCACCTTGTTAAAGCTCTGGCTTTCATAGATGGAGGAGAAAACATCACTGCCTTCATTGAAGGCACAAAACCCTGTGCATGGCATGGATAAATGAAACTCTTCAGACTGAATTACCTGTAGTTTATGGGCAGGTGTTGGGAGTCACAGGTTAACAGCACAATGTTGGCACAAGCTAGCATATCTCATTAAATCCAATCTATAATGAAAAATACCATAAATATTTTAGCAAACTGGTGTCCTGGTATTTTTAAAAAAGCAAACTTTTTCCCTTATAAAGCAAATTGTTAATGAATAGCACCGAACACTCAGGTTCCTAAATTGACACCTGGGAAGCTGCTGTCTGAAATACCTATTTCAAGCAATCTGGGAGAACACCAGTTGTCAACCAGAAAGTAATATTCACCCAGAAAAGGTATCCAATTTACTGGCACTTCAATAGAATGCTCTTTCATTACCCAATTATGCTTTAGAGGAAGGGGTGAGGTTGTAATACCCCGACCATACTTTAAATTCTGCCTTGCCTCATGTTGCCTTTCTCACACCTGACTTACATTGCCTTGCACTCCATTACTTTGCCTTGACCCTGCCCTGCCCTTCCTCAGCCTCACTTTGCCCTTTTCTGTGGCCTCTACCCTCTTTTCAGCCTCCACTACTTTGTGGCCTCTACTTCCCTCCAGCCTCCCACCATTTTTAGGGCTTCACATTTATGGTCATATCTTGCTTTCCAGTCTCCCATCCCTTTTAAAACTTCCACATATTTTTTGCCTGTCCCTTCTCGTTCCCTTTTCCTCCCCTCCGGACTGCCAACCTTCTCACTCTCCCACTCTAATTTAGTTTCCCATCACTTTTTTCCTAGCTATTTCTCACTCTCCAGCCTCCCACCTCTTTTTGGACTCTCACACCATTTCAGCTTCCCACTCCTTTTTAGCCTCCACTTTTTCCTGGCTCCCACTTACGCTCCAGCCACCCACAACTTTTCTGTCTCCCACACGATTTGACCTCCACTGTTTTCTGGCCTAAACTTCTCCTCAGGCCTCTTACCCTGTTTTGGCCTTCCACCACATATCAGCTTCCACTTTTTCTCTCCTAAAGTTTCACTCCAACTTAGCATCCCTGTCCAGACTTTCACCCCTTTTCACCCTCGCACTCCAAATTAACCTCTCACCACTTCTCAGACTCCACTTTTTTCTGGCCTCTACCGTCTACTCAGCCTTCCACCCCATTTTGGCCTTTACGTTTTTCTGGCCTTTACATTTTTCTGGCCTCTACTTGATCTCCAGTTCCCCCCTTTTTGGCCTCCCACCTCTTTTTGCCCCTCTCTTTTTCCCTCTCAGCGCACTCTCCCCTGGCTTTTCAACTTCCACATTTTTAGCCTGTACATTTTTTTTTTGCCTCCCAGGTAATTGTGTCCGCCTGCCCTTTCAGCTTCTGCATTTCTTTCTCTCTCCCACCCTTTCTTGGCCCTCTACCTCTACTTTTTTTTCTCTCCAACTTTCTTTGTTGCTGCACTTCGTTTCTGGCCTCCTTCTCATTTTTAGCCTCCACCTTTTTTCAGCCTTCCTTGTTTGCTCCATTTCCACACTTTTTTGCCCTCTACCCTCTCTACTGAGCCTTCTGTTCTTTTTCAGTCTCCCACTCTTCTTTGTCCCTCCACCCCTTTTGGGCCTCATCTTTATACTAAGCCTCCACTCTATTTAATGGTTTCTTCTTATTCCTTAGATGCCAACTGCTTTTCAGCCTCCCCTTCTTCAGTGGCCTCCACTCTTCATTAGAGCCTCAGACTTCATTTCACAAAAAGATTTCATTAGTGTCCCACAACACTTTAGCCTCTCCCACAAGTTTCAGCCTCCACTTTTCGCCCTCCAGACTTCCACAATTCTTCGGCCTCCCATCCCATTTCAGCCTGCTTCCCCTCCAGAGCTCTACTTCCCCTCCAGACTTCCACCACTTTTCAGCCTCTCACAAGAAAATCATGGACTGAAATGCAGCTGGCAAACATTAACTTTTTTTCTTGTTTTTCCTCAAGTAGTGTGTTAAGAACATCCTGTGCCATGTTCTGTGCTCGAGAAGAAACTGTCTATGCTGGGCAACATGTTACCCAGTACTTAGCAGTTACATGTCAGCCAAAGGGTTCCTCAAAATAAGAGATTTAAGGCTGCCCAATACGTCTAATAACACTCACCCTTCCATTGCCAATCTGTAAGTCCTGCGCCAAAATATTTATGAAATGCACAGTTGCACAGCCTGAAATATTAAATATCAGCTGTTTGGAGGCTGGAATTGTTTTGTTCTGCTCTGATTTCAGACACAGTCACTTCCAGGGGCAAAGCTAGGGAGGAATACTTCATCCACCCACACAGGCAAGGAAAAGCCAGACCTTTGTCTCAGCAGCTCCAGCATTTTAATTTCTTGGCGCTCTGGGGTGGTGTGAGAAATTTTACATTAAATCATGAGGGCTGCCACAGGGTCAACAAGGCACCAAGAACTCTTGGGGATTTCAGTTTAAATTCTCCACAGATAAGCCAAATTTCCCTGTAACTGATATCCACAGACCTCCTTGAAAGGGGATGTGATGCGATGGGAGGAAGCAAACACCCCCGGTAGTCATCAGCCAGTGGCAGGAGGCTTGGCTCTAGCTGAAGAAATGGAGAACAATGAGAGGAAGAAAGGGAGATAAGCAGCCAGGAAACACACAGGCCACAGTGGAGCAGAAAGACACAAGAAAGCAGAGAGGGGGAGCTGCAAGGTGAAAAGCAAACTGGCATCCAGTGTTGAACAGGAGGGAAGCCCATATCGGAAAGGAAGCCCTCAGGAAATGTCAGGTGGCATGTCAGAATAAGAGTGCGAGGATGAAGGTTCCATGAGGCCAGGGGCAGCAGGAAAACAACACCAGCAAGGAGGAAGGGAGAGATTGTGAGCCTCTTCATGAAGTCCCTGGGGCAATGGAGACTGGTGCATGGGATGGAAGAGCCTGGTTATCCTGTGACTCAGACAAACAATCTCCCAGAAGAAGATGCTGGAACAATCTGGGATTATGCATGTAAGATCTGGTGACCAATGTCCACTTTTGGATACACAGTCTGGGACCATAAAAAATGATGGTGCAGATTTCCCTATCTCAGCACTGCAGAGAGAGGGCCAGAAGGAGCCACATCCCCTGGGACAGAAACAGGCCCATACGGAGGACAAAGACGATCAATTTTCCAAATAGATCATATAGGATAAACTGATCAAAATCTCTTCAGGTGTCCTATTTCAAACCCTAGATAACTGCACGGGAAGATCAGATTTGCAGTGTTCACCACCCAAAATTCAGCAAGTCCTAATATTAGAGCTGCTGATGACACATGCATTCAGTCACTCTGACAGTCTGATGCTGCCTTTAGCTGTACATTAACATATCTGTGCTTTTCACAGTGCATTGCCTGGGAAAGGGGCACAAGAGCAGAGCCACAAGTAGTTTCTTTCTGCTGCTTTCATCCTGACACCCCTTTTCTACCCCTCCCCTATGTCCCTTCATCATCACTCATTAAACCTTCCGAGCCCTGCAGTAGGTGAGGGGCAGTTGGCTGGCCCAGAGCACTCTACCCGACAGACGAGGTTTACTTCAGAGCAAATAATCTCTCCTGCATGACAAGGCTTATCTGGGCTCTGTGTAGACATTTAAGCTGTTCTGTGAAGGAAGCGGTGACCTGCTTTGCCCTCCCTTGGATGCAGCAGTGGGCTCAGTTGGCACTAATGTGGCCAACTGATGTGGAGTCTTTCCCATGGGTTTCACAGCATAACCTAGGCTTGTTTGTAGGGAATTACTGAGGGAGTAGTTCATCCTCAGGATTTCCTATGTCTTCATCTGCCCTACTTTGTAACCAAAGAGAAGCTGCCCACCAAAACAACTGCTGCTCCTAATGTAGCTTCTGCTAATTCTGCACCTACACACCTTACTCCTGAAAAACTGAGGTGTAATGAATGTCCAGGAAGCCTCGTGCAAGGCAGCTCCAAGTTTGGAACACAGGCAGGTGCTTTCCAGAGGTTGAGAAGGGTGGGAAGAACCAGGTACTGATTAACCCAGTGCTCAGGGTAGGGGACTGCAATCCCCAGGGTGACCAGTCAGAGGGGCGGCCAAATACATCTCGCCCAAGAACCCTACAGGGAACAGAGCTTTTTTCCTCTCTTCCCACAAAATACAGAGAACAAGAAGATTTTGACAGAGAGGGTCAAGCCCAAGCACTTTTGCTGCTGTTCTCCATGCTGGTGGCGCTGTCAGTGATGTCACACTTACAAACAGTTTTCTGGCCATGCTGTTTTTTGGTGTCACCCTCCCTAATGCCATGGCACAGTGACCATTCAGGAATGCATCTTATGCATAGGGCTCTGCTGTTTATCCTAAGGAAAGGGCAACTGCATGGCTCACATGCAGTAAGACAGCAATTGTCACCTGAGTCTGCATCTACCCATGCTCCAACAGCACTGTCCAAAGGAAATAATAATCAAATATCCTGGACCATGTTATAAAGGAAATGCAAATCCCCCTCCATGGATGACAGAATGACTTACTAAGATCTCTCCTGCAGGACAGGGAGTTGTTGGGAGATGAAGCAAAGGACTTTTTTTTTCTTTTTAAATTACACAGCATGCTGCTGTGCCAGGGAATGGGGAGGTAAGTCAGGGGTCCTGACTCCACATGTTCTGTAGATTAGTGGGACTATGCAATGATCAGACATGACCAGCTGGTTATTTCATGTGAGGGAAGGGAAACAATAATAGCCGGTAAGTCTTTCTCACACAGCTGGATTTAGGCATCACCAGCTGCATTACTTCCCGAGAACATAATGTTCATTTGTTCATTCATTCTAACTATGCTATTGACTTACCCCCCTAATTTATAATACACAAACCCTTCAAGGTATGGATTTTGGCATCTAACAGAATATTATCAGTGTGCAGGGGAAGCAGACAATGGCACTGCCAGCATCTCAAAGCCATGGACCCTCCCAGCAGCCCTGGATTCGCCTAGGGTGTCACTCAGAGTAGATATTTTTCATCCCATCTTCGATACTACACTAAACTGATACTCCTCTCAGACTCTATACACTAGAACATAATAAAAAAAGAGAAAACCCTGATTCCAATTGAGTGCTATTATATAGTCTGTTTGATATCTTGCTCTGCCTTTAAAACAAGGATATTTTTTCACTTGCCTGCTCCCCTTCTCCCCTCCCACCCCTCCAGCACCTCCTGAGGATCTTGATGTCTCATTTTTCTCCAAACGAAGGCTTTCTGAAAGCAGGAGGCCCTCTGACTGCCTGCTGCTACCAGCACTGGCCCCCCTGCAACCCTGATTGACCAAACTGTGCTCTTCTCACTAGCTCTTCTCACTGTGCTCTCCAACTGTGCTCTTCTCACAATGTGGAAGTTGTTCTCACCCTAAAGACTGTGATAATTACTGGCTTCAGTGGAAGGAAATACAGTCCAAAATAATAATTCCCAGGCTCTGTTATTTTCCTGCCATTGCTAACACGTCCACAGCAGATTTATTAAAGCCATGAGTCAACCCCTGCCAGAAATTAGAGACACTGCTTGTGAATAAGCAATTTTGGTGTTTATTCCTCCTGCCTCCTCATCTGCTGAGCTGCACCAGGGAATGGTGCCTTCTGATAAGCAACTTGTCAGGCTAATTATTCACAGAGATTTTAAGCTGCATATTTTCTCTCTGGACTAATCTAACCCAGATGTGGGAAAGGCATGGTTTTAATCAATCCTTCTATACATCCCATGACACTCGGTCACATGTGCATGTGTAGGTATGTGCATCATGTGCATCACCGAGTAAAATAACCACATTTTACACCATCGACAAGCTGGCTACAACACGCTGTTCTGTTTGCCCTCCTTTTATAGGATTTTAGTGCTGCCTCCAAACAAACCAGTTCTGAAACAAAAGAAGAAAATACTCTTAATGACTACAGAGCACTTTTTTCATAGCTACAAAATTTTTTTACAAAAGTAATAGATTGACCATGACCCTCAAGTAGTTTCACTGCAGGTAAAAAGGTAAGATTAAAAGCTATATACTGTCTCTATACTGTTCAATAAGATCTTGGGAAACAGAGGGAAATCAGCCTTCCCTCCAGCATATGGACAGTCATTTAAAAGGGACATACCATCAGAGACCACACTAGAAGCCTCGGTGCAGCCAGTGCTCTAAAGTAATTCAAGATCTTTTTTTCCTGAAACAAGTGACAGAGCCAGGGTCCAGGCAGAGCAGAGCCCTGCACAAACTGCAGAATCACTTACCAACACTGCACTGAGCAGCATGGGCTATGACAGAAACAGTCATCCCTGGTGACACCTGAGGTCAGGTGCTGCTCTCACTGAAATGACAGAAGCAGGTTTGCTCCCAGACTGTACACATTTCTTGATCCTTACAGAGCATTATTACATTGACTCTAGCTATGGGGATTGAAAGATGAAGTAGGAGTATCTTACTTTAAGGGAGGAGTGAAGTAGATGCTGCATGGGAAGCAGGACTTTTACAAACAATTTAATTGAGTAAAACACTACCTGTTAGCAGACACTGACCTAGTTAGAGTGCAGGACTTGCACAAGGCAAAGCTCAACATAACTTAGGGAAGATTAAAAAAGCACCACATTTTCACACCATAGTCTCTAATTCTAAATTGCATGGGAGGTTAGGGGAATCTCAGAGACCTGATTAGACAAGTAGAAGAACAAACCTTGCTTTCTTCCAAAGGCTCTGAGAATGGGGACAGGGGGACAGGAGGACAGTAGTAAACATGATTACTAAGAAGTTTGGTTTTCTTTGGCTTTTTGTGCAGTGGATTTTTCTTCTCACATTAACAGATATTCACCAATTTTTTAAACAAACAAACAAAAAAATCCAAAGCTCAATAATTAAACAAGATTGACAATGAGCTTCATAGGATTTGTTGATTCAGTTATGATGCTCACGTTGCCATACCTACTGTGACCATCACAGACAGAGCTGTCTGTGCTGGTAGCGTGGCTGGAAAACACAGAAACCAGGCAACAGCAAGGATGAGAATGGAAGCATCAAGTTACAATGTCCAAAATGCATCACAGTGATGTTTTCAAATGGGAACAGCTTTGTTGCTGTGCTTAAGTAATTCTTATTCTTCTAATTCAGTTTCCTCTTTGAAAGTCCTTTTGCAACTCCATGCCAGCTCCTGCAGTACCTTGCACACAGCGGGTGGGCGGCGGGACCGATGTAGGGCCGGTGGGGGCTGAGGGGCTGTGGTCATGGCTCTGTTGCATTGTGCCGTGCCCAGGAGCTGTGGAGAAGAGCTCTTCCAACTCCTCGCATGGACGGGAGGGCCAGGGGCAGGATGGAGGAGAGCCTGGGGGTTAGGATGGAGGAAAGCCGGGGGTTAAGAGGGAGGAGAGCCCTGATCAGCTCTGCCAGGCTGAGGTAAAATGGCCGCCTTGAGGGCACAGGGAGTGCAGCCAGCACTGGGCCCGCAGCTCAGCCCGGTGAGCAGCCGGCATGCGCAGCCCCTTCAAAAACTGTGAAGTTCAGTTTCAAATCTGTATGCTTTGGGTTTTTTTCCTCCCTTGCACTGCACTTTTCCCTTGCTGTACCCGTATGATGGTTCCTGGGGGCTCTTCCGTCAGACCACCCTCGTGGCCACCCTCGTGGTGGACACTCCATTTCCTTTGCAGCTGAGCACATGACTTTGGACAAACCAAATTTTTAGAATACACTTGAATTTGTTTTTACGAAAATTAATAAAACTGGAGGAACAAAAAACATTAGAAATTGGGGCAAAGTCACCTCCCAAATGGATGTGTTTTAAAACACTGTGCTGAGGGCTTTGTGCTCCTATGGAAGAACATGGTATATAATGCATTTCTGAAGGTTCAATGTAGGGTCACACCAAAAATATGCACAAAAAGGGCAGAAAAGGATTTCCTGGGGAAGAAGCAAGACAATAATGTCCAACTATGTTAAATTAATAAGATTATAATTTAAATAAAGTCACTTTAAAACACCAGTGGAGCAGTCTAGCTTGTCTCCAAGTCCTCACAGCTGTGGTAAAGCAGCAAGAGCAGCTTTAGAGCAATAGAGCATTTCTGTGTGCTCCAGGCCACAAAACACATCAGATGTGGGAGAGCTACTGCTCAAAGTTATTGAAATAATTGATCTTGTGCCATATGTCTTTCATTGGTCCCTGGGTGTTGTTCATACCAGCAGAAGTGAGTCCAGGTGGTGCTGCAGAGGTTCAGTCACCAAAACCTCTGTGATGGGGTAAAAACAGTGTCAGAGTGTGTAAAAGGCTCCTCAGTTCATTAAGGGATTGTGAAAAATGCCTCCTGCCTCTTGTGAGAAGCCAGTCATGTCACCCTCATTTTTCATGTGTTAATGAAAATGCTTAATTCCTCTGGAAAAAGAGCAATCTGGTGTCTTACAATTAGGGAAATATTTTCACTGTAACATCATGACGTGTGTGACTGTTAAAAATGCTGCTCATTTTTTCTCTTGTTGAGGTTTTGAAGTGCAGCGATGTGCTCTGCTCTGGGAATTTTTAATGGGACTAATGTCAGTGTTGGGTTGCCAGTGGATTAAATAAAGGTGGCTGTTAGTTACAGAGAAATGGTATGAGAGAACCCATCCTCAGAAATGTTGACTGGCAAAGGATAAACTCGTAACTGTCTGGGGATTTTCTACACTTTTAACAGTTTTATTATTCCACAATTCTTTTCATAGCAAAACACGACATGAGTGGTGACTGTAGACCCTGCAATTCCAGCACTTGTCCACCTGACTTCAGTGGGTGCTTTGGGGTAAAAAATGAGGTTTTTAACATTATTTAACAAGCTACTCACAACTTAACAAATTGTTCAGTTATTTGCAAACTCAGTAGAAATACTTGTTAAGAGTCACCCTACCTGGAGGTTTCCAAGAAAAAACTGGACATGGCACTTTGTGCTCTGGTCTAGTTGACATGGTGGAGATAACTCAAAGCTGGAGGTCTTTGCCACTCTAAATGATTCTGTGATCTGTGTGATTCTAGGCAAATACTGAACTGGCTGGAGGATTAAAATCCTGCTGCCAGCTTTCAGAACCAATCTTTCCCCTGAATTATCCCTTTATTTTTAATTATAAATAAAAATCTGAGTATTGCAGGATGTTGTTCTGTTTCAACTTGCTTGGTATACAGCTCAATGGAAAACCTGTCCTAAGACTGGTGTTTATTAACTGAAATCTTAAACCAGCATTATTATAAATATTCCCAACTATTTCTGTCCTTACTTATCATCATCATCATATTTTCAAACCACCTAACAACTCAACACTATTTTCTTACTGAAAGGCAGCCCTAGTCTACTAAAGACAATACTGACAGCTAGAACACAACAGTCATTTGCTCTTTATAAGTAGTCAGTTCCCCTCTGCAGACTATGCCAAAGAGGAGTGTTCTTTGATTTACCCCATTTTAATTTCTTTTCAGCATGGGAGAGTAGGAAAACAGAAGATCATTTCAAATATGTTGGCAGTATCTGCAAAGAATTCTATTAAAGCACAAAAATGAAGTTTTTTTGGTTTCTATATTTTCAAAAGTAATATTAGAAATACGATGTTGGTTCAGAAGTCAGGTAAGGTCTGTGTTGGCAACTACAATTTTTTATTGGACATATGTTACTGAGCACTGAACACTTGTTTATGTAGGCATGGATTTAAGCATAACACCACAAAATCAAAAGGCTAAAGTGCAGACCTGTACTGAGAAGCAGGCCTGGTAAGTCCGTCTACTCCTACAACTCAGCTGAGAAAAGAAAAGGGGAAAAAAACTGCCATTATAAGAGAAGCAGCATGTTATGAATTACGGTTACAGAACTAGATAATCTTTCCTGCAAGGTCAAGAGCACTGGAAAACCCAGGTCCCCTGTGTACACGTACATCGTGTTTGTTGCAGGAGATATTTTAAGTTAGACTCTGCCTTACACAAGTGGTTTATGTGTAAGAAAACTTAACAAAGCTGTACTGATTCAAACAATTCTCTTAAAATTTCTTTATGTATTTCAGAATTATATTTCAGAATAAAAAATGATACACTTAAACCCAGACAACAACCTACCCAAAACACAGCAAGTTTCAGCAAACTGTGACCAAGAAAGAGTGAACAGGGGAAGCCAGAGTGAGTAATAACTTTAAGCAATGGTCTTTGCCAGATTACATTTCTGCTTGCATAAGAATTCTCTCCCTAAGAAAATTCAGGAGATAAAAAGGTAAATTGAACATGTCCTTGTCTTTCTCCATCTCATAAGGGCAGTTTTCTACAGTTCTTAGTAACAGAAAAAAAATATACATTTCCAGAGCTTGCACACCTCCAAAAAGAAAAAGGCAGAAAACAAGAGGGAGAATAAAAACTAATACAAGCTAAAACATTATTTTGTAGTAAACAATAGAATATAACGTGCAATAGTGCAATTTCTCCTTTGCTGCTCCAACAATGAAGTCTTGGTGGATAGTTCCCTGCATGTCACCGTGCAGCATCCCCCCTCTAACTGCGTGCCTGCCGGGCACTGCTGGGTTTCCCAGGCTTCGGAGCCGAGTCACCGTGCCCGGGCTCTCCCTTCCCCTTCCCAAGGTGGCGGAGTTTCTGATCCCAGCGCTGCAGATTGAAAGGCAAAGAAATTACAAGAGAGACTACAGAAGATAAAATAAGTCATATATAAAACAAACGTGTTCACAAACAGCAGCAAAAGCAGAAAAGCCCTTGCTATTTCCATCAAGTCACCCTGCATTGGGCTCAAGGGTGGAATGAGAGCTTATTGGGAAAAGTCACTTTAAGTAGGAAAACCATTTCCTGGCTTTCTTGTAGCCTCTGTGAATGAAAGCATAATGGCTTCAACACAAGGGGGACTCACCTTCAAAATAATAAAATTTAAATGAAGCTACTCATGCAGTCTTCAGGGGAAGCAGGATGAAAAAACAGTCACATGATTTTTGTTAGTTTTTTTAAATTATTAATTTCTTTTTACTTTTGCAGGCAATAGCAACCACAGGGAAAAAAAAAAAAAAGAACATAATAAATATAGTTGGTACAACTGTTGATGCTCTCGGAAAGGAAGATGATGATGAGAAGTGGGTGGTGACATGGCAGGGTCCTCAACACTCCCAGGCTGGGTGCAAGTGCAGAGGCAGCAGGTCACAGACAACAAGGAAATAAGTGAGAAAGTGAGTGAGTTCCCCCCAAAAATTCCAACAAATGATGCTACCACACAAGAACTGAAATTGAGCAGAAGTAAGCCCATGGCACTAACGTGATATTTGCTCTGTGGCACTGGATTTCCTAGGGTTCTGCCAAATCAAATAACAACTTGGAATAAGATCCCTGTATCTTTTCACTCCTGTAATCTCCATTGATGTGACAAATGTGCACACAAAATGTTGCATTTATAAACAAAACAGTATTTTCCTGCCAGTGACCCTGCCAGTGCTGAGTGGAAGAGAAGGCTGGCTTGCACAGGCACAACCATTATGGCAAATCAGTGGCTGAGAAATTGTGTCAAAACAAGAATATTCTATGTAAAGTGACACTCCTAACAATGTCAAAACCACTGATACTTTGCAGTGCATCAAAACATAAAAAGGCAATCCTTCCAGAACTTGGAAGACATTAGAAAACATTTAAAGCAAAAAAACCCAGAATCTATTTTCATATAGAGAGTTGGGGTTGTTCAGCCTGGAGAAGGTTTCAGGGAGACCTTAGAGCACCTTCCAGTACCTAAAGCGCCTACAAGAGAGCTGGAAAGAGCATGTAATAACAGGACAAGGGGTAATGACTTTAAAGTGGCAGAGAGCAGGCTTAGATTAAATACATGGAAGAAATTCTTCCCTGTGAGGGTGCTGAGGCCCTGGCACAGGTTGCCCAGAGAAGCTGTGGCTGCCCCACCCCTGAAAGTGTTCCAGGCCAGGTTGGATGGGGCTTGGAGCACCCTGGTCTAGTAGAAAGTGTCCCTGCCCATGGCAGGGGGTGGAACGAGATGGGCATTAAAGTCCCTTCCAACTCCAACCCATTCTATGATTCCACAATACAAAGCTTGCATTTGAGCTCGTTGATTCCAATTTGCTATGACACGACTTCCCTGTCATGTTCCTCCCTCAGCTATGTAAGGAAGGTGAATTTAAAATAGTTGCTAATCCACACAATTTGGTGAGAGCAGAACGAACCGTATTTAAAGAACATTAAATCTTAAAAGTATAATCCTGACTTAGTCCAAAAAACATTTGTAAAGCCCCCTGGTTTGTTTTTTTCTTATCCTTATCACAACCCCAATTAAGCAGGCATGTGTTGTGGAACACACAGCTTGCCTACAGAGTAAAAGACTCCTACTATTTGCTTTTTTTGAGACAGAGGTTTTGACTGCTGCTACACTGGGGTACTTTGAGGTAATTCAATGTATCCCTTTAGTTTACTCAGCATGCAGTTCTAAGTAATACAGCAAATAACACACCAAGTTAGTTTTTGATACATGATATCAATTAACTGGAGGCAGCATATGTATTTTCTTCGCTTATTTCGAAAAGATAGTTAGATGTTTTACGGCACCTACAATATTTGACTTTTGGTGAGGTATTTTCTTACCTTTATTTTTTTACCGAGGCGTTCCTTCCACTTCTCAGCGATGGAGCCTTCCACCAAGAGTAACCTACACAACAGAGACAATCAGTTACTCCATCAACAGGCTATACAACCCAACACAAGCAAGACTAAGATCTCTGTGCCTGCAGAGAGCCTTGCCCACCCCAAATACCATGAAGGAGATGTAGAGACACTCACACTAAGTTTTCCTTTCCTTTCGCCTCTGACATTTTGCTTTATGACAGGGGAACAAATAACAAACAACATGCTGCAAGGATAGTGCAAAAGGAGTCACCTGGAGCGCTCCTCATCCTCATAGCCCATAATGATGTACTCTTCATTGGCAGTGAGCGGTGGGCACAGGCAGCCAGAATTTGTGTGAAGGTTTACAGTGTCCTTTGGAATGTTCACTAGGGAAGATTTCAGGATCTCCTTTACTTCCACTACTGCAGTGACATCATGACATTTGGTCTTCACCTCCTTCACTTTAGCCCGAATGACTGGGAAAAAGTCACAAAGAGCATCGTTAGCCTCAGCAGATAATGCAGGTCACCCCCAAGCCGTGCTTGGTGACCTCTGGGATTAGTCTTTTGCACGGTCCTTTATCAGAAGCTTAGCTGAACTCCAGCAATGTCTCTGCCCCCATCTCTTCCCTTCATTACCTCACCCTCTGCCAAGGGGGTCCAGGTAGCTCAGTGTGCTCTGCTCTTTATGAACTCCAAATGCTCCTGATCTTGACCCGATGACCTGTCTAATTGTTTCCTCCCTTGCCCTTTCTTTTTCCCTTAAGTTGCACGGGAAGAAAGGTTGCCTTTCAAAGGCAAAGCTTTTCATTTTCTCATGGTGACCAGTGAACTGATACCACATGCAAATGCAAAGCCAACCCAGAGGTCATGCTCTAGAGAATGCCACATCATTCACAGCCTGCAAACAAGAGTCCCTTTCCACTACAAACAGCAGATTCCCCAGATTCCAAATGTCTTTTACGTGAAAAAGGTCATATAGAAGAAAGAAAACCATCAGGACTTACACATCTCCTCACTTCACATGCATTGCCCATAACAACCATTAACCAGCATGTATTGCAGGCACATTAAGTACAGTTGCCAACAAACAGTAACTTGTGTATTTAGTATGCACAATTTACCCTAAGTGATCCCCTTTCTCAAAATCTTTTAAGATTACAAAATAAAATATTGCTTTAGTTTGGAGATATTTCAAATGCATTTTTAAACTTCTTTAATTCCAAAAGCTTGAGAAGATGGGCAGGAGCATGCTCAGTGACTCCGCCGTATGCAGGTACCCACTAGAGAATAGTCACTCTAATTTTTTTATAAACAAATCCACCAAAACAACATAAAACTGACTAGTCATCTAAAAAGTTGAATTTGAATTGAATACAGCTATAATTTTTTAGCTTTTAACAGCAACTGCTTTTAAAAGAAGCTTGCCTGACTCTAGTTTTATAAATGCATAATCCTAATAAATATTACACAATCACTACCATTTAAATAAAGCCTTTAAGTTCACTGAACCTAAGGCTCTTCTCCTGATTAATAGGAAAAAGGAGGGCCCAATTGTCCAGCTCCTGTGATATGTATTCACTGGCTTCATCAGCCTAATTTGCTTGAAACAAACAGTATGAAGAAAAACACCAGCCTGGACCTGTGATATGCCTGAAGACCAGGACACGTGCACTTTTACAGATGTTACTGACAGCCTAACACAGCTGGCAAGATGCTCACTGCTGGCTTCGATACACAAGAAGGAAAAGAACCTACGATGCCTGTTAGATCTCATGGTGAGCTAGTGGGCATGAAAGCTACTAAAATATCCCCTTCTGCAAAAGCTGAGTATATTGGAACTCAGAGAGGCAGTTCAGGCACAGCAGCCCACAATGTCATTTTTGCCACATCACTGTTCACTTTAAAGAAGTACACGAACCCCAAATGCCTGCACTAACACTGAAATAACTCAACAAAGATGCCCTTGTACTTATTGTAACATATTAATCTAACCCCCTCTATCCTTCTGATTTGGAAATGTTTCAGATCACACCTTCCTCCTGTAATAAGTAACACTGGGTTACTCATCAGTAACTGTGAACTTTTTTAGGCTTTTTAAATGAAAACTTTCCCCTTCCTGCAGCCTTAAAAAAGTTGGGAGCTGGCCATGCAGCTGTTCTTACCGTAGTTATAGTTGTTGCGTAGATAGGTCTTCTGGGTAGCTTTTATAGGCTTGCACTTGCAGCGGTCTACAGAAACAGAAAGCTTTGTTTAGAAAGAAAAGAGCATGTATTCAGTGACAATCTTCCCAAAACTTTGAGCTCACACCCAACAAAAATTTCACTGAATTGACTTGCTTATTACGGTGAAATACTAAAAACCGCAGGGTTTTCCTGGCCTATTCTGGGAGATGTGGAACTGTCCATGAGACCTTAAAGGTTTCTAGAAGAAAACCTGACATACAGATATTCAAAAGAAAAACAAACTCAAACCACAACACAACAAAAAAGACACCCAGACTTGGAGTCTGAAGTGACAAAATCATCCATTTAAAGCCAATTCAAGGTTCAATCTTGGTCACTCCTGTGTTCGCAGGTGCTGCAATTCCATATCCTTGCTGGGTATGCTGTTCCCTCTTCTGTAGTAGACTTAGGGAATGCCCTTCTTTCTGTTCCTTTTATCATACAGACCATAATAGAGACACAGACAGAAAATACTACAGCAGGACACGATTTAACATTTTTTTTGAATACTATGTATCTCAGGTTAGTTTAGCAAACTGGGATATTCTGACTAGCGGGGATTCATAAAATAGTTTGCATTGGAAGGGACCTTTAAAGGCCATCTAGTCTAACCCCCTTGCAATAAGCAGGAACATCTTCAACTAGATCAAGTCGCTGAGGCCCATCCAATTCACCATTAGGAATTGTGTAAATTTGACACAATTTCATTATGACCCAGAAGCCCACACTTAATTAAAATAGCGAAATTCTTAGCCCTTGTGGCTGTGAGGATAGCCTTCAAAAGACAACACACATGAGTACTGTCAGAGCAGCATTTCCAGTGGTGCAGATGTCAGACAGCTGGAACTGAAACGGAGGTAAAAACATTTTCATTAGTGCCCAGGGAGTGCTAACACTGAAGCTCCAGACCCACACGTTCATTAATACCAGCAATATTTCAGGGCTGGTTGTTCTAATGCAAATATTGACTTATTTTACACTAGTGTCTGAGTGTGGTTTGGTGGAGTAATTTCAAACAGCAGGCCCCAGTATTACATATGCATGGCCATCTATTTTGACACTTGATTTGGTATAAATGGAAGGAGATTTAATGCAACTTATTTCTATACANTTTTTTATTAAAAATATAAATATAAAAAATAAATATTAAAATATTAAAAATATTTTAAAATAAATATTAAAAATATTAAAATATTAAAAAAATAATTAGTGGTTTGAGAAGTCTGTAACCATATGATTCCATCTCTTTTTTTATTTTCCATTGGAAGAATTTTTGTAGTTGAAATACAAAAAAAATCCAGGAAAGAGGAAAAACATTTCAAAAGAAAAGTATATTATTTCCTCGAATTTCAAACACATCCTCAGGAGTCTATATATAGAGTCCTACAGACTTTAGCTTTTGGATGAGATTGTGCTAAAATAACAAAAGCAGAGAAGGGAAGTGATTTTTGGCTTCCCTTCTGCCTCTGGGAGCTCATGGATACTGTAGGACAAATTATGGCTCCTTTTATAAGCTGCCTTGAAACAGAGCATAAAAGTTGTGCTCCTATGCCCCATGCTCACGCAGGCACCTCAGTGTTCAAGCCCAGCAACACTTTAACATTCTCTTGCTCTACAGTACTTTACTCTACATCCCAGGCAGAATAAAATAGACTAAACTACAAAACAAGAACACACAATCTCACATTTCCCTCAGCTGTAAGACAGTATTGGCTTACTTTAGTAATTTCAGAATATATTTTATTAGTCTATTTCTAGAAACAAATTATAGACCTGCCCATGTTCTTATTGAAGAATACCTCCTAGTCACCCTCGTGCTTTTTGAATTTACATTTCAAAGAACTTTACAAAACGCTGTGTTATTCCTAATTACTATTTAGAGATACAGAAACTAACACAAAAGACATTTGTCAAGGTCACTTATAAAGTTAGAGCCAGAACCAATTCCTCTCTCCCAATTCCTGGTACGGTGCCTTTCAAAGGAAGCCAAAAGGTGACTTTTCCCCAGGGAGTGGGAACACCCACAAAAGGTAGCTATAAAAATGTACATCACCTGATGCTGAGGGAAAACCCCATCCTACCTGACAGCCTCCTCAGAAGCTGCCAGAATTACCAGAAGAGCTCTGGGACCACAACAATGGTATGTCCCAAGCACAGAGACAGGCAGCAGAGGCTCCCACCAGTTTTGACCGAGATTGCAGCTAGCCATTAAATTTTCTTTTTAAGTCAATATAGGACTAACAACTGCTCAAAATCTCTGTCTTTGAAAACTTCACTCTGTAAATGCCAAAAGACGTGAACCACACAGGAAAATGGTTTTCCCCATGGATTGCTACCAAGAAACATGTATGTCATCTTAAATACATGTGCATGCACAACCAAAAACCTGGCTGTAATACCGACCGTGCAAGCACTCAAACCTGGCAAATACTTCCCTGATAAACGAAGGTTTGAAAAAAAACTCTAGAAAATTTTCTAAGGGACTTGAAGAGCATGTGATGAAGCAGACAACAATGCCGTTCACTGCCAAAGGTCCCCCAAAAAACCTCCATGCAGACTCAAAGGGAAGGTTTTGCCAGCAGACACTGGCAGTGAAAAAAGGTGTTTCAAATAGGGATAACCCATGAGTACTGTTCCCTGTGACCATGCACAGCAGCACAAGCAATAAGCTGCAGAAACCACACAGCTGAGAATGGGATTTTTTAAAAAATACATCAGTTTGGAACTTGCAAAACAAACAAACAAAAAGTCTCTATTTACAATGGCAAAACTACAAATTTACTGAACATATATATAAAGCCATTTTGAAACATGGCCTTTTAGGTGGTCCAACTGTGTTTGTCAGTTCAAACAGGTGTAGCACATTGAACCAGAAATCATGTGTGCACAGTGAAAGGCAGTGATAAAAATATTGCCCTTCCTCTTCATCAGCACTTTTTCTGTGCATCCTTACCCTATTTTCTGGATGGGATTTTTTTAGGTCTGGTTTCGCCTTCAGTAATCGAAAAGCATCACAACAGTAACAAGATGACTGAAACTTTCCTGTTCCACTGCAGAGTCACTCACTGGAATTACATGCCCTCTGCATGCCTACAGACAGGCAGCACTAAAGATATGCTTCACAGTTTTGATATAAGGTGACAATGAGGGCATACAGCTTTGCTTTCATACTCAAAGTGAAGCTTATATGCTCTTTGTACAGTCTTTGTCAAGCACGAAATCCATACTTTCTCAATGCCGCACAGCTGAAAATGGCTTAAAACTATAAAGATACTGACATTAGTAACAAATATCGTTAGCAAGCCTTCCAGACATGGTCCCATGCTCAAGACAATTTAAAGCAAAGCTTGTTAAGGGGCTTGCTTTTATCAGTTTTTCTAACTGTACCTGGGTTTCTAAAGGGTGTGCACTGTGATTTAAAGAACATTTTGCACCTATATAGCTGCTTTCACATTGGGACCTACTAATTACATTTTAAAACTGTATTATAAACTGGGCATTATTAATACCTGTTTGCAATTTGGTCACAAAGCTTAATGCTGAAATTATATATACAGATATCTATTTTATATAGGCATCTAATGCTGTGTTCAACAACCATGCTTAGGTGTTTACATTAATGAAGTGAACATCAGTGCACACTGTAGCTCATCAGCGTCTGGAGAAGGAAGGACATGGTGGCCAGTGCCAGGCTTCCAAGTGTCAACTTTTTGACAAAGACCTAAGAGGAAAACTTCTGATGGAATCGTAATAAGATACAAGGAAATCTACAGTCATTGGCTTGCTCAAGCAAAAAATTCACATTTCTATAATTATTAGCTACCAACCTGGGCTTTGCTTCTTTGCATTGGCAAGTAGTGGTAACACTCAAAGGGTTTTATTCAGTTCCAGCAAAACCAAAACAGAAATAAAAAGCAACAGGGGACCTGCTGGAATAAAACCGGCCTCAGAAAGTCCCACCCTCAGCTCCTCAGGCTAATGGCAGTATTGCCATTATCTACAAAGAGTACTGCGTTTAATTTGCAAACTTTGGGGTCAGAATGAACCATTATCTTCACTGGTTTTGCCCAGAGAAAAATAAATTTAATGATTACTCTCACTGTTCAAGGCAAAACTTTTAATAAAATCAGCACAGCCCTCTTGCTCTGGTGGACATTTAGAGGCTGATTAGCCCCAAATCCCACCTGTCGATTGGATGCAAAAGTACAATCTACAGTATTCTCAGTCAAGACAAAGTACTGAGAATTAACTTACTTAATCAAATATTTAAAGGATTTGAAAGACTACAGCTTATTATACAGTTTTATAAAAATGTACTTACCAATGCCTGTGCCTCTACAGTTGCCATTATTAGAATCCATAGGGAAATCTGGCATGGATTTGTAAAATATGTAAAGAAATGTTAGTACTTTTAATATTGGATTATTTCACTACACATACATTGCAATGCTTTCTCTTTCTCTAATATTTAGTACGTGAAAACTTAATAACTTCAGTAATAAACAGTTTGTAATGTTCTAGAGGCCAGTCCAGTAAAGCTGACACAGTTTCTTATCCGAATTTCACCTGAATCCAGCATATCATGTTAAATGCTGAAGTAGACTAAATATCTCATTTCCACTGGTACAGACTGGCAGGTTTCAGACAAGGATTGACATTTATGTCATGAACTTCAATCACCTACAAAAAGTACATGTACTGTTTGCATTTCATTAGATGATGAAGGAGAAATTACTTTTGGTTTGTTTTGTTGGTTACTGAGGAAATCAAATCGACCAACCACAACCATATCATTGAAGCAAATGCCAAAACAAATGTTTCAGACCTTCCCCTTGGTTTAAAAACACACTGATTACTTTGAAGGACAGATAAAGGACAGAAGGAAAAAAAGGCACTATGCCCAAAGAACTGCTTTCAGACTCATTCCTAAGTGAAGAGTGTCCCACATTAGTAAAATGCATAATTTCAAATCTATTGTTTATTAAATCACACCATTTAATGGGTTTATTCATAATCATGAAAAACAAGTATGTTAATGCATATAACCTTGTATGAGCTAAGGACAAAATAAATGCAAGAGGAACAAGAATTATGAGAGAGGCAGGATACTTTATTAGAATGGCACATAAAAGGGAAAAACAAATGAGCTTTCAAAGAATCTTACAGAAAGCCCTTCTGTAATTTTGCACACCGAATCATTTATGCTGCTTTTCCAGTTCTGGAAAAGCAAAGTTCTTACATTATCATGGAGGCAACACCACTGCTTTTACAATGTAGGACAAATGAAAACGTGCCTGGGTAACAAAAGCTCCTCTCTTGCAGCCTGAGCTGTAAGGATTTGGCTGTAAGACAGCCCAGGATGCTGATGATACTCAGTATTCATGAAGACTTTAGATTTGTGGATTAAATTGGAAGGGCTGGGATCATTATTTAATCACAATTTCTGTAAATACATTCTCTAAAATACCTGTTTACAAGAAAAATAGTATTACTTAGATAACCTTCTAATTTTGCCATCCTTCTTTAAAACAAATAAATTAAAAATCTTCACTTTAATGAATACTTATACTACTCGTAGCAACATGAAACTTCATTTACATAAATGAGGATGTGGCTAAATCACAGTCAGAGCAAGAGTAAAACTGAAAAACAACTAATTCCCTCACATAATTAACTTTAAAAACGTTCAGGAATACTTATTCTAACCAACATAAAGAGCAAAGGGTATGGAAAATAGTATAGAAGGATTGAATAGATGCTCTTTTATATTCAATATCCTGTTGCTAATAAAAAATCACATCCATTTTCTTGCAAAGAAAGTTCCAAACTACCACAGGATCTTAGTTTATAGAACAAACTCAACATTTTTACGAAGTCAATCTGGTCTTTGCTTATCAGGTACTTCCACAGCACCTCTAAATCTTCACCATGCTGTCTTGTAACAAGTCAAACTATACAAACTGATTCTTACTTACATGTTTGATTTTGATTATTCACCTGAGTTATTCTCAGTGCATTAAGAATGCATTTTATATTGTATCAAATGCATTCTGGTATTCCAGGACACGATGAAAGAGGAATTAAAATGGCTTCCCTCTTGCGAATAGTAAGCAAAAGGATAACCACACTTCTTCTCATTCCTCCTCTCCTGAGCCAATCATCTGTTGTCTTGTTCATTTAGACAAGCTGTAGCTTTAAATCTACAATTCCTTCTGATGTGGTAAAAGCATAGAGAGCACTCAGGTCTATGGTCTGGTAATCCTCCCATCTGCTCCAACTACAGACAAAAGTCTGCAAAACCTTCCAGCCACCAGCCACAGACAGGTGGCTGTGCCCCTCTGTTTGCCTCGGACTGGCCTCAGATATTTCACCACTCTCTGGGCATCCAAAACCCTTGCAGAGAAAGCTCTCCAGATTCACTGCCCCTCTCACTCAGTGGCCTTGACCAACTTCTCAGGTTTTCTTGAAGGCTACCTGACTCTGCATATGACCAAGGCAACTCCCCTGGTTTTTCATGTGACCCAGCAAGCTAAAATTCCTCCCAAAACAGGTATTTCAGGGATAGTTTGTTCATATCTTCCAAGCACATTCCCTATTCCAACAAAATAGTTACTGAGGGCAGAAAAGAATCTTCATCATGGAGAAGACAAGAGAAGAATCAGATTAAATGTGTACCATTTTCCATCCATGAAAGGAAAAAGAATCCCTGAAGTGCACTGTCCCTACCTAAACCAAGGACTGCTCCAGGCAAGCATGACTTCACAGTACTCGAGCAAACCAAGTCCAATTCACATTGAAATTACAACTCAAAATAAACCAGAGTCCAGTAAAGGGTTCACAGCTTTCCCTGGCCCACATGGGGTATGATGGTCATGGGTATTGGCTGAGGAACTGTCCTTTGAGCCCACACGAACACAAGGAGGGCTGGCGAACACTCGGTATGGCCAGTACAAACCTGGTCCTGCAAACAAGCATGGAGCTCACCTGCTTCACACCACATGTTCCCATCCACTCTTAGGTACACAACTTATTTTTAACCAAATTACAGCACACCACAGCCTCAACCCATTTCCTAATGCTGCACTGCCAGGTCACCTGTCCTACCCCAAATCAGCGGCACCCAGCAAAGCAGCTGGGTGTGCAGCCGGAGTAATTCAGACATTGTGTGCAAAGCACCCATCAGTGGGAGTGGCTCCTGTTTCCGTGCCTGTGCAGAGGCTGCAGTGCAGCCCTGTGGTCAGAGCATGGTGTCAATGAGTGAGCAAAGAAGGGGTGAACATCATGGTTCATTTCCTGACTTGGGAGGGCTTGGGCCAGGCAAGTACTGGCCTTGCCTTGGTGCTTATCCTTCCCAATGCACTCATGCCTATTCAGGGGTGAGTGGTTTCTATAGCTGGAGAGGAGCATGGACTCCTGGAGGGGACTGGAGACCTCTGCCACTGTATGACATCTCTCAGGAAAGTCTTCTCATTTCTCTGACCCTTTCCCCAGTTAAGCTCATACTGCCTGGTCCCTTCTCAGCTACCAGAGAAGAGAATGGGAAGAGGGCCCTGCCAACAGCCGCTCGTCAGATCTTAGGTGGCTGTGAGCACCCATGAAATCCCAGCCCCTGCCCAGGCCCGTCAGCCTGACAGACAGAGGCCTCTCTCCACCAGGAGACGCACACTGCTGAGACCTTCAGCTGTAATGCAGACAGAGAGAGACAAAAAAAAGCTATTTCAAAAAACCCAAACAACTCACTTCCTATTGTTCCACTTCTCTTAGGAGGCAAACCCTCTGCCAAGTTCTGTCTATGCAAAGCAATCTTTCTGAAAGAAATACCCGTCAGCGATGATTAGCAGGATTGCCAAAGAGAGGAATATTATCCAGAGGTCCAATCCAAAAGTTTCCTATTAAATTTTGTTTAGGAGTAGGCAACAAAATCCAAATTGGCTTTTCCAATAAGTCATTTTAATTAATTGCTTTTCAGACGGATTCTATATAAAAAAACCAAAACATAACAGTAACAAGGAAAGCTAAATAAAAGCCACTTACACAGTAAGTATACAAAATAACAATGCCCACACCACAGATTTGGATGACAGGTCTGGGAAAGAGAAACAACTTGGTAATACCTAGTTTTGAGCAAACATTTTTCCTGTATCACCATTTAAATAAAAAAAAATATAAAAAGGCAGAGGAAAGCCAAAAGTAACACGATCCTGATTGTCATTATAATTAAAGAATATGACCCAGCTATTACTGAAGCCACTCCAGGTACCCTGCTCCAAAGAACTAAACGACAACCAGTGGTTGCTGCTTGGGCACGTTCATCAGATTGAAACATCTGTGAGCCCCATTAATTAAGAAACCTTTCCAAAATGCATGCATTCATTGTCATCTACTTCAGCTCATAGTGCAGAGAGGATCTTTGCTAAGTTGGTTGCAAAAACATGCACAGAAAAGCCAAGTGATATGAAAATTCTAGTTAACATTAAGTACAAAGAACTCGAACTCCAAGTCATAGAGCAGCCGGCAACATGGCTGCTCCACATAACAAATTATTCCTCGTAACAAATCCCACCAGGTTTTGATGACATTTAATGGCCCAGGTATTGACTTAATGCTTAGGCTGTAAAAGCCAGGGGACTAAGCCTACAAAGGCAGCCAAACTGTAGTGAGCACCTAACACCATTGGTGGTATCTTCATTAATAAGATTTAAATTCTCTTATTTACTTCTCCTGTCCTCTTTCAGGCTTGAAGCTTGTAATGATTTTGTTATTTAACTGAGAAATGAGGCTGCTCCCAAATTTTGAGCAAAGACCTAAACAAATCTCCACTTTATAAACGATAACCTCAGCACAACTGCTCATCCTCAGCCCAGTCTGTCACACTCCCCTGGTGCCATCGTGCACATCGACTGCTGTAAGTAGAGCTATGCAAAGACTGAGACAGAACAAATTTGATCTGGAGCTTGGAAAACACTGTTTTGGAAATGAAATTAATAATATATGAGAAACAAGCATGGGAAACAGCTTCTTCACTTGTCTTTTAAGCCTACAATGCCAAATTAACACACTGGGTTACTATGAACTCAGACAGACAGACATGGAGGACTTGGACGACATGGAGAAATCACATATGATATAAGATAATAGGTGTCCATCATGTGAATAATCTGTAATTTTCTTTAATGTTTAACAGAGGGTGGCATTTTAGAAAAAATTCAAAGTTCTCCTCAGACATCTTATGATAGCTTGGGTATTAACTACACATGGTTGATACCTTGTGATGTTGCTTCCCTTTTGTCCAACATCTTATTAACAGGCGACATGCCTTCAAGCTATTTTCTTATCTAAATAAGATATGGTGAGATGACCTGCCTGACAGATCTGTCTTCCAGTATGCACAGTACCCATCACACTGCTCTGGTTTTGTTGCCAGTCCCCTCTTCAAAACAGGAATAAACGTCACTTGAGACATAAACACTCTGCTAGGCAGTAGCAGCCAAGGATACGTGTCAAAGGTGCTTTTTTAGTCAGCATGCCAACACCAACACTGCTCATTTATTACCTGTAAAATTAAAGGCAGGTCCTGCCTCTGAAATTCTAGATTTGAGACAGTTTTTGTCTATCAGCAGCTCCTGCTGCTTTCACAGACCTAAGAAGGTTTGACAGGGCCCTGTGTAAGGGAAGCAGATAATCTGATAGATTGGAGGAAGAGTAAGCGTATGCACATGAAGACTGAAATACATGCAGCAAGTGAACAGGACCTCCCACAGATATAAGATAGCTTGCACCAATATCTGCAAGCAGAACTGCTTTCATCCCCAAAAAACGCAGGACAGAGATATGGGGTAAATGCCATAGGAGACTTCAGATATCAGCATGCACCAATCTGACATCTGGGGTGTTAACGTATTGTCACGATGCTTTTTCATCCTCCATCTTGGATGATGATTTGTTGGATCCTCCACAAAAAGCCAAAATATTCAGCATCACACCCGCCTCCAGAACACCCACATCGTGCCTGCAGCATCCCTCTGCTTTCTGGCTATAAAGGAACCCAGGTGTTTCCCAAAGAGAATGAAAAACCAAGAAACATACGCTTCCCACATGACACTTGTTTCAAGGTGGTCTCTGCAACTTGAGGAACTTCAGACCTCCAAATCAGCACTCCCACTCAGGTTTTGGAGACCAGCACAAGTCCGGGGGATGTGCACAGCTATTCATCTAACTGAGCCCAAAACACAGCACTGTTGTCAGCTTTCTCCATCACAGACACAGCAGCAGCTGCTTCAACCCTTCAACCCATCAGCAGCCCCTTGGTCCTGTGAGAGGAAGTGTCTAGATCTTCCTCACCACCAGAAATGGAAAGAGGTCCTAGAAGGTGTCTGTGGTGACTGTGCCTCAACAGCTGAAAGTGAACTTCTTACTGGTATTTACCACAGATTTTACCAACCACAGTTCCTCCACATTTTGCAACAGCCACAGTCTACTGGCATGCAGAGAATACAACTGATGGAAATCGGGCTTGTGAACCCAGTCCCTGCTCCAACAAGGACAAACACTGACTACATCATCCTTAAGGCTGCTCCCTTACAGAACGGACTAGACAAATGTACTAATGCTCACCAGCAATAATGCAGAAACTTCACGAGGAAAGGAAACAGTAGAACCCTGTTATATCACAAATAGCAAAAGAATGAAAGCAAGATCAAGATTTACAAAAAAAAGCTCCTTCTACAGCAGAAACCCAAGAAACAATGGATATGTATTTCTGCCTGCTCTCTTAGATATAGTTTATAGACAGCAGAAGGGTCTAGAATGCTTAAGAGATAAATAAAAGCAAGTAAGAGCAGGTATTCTGCATGCTCCTCTTCAGGCAGTTGGTTATTCGTGTCTTCTACTTGGCTGCAAAATTTGGAGAATTGAATTTGGAAGTGTTCACCTTACCTCTTCCTAGAACAGGAATCCTTCGCTCTGCTTTCTAAAGGAACAGTTTTATTCCCTCAAGAAGGATTCTTTCACTCTGGTGCATAATGCATCAGTTCAAAATATTCAGCCCAGAAATGAGAATGTCATCAGGTTCTCATTCGCTGAAAGAGAGTTTTCATGGATCTGGCCCCGGAATCCCTCAAAGAGTTTATTGTACTGCTGAGGTCCTCAGAAATAGGTAACTCAGGGGCAGTTTTAGCCAAGCTTCCTCCCTCCAGATTTGAATGCGATTGCTTTCAAATCGCTGCAGACCTGCCAAGCTTTGCCCATGCTGGAATCATTTTTAAGGTGGTTTTGAAAGCACCTGAAAGCTGCAGAGAAAGGTGCTTGGTGTTCAAAACCACATCTCCCCGAAACCACCCCAGGAGGTCTGCAGCCCCCAAAGAGCAGCTGATGGCAAAAACAGATGGTCAGGTTCATAGGCTGGGAACAACTGCAGGGGAAAAAAGTATGAAAAGGCAAGAGGGAAGCAATTAGAAGAGTTAGAGAGAAATAACGGTAATGACTGGATGGAGGTTTCAAGAGGTGCAGAGGGTAAGAGAATTAGTCAGAGAAGGAGTAGGGTTTGTCTGGCCTGTAAATAAATGGAGGAACGGAAAGAGCAGCTTACCTGGGAAGGCTGAGCTGGGGAGCACGGTCAGGAAACTGAAGCATGATATTTTGTTAGGAGAAGAAAACAGGAATTACAGTGTTTGGCATTACCGGCAGTGGAATACATAAAGCATTTGGTAGTGGGACAGAAGCACAGTCAAATACTGTGCTAAGCACAGCATGAAAAATCCCCATTTCATTCCCAGGCCACTGCTGGGAGAGGACAGAGAGGTGAGATCCGCTGCCCGTCAGTGAGCTCCCAGAACCCGGCACTGCAGCTGTGGGCACTGAAGGAGACAGGCAGCAGCACAACAAGCTCGTGGGGTGCATAGGTGCTGCTCTGCTCTGACCCCCTCCGGGCTGTTCCCCAACCCCAGCACTGCTCTCCCACTCCTCTGATGGAGAGGTCTGTCAGAGCCACCTGCACTGCAACTTCGCAGCAAAGGAAATGTAGCCTGGTTCCACCAGCAGCAAATGCTTTCCTGAAAACATACAGGAATTGTGGTCACTTTGTAAAAGCTCAACGCTCACTTGTGATAACCACCCACCGACTTGCTTTAATTTCCCATTCATTTCTGTGGTGGTCGGCTCACCTCGTTGGAGCTGTGTCTTGCCACCTCCTCCAGCCCAAAGGCAGATGTGGCAGGAGCAGGGTCCCTGAGCCACAGTAGGTTTGCAGCACAGTGGTGGCCTGAGCAGTCAGCAGTCCCCACCTGACTGTGCAGAGATGCTCCTGCCTCCAACAACACTGCTGGATGGCAGCTGGACACCCAGCACCAGCCATCCTGTGGGACCACAGTGAGCTCAGCTGGTGACACGGGATGCAGCGAGAAAGCTGAGGGGCTCCAACAGCCCCTCTGAGGCCACAGTGGTCAGACACCATCAGGGCTGCACTGCAGCTGACTCAGGTGCAGGAGGCACCATCTGGCTCGCTGCAGAGATGTCGGGAACAAAACACAATGGAAGGCTGCACCTTTGCTATGCTCCTCACCTGGCCATAAATCTAGAACCCAGGAGCCTGCTGGGGAACCTGTGCTGTATGTAACCTGTACCTTCAGTGCCAACCACAGAGACGAGCTTGTTTTCTCCCCTTCAGGCATGCATGTGCCACCACTGGCATAGGAGGTGGCTGGGGAGACCCTGGCCTCCCAGCTCCTGCCTGGAGTTCCTCTGGGCACAGCTCTTTCCCCAAAATCTGTGGAGTGGCGGCCTTGTGTGGTAGGTGAGCACCCTGCCTTGGGAGGGAGTGGCTGGGGATGAGCAGAGAGGCGCCGGGGAAGCCGTCAGCCTGCGAGCTGCCCCTCTCCTGGGTGGCTCTTCCTTCTCTGCCAGCAACCTCTGCCGATGGATCACCGAAGCGTGGTATGGAAACGATTCCCGTTTATGTGGAAGGAGGGCTGTCGCTCCCACACTCGTACGCGTTCCCCAGAGTGGTGGCGGGGCTGTCACTTGTCACACACACTCTGTGCCCAACAGCAAAATTTTCCAGCAGCGATGCGGCTGCTAAAGGCAGAGAAAAGAGAGGAAAAGAGCGGAAGGCAAAGCAAAGAGAATCAGAGAGCAGCCGGAGGGGAGGCAGGGCTCCCAGGCTGGCCGGGCTGGGCTGGGCTGCCCTCCCCTCCCGCCGCCCATTGTCCCCGTGCCGGTGCCGGTCCCCGCGCACTCACCCGCGCCCTCGGCGGTGACGATGGCCTCGGGGGAGATGCAAACGCCGCGGTCGTAGAGCGGCAGCTCGTCGCAGGCCAGGCTGTCGGGCCAGGCGTGGCTGTACCGGACCAGGACGGGCTCGCAGCCGGCGCGGGCGCGCTCGCAGACGGACTTGCAGGGCTTGATGGGCTCGTGCTGGAAGTCGATGGTGCAGATGGGCGCGTACATGGCGCAGAGGAAGAAGAGGAGGTCGGGGCTGCAGTTGGTGCCCAGTAGCCCCTCGAACTGCTCCATGGCCAGCACGGCGTTGGCCTGCGTGCTGTGGTGCAGGTGGTTCGGCATCTTGGTCATGTTCCAAGGCAGCGGCNGCCCCGGCCCGGCCCCTCCGCGCTGCCCCCGCCGGGCGCTCGCGGGGTCCCGCCTCTCCGCCCCGCGGCCCGGCCCCGAACAAAGGAGAGCCCCGGGCAGGGGAGGGAGGGCTCTGCTTTCTGGGAAGAACGAGAGAGAAAGTTGCTTCGTCCTCGCCGGAAGGCAAGCGAGCGCTTAAATTCTCCCCGAAGTAAAAATCTTACTGTGAACATGGACACAATTTCAGAGCAATCTCTAGAAAATACATTAATGTAGGAAAGACCTAATTTTTTGCACACACTATGCCGGGTGCAATGCTTAAAGCAGGACGTGCACACAGAAAGCACGTCACCTAGAAATAGTGGTGGGTGACCAGTTTTAGAGGAGAGTAATGATGCTTAAAAATGAAGGAGATTTGGCTGGGAAGCTGGGGATGTTTTATTTTCAGGAGGTTAAAAAAAATTAAAGAGGCCAAATACTATTTAAGATACCTCACGGAGCAGTGGCACAATAAAGAGGGTTCCAACTTGATCTGAAAAAAAGCACCTTGATGTAATCATAGAATCACAGAACAGTTTGGATTGGAAGGGACCTTAAAGATCATCCAGTTCCAATGCCCTGCCATGGACAGGGACACCTTCCACTAGACCAGATTGCGCAGAGAAAACAAGCTGACATTTATTAGCTGAATAAATTCTTTCCAGTTATAAAGGTACTGAGCAACTCACTGAGCTCAATCACACGTTTATTATTCAGTTTCTGCCCCTAAATCAAGGCTGTGAGTAGAAACACACCAACCACAAGCCAGGGCTCAGAAACCAGACCAAAAATGTGGATGGGCTGTGAAAGCAACCATGGATACCAACTCAGAAACACAGGGTCCTAGAGCCTGGAAAGGCTTTTTTGCAGGTTTTAATTTTATGAGTGCAAATGAAACCTTGATCCCTTTAACTCAGTTGCCACTGTCCTGTTGGCTCCAGCAAAGGCACATGCCACCAAAGGAGTTGTAATAAGGCCAGTGGAGTAGAGGTACCTTTTATTTGCCCACCTCCACAGGCAGGCACTAATTTCAAGCACCAAATCCTTGTTCCCTGCACTCCCAGAGGAAACTTTGGGCCTCAGAGACAGAAACACTCACAACACGTGTGCATGTGACAGCCTTGGGAGCCATCAGTCAGGTTGTCCATGACCCTGAGCCTGCATCCAGGCTTGCAAAATAGCTGTGAAAGCAGGCAAAGGGGAGCTGGCCCATCTGCAGGGGGAATTAGAGAGATCTGGTTTGACTCACCCTCTCGGCTCCTCAAATTTAGTTGTAGCAAAGCCTCAGGTTTGAATTTTCCCTTGCAGTGTAAAAAATAAGTGTTAAAAAAGTCTGTGGTGTAATAAAAACCTTAGCCAGCTGGTTGGGAACGGAATACACTGGTGCTTTTCCTGACAGTGATGATGGATGTGAGAGCAGTGCATCCCTGGGAATCCAAATCCAGCGAAATGGGCTAGAGCAATGCAAAGGACCCATTGACGTGAATGAACATACTTTTCTCCTTCAACATGAAATTCTCCCATCTCTGTATTTTATTTCTGTGAATATTTTTTTTCAGATTACCTCCAATCTGTTTTAGAATTGATAATTACAGAGAACAGCTTTAAAAACATTTCCTATACTTTGCAGGAAAAAGCTTTGACAATACCGAATATTCCTGTGCCTGCTTTAAGGCTATCAGTTACATGTTTAATTTTTTAGCCCCAAGTCTACATGATCTACATGAGATGACCTTACACTTCTTTTTTTTAAACAGTAAAAGTACAGCAAATTCTTTCAGAACAGCAAATGCTGGCATCCCCACGAGCTCACAAACATTAACACAGATTCCTATGCAATCTGGCTTCACATCTTCCAGTGTTGGTGTGAAGGTACCTCCTGTGTGTTCAGCTGGCAGAGCATCGCCCACTGCCCTGCTCTACTGGCAAGCTCCTGGTGCAGCCGGTGCCTGGGAGAGGATCAGCTGCCAGCAGGATGGGGGGCTTCTGGCCCACAGGCCTGTCTGCATTCATTACCTCTTGATGCTTCCAGTATAAATCAGCTTATAAAATATGGTAAAAATTCCCCTCTGGCTGAAATTAGACAATCTGATTACTGACCTGAAACATTGCTATTCTAGCTAAACATTTACACCCAAATGTCTACCGAGTTATTTTCTGTAATACAGAAGCACTATGGCCAGTGTTGACACCTTTTAAAATGGATGAGGAGTCTGGTAAAGCAGAAAAAGAGACAGCGAAGAGGAGGGCTGTGGTTTCATGCCATCAAAATGCGGCCACAGTGCTTTGCCCTGCAGGTGGAGAGTTACACCAGCAGGAAAATAAAATGGCTGGAGGAAAAGAGCAAACTACCACCTTGCTCTCTGTCTTCACGTGCACTTGCTGCACAACACCAAAATTGCTAACTGGAACTATAATAGGTGTACATACTTAAATGGGAACTAGGGAGTTTGTAGTTAGCTGAGAAAGCATGTGCTGTGATATCTGGAATTTTCCACCAGTCTCAAAACACAAAGTAGCTTTTACTTTGTGTGCTGCCGCAGTGCCTTCAGGAATTTCACCTCCTTCTCTCCCACCACTTTGTTAAGATATAGGAAGAAAACAAAATCTCTTTCTACAGCTTTCATCAACAAGGGCAATGTGAAAACTTTGGGAGTGGGTGGTGACAACAGTCAAATTCCTAATCTTGAACAGCTCCAAAAGGGCTTAGTCAAACTATGGTATCATCATCCTATCAGCTTGATGTCATGCATGACCAGCAAGAATTTCTTAATAAAAGTATGCCCAAGCAGCAGACTGGGATCAGCACTGCATGCCTGTGAGTTTCCTGGTAGATTTTGGGAGTTGGTACAGACCTGTAAATTTTAAGAATAATATTACAGCCCATAGTATCACACAAAGTAATTTCCTAGAATAAACAAGAGCTCAGTGGGGCTGAGGCCTAAGGCAGGGATTTGCCTCTAGAGTAGCTCATACAAAAATTACAGAAAAAGGGGTTTATTATTATTATTATTATTATTACTCCCCACAAGAATCACGGTAACCCACAACAGTGCATAGCACTGCCCGGGTTCCAACTTACTCATCCATAACCCCATTTAAAAAAAAGCAACTTGGTTGCCTTGGAGTGCCACGAGGACGGATTTCCACAGGAGGTGGCTGGATAACCCTCACAGCTCTGGGGATGGCTGACCAACTTTATTTGGGGATACAGAAACAGAGCAGAATGAGGAAGGCTGCAGAGACATAAAGGGATTGTGGGTTTTGTTGTTGCACCCTTCCCCAAAAGGAAGCTAAGTAAGAAACTGCTTCCAGATGCCTGGCATTAGTTTATTGCTTTGTTGTTTTTCCTTTACATAGTGTCTATTTTTCCCCACCTCTCTCCTTATTTTTCTCTTGTGGGAGGCAGATAAACAGCAACAGGCTTAAGAAGAGAGCCAGCAAGAGCTGGCTTTCTGAGATGCTTTGATGTCCAGCTCCACTGTTAGAACTCAACATTAGCAAAATTTTATGGCTTAAAATATAGAAATGCATGTTTTTCAAGTTTAAGCTGGAACAACTACATTACTGAATAGAAATATGACCTCATTAAAAATTAAAACTGAAATGTGAAGTTTTCTTTGCAACAGTAAGAAACACAAACAGTTTTGGTCAAGACAAACATGTTGCAGTCAAGGCAGTCCCAAGTGTATTTGTTAGCATCAGTTCTATCCTGAAGGGTTAGAGTCTCCCTTTAGATACATGAAACATCCCCAAATACACACCCCAGCAGCTTACCTCCGTGAGCAGGGGGTGCTTATTAGCCAGAGGAGGCACAGGGACAATGAAAGCCCAGCTCAAAACAGGTCCCACCTACTCTGACTTGCAGCAGATCAACAAATCTGTATTTACATTTCTAAGAGGAGAGATATTAAGTACATACTGTGGACTCCATAGTCTACAAGTGGTTGAGAAACGAGTACGAGTCTAAAATCAACTAGACATGACAGGACAAGAGGGAATGGATTCACACTGAAAAAGACCAGATTTGGACTGTTATTGGAAGGAATTCCTGGCTGTGAGGGTGGTGAGGCCCTGGCACGTGTTGCCTAGAGAAGCTGTGGCTGCCCCATCCCTAGAAGTGTTCCAGGCCAGGTTGGATGGGGCTTTGAGCAACCTGGGATAGAGGAAGGTGTCCCTGCCTGAGGCAGGGGTGGTGGAATGAGATGATGTTTAAGGTCCCTTCCAACCCAAGCCACTTTACGATTCTATGAAATTCAGAAAGGGAAAATCAGAGATCAGGAAAAAATGCAGAAAAAGTGTGTCATTTTTCCTGGTCTAACAACTACCCTGAAGATGCAGGAGCCTGTGTGCAGGCATGTTTGTATTTTAGATGCCATAAACCTCATTTTAGATTACCTCACCATAAACCTCCCTGGAGCGAACAGCCTGCACTAGGCTGTAAGCTCTAGGTGACATTATAGTAGGTCGTCTTTCCACTTTCAGTTTGCGTGTTCTGGCAGACCCTTCAAATCAGTGACTTGTGGCAGTGTTCAGAGAAGATGCAAGCTCACCCTGTGCTTGGGGGCCTTCCCATCATCTCACCAGTTCAGGCTGGCCAAGGGCCCAGTGGACTGCTGTTTATAAACCAGGGACTGTTCTTTATGGTTTGGTCCTGCCCATTCCAACCAAAAAAAGGTGCAAGCATGACCGTATCTATTCAGGCTGTTCCCAAGAATAAAACTAGCCAAGAAAAATACTTTAGAACAGGTTTTTGTTTTCCTGAATCTTTCTTTGGGAATCTCAGGATTACATGCAATTTAATTCACTTATATTCACTGCCTTAGAAAAACAAACACAAAACCACAAACCAAAAACAACCAAGCAACTCACTGAAAACTAAACCCTGAAATACTTCTTACATGCCTGTTACTAAAACCATAAAATCATTGACTTACAGAGTCATAAAAAGGGGATTTATTGTATATTTCCTGTTTCAGCCAGGGTCTTGTTACAGCTCCCTCAGGTAGACAAAACGCAGGGGACTTTTAATAATATTTCAGGCTTCTCCATGGATGGCGTGGAAGTAGCAAAGAAGAAAAAAAGGTTCTTTTAATGCAGTCTTTCAGACTGCAATTTTTGGGGCTGCTTGCTCTCGGCATCTGCACGCCTTCTAGAATAGATTTTTTTTCATATTAATATTTGCTCACATTACCAGTGTTCCTGAATTCTCAGCAAAAAAAACCCTTTTTGCCTAGTGTTTTGCATCCATGTTATGGGTAAAATTAGTAGGACAGCTAGGAAAATATGCTGCTTTATCTTTAAACACCAAGAAGCCTAACTAACATGCATTTCAAAGACAAAATTATGCCAATTCTGTATTGTAGGCTTTCAATCTATCCACACAGACACATACTCACATACCTCTCCCATGGCAGTCTCATTTTGCAGGGTAATTTTTTTTGCTGCTTAGGATTTTCCCCAGATTTTTGTGCCCACGTCAGGGTTTACAGCTTCTCGATACTGAAATTTGCTACCTGCAATGCTGATTTTCCACCTGGACATTGGAACTTGGATTAGTTACTTGGATTAGTTACATTACTTGGATTAGTGTTTCTGCGGGAAATCACTGCCACATTTATTGCGAGTTGTATATGCTTCTCAAAGCGCTCAGCCATGCTGAAGGGACTTACAGAAGAGAGAAAGCTGAGCCTCCTGATGTGTCTTTGCAACATTTCCCTGAGTCCTCCCAGCTCGTTTTCATTGTAAAATATTGTGCAAATGTGAGCCAAGAGATTTCAGTGGAACAGAAATGCTCCTGTTCCTTGTGTAGCTGCATTACAATGCCAGCATCTTTCCTGATCCCTCAGTTTAGCATGCATCGAGTGTGCAGTCACATAAAGCAAGGGATGCAACTGCTATCTTTTCCTTTGGGAGAGCACATCTTAAATTCAGAAGCAGTAAAAGCACAGTTAGTTGGGCAGTACCTAGGTTCCTGGACTTCAAACTGGGAAAGCATTTGCCTGTGTTTCAGAGCAAAGTAGCTTCGTTTTCACTAAATTCCACTGTTCCTCATCGGTCTAATTCCCCACAGCAAAGATGAAGAACAACCATCTACAGTCACTTAACTGTACTGATTGGCATGTAATTAGTGTCCTGAAGGCAGCTGTTGCTCCACTGGGGGTCCTGCTGCTGCATGGGAGGGGACAGCAAGGAGGATGCTTGGCTGCTTTGCTTCCCAGCATTCCCAGTTCATTCCATTTTTTTGTTTTAAGCTCTTGCTCAAATGTTTATGACTGTGAGATAACCTCCATGGTAGCATTATGTACAGACATTCGATTTCAATACGCATTCAGTTCGTTACTCTGTTGTGAGAAATTACTACACTCTATTACAATGACCATGCAGAAAACGAAAAATACATCCTTCTCTCCCACTGTGGACCATGGTAGAGACACAACCACATCCACTGTACCCTCTCCAAGTTATAATCGCTTCCAGATGGAGTGTTCAAGACAAAAAAAACCTCAAACCTGCAAAGCTCTATAATACCCTATACATTCAATGGCACGTCTAGTCTGGCCACTGCAGAAATAATTTGAGAGAGCTAGCTTGAAGGCCATAACCACTCAGAATTTAATTTTGTTAAACCGTAAATTTACTATTTCAGATTTCTCTGGTTGCATGGCCTGAGCCTGCCTCTGCTGCTGCTTACTCAGATTTATTAGCAGTGTCCAGCAGTATTAAGTACCAAATCACACCCATGCCTAAAAATAAGCCCTGCACAAACAGCTGAGTTTTGCAGTACCAGCCTAATATCGCCAGGTGCTGAAACTCAGACTCACCGCACAGTTCAGTGGGAGCTGATTGAGTTTGACGCACCAAGGATCAAGTAATACCTATAAATAGAAGCCAACCCAGTTTCTGTGTATTTTTACTCATGTTTTTAGCTGTCACCAGTGGGATCACCAAGGGCTCTGTACAGAAACCTCAGCAAGTTTAGGAGAAGAAACATCACCTTTCCTTAGAGCTTTTAACACACTTGCAGAGCCATACAAACAGCAGATGCTCCAGCAAGTTGAAAACTATGAAATCTAGCCCTGTAGAAACAATTTCATGTTAAAAAGCCAACCTATACGCATAGAAGTTTTTAGTTCTCCCACGTTAAGATTCTCAGTTGCCTTATGTGTATGCCTCAATTGCCCTGTGCTCCATCAGATCCTTGCACAGCTGATGATGCTTGCCACATGAGTAGCTTCTGGGTGCTTATTTTTAACTTCACAACTCATTTTCTCATCCCATTTCTGATTTACTGAAAGCTTTAAAACTGGGGAGAGTTGCTGAGGTTACAGTTGCTGCTGTGGCTTTATGAGGGTGTTGTGTGTTTTGCTACTTTATTTTTACTTTTGTGAAAGATAGTAATGAAGGTAGAAAATAGAAAGATACCCCAAAATTAAGGAAGAACTGGTGGTCTATGAGCATAAATCCATACAAAATTTTAAGTGTGAAGCCATTATACATTAACATAATCCACAGCTTTGTCTAAAATAAGTGCCCGGTCTCTTTGAAACTCTTGGTTTTCTTAAGAAGCCTCTCCTTGCTCACCAGATCTTTTAGCCCTTTGCAGCAGTCCACAGCATTCAGCATGTCCAATGATTTGCAGTCCCTTCAAAGTATGTACCAGGCCATGATGAAGCCCTACTTCCCCCCAAAAAAGTGATATGGGGGATATTTTCCGAACTCTGGGACTTTCAGATCATAGTTCTTCATCCCACACACATTTTAGTTGGGGTAGAATAAAAATCATCACCAGTAAATTATTACCACGCTTATCTTTTTCCAGTTAAATCCTGATGATATTCATTTTTAACTAGGAAGTTAAAAAAAAAGTTAAATAATAGGATGACAGTGTTGAGAACTAAATGTTGTAAAGTTGCTTTAGTTCTCTACTCAACAAACTTCCATAGCTCAACTAATACCAAGGGGAAAAGCTAGTGGCATTTTTCCAGGAATTATTTAGAGGTTTTAAGTGTGCCCATTCTGCTGTCCCTCCCCTAGTATTGCTTTCACAAAATCCATAAAACTAACCTCCCAACAAGCTTTTCTTGGGGTAGGGTGTGTTGTTTGGGGTTTTTTTGCCCCCATCTTTATAGACTGTTCTTACAACAAAGCTGCCTTTTTTCCCTCCCTGAAGCCACAGGCTTGCTTACTAAAATTGGAAACACAAATCCTTTTTTAGCAATGTAGCTCACACACATACACACAAATATTTGCCAGTTTAACTGGGCAGGAATAAACTTGATCAGTCAAGTCACAAGGTTTTGTGACTTAGAAAAGCTTGTGTATTTTACCTGCTCACCAAGGACTAACGAAATACCCAATGAGCCTGTCCTCTGTTAGCAAGGCTGTCAGCCATTATGCTGGGATCATTAGAATACAAGTTTAGAAAATGCCATTTTCCAGTACCACAAGATTTTTTATTGGGAGCTTTCCTTAGGAAGAAGGCAGCAGGGGTGTTGCCTGCTTTGCATCTCAGCTCCAATGCTTTTGCAAACTACCCTCAGTCTCGCAGCCCCATCCCCCTTGGTTCAAGCAGCACGGTTTTAAAATGGCCCTCAGGGGTTATCCCTGGCTTTAATTTCCCTCTCTCTGCACACTAGGGTCACTGAGACCTTAACAGCATGTACACCTAGAAGTTGGCATCCAGGCATCCCAACATTATGCCAGAGGCTGTGTCCTTAACTCGCAGTTCTCCAACCCCATCTCCTACCTGCAAAATTACAATATTGATATGCAATTTCTCTTTTGCTGCTTTCATCTTCTGCCAGGAACTGGGATCTTGAGAAGCTCTGAGGTGATGCTGGTTTAAAATGCTCCAGGACCCCCCTCAAGAGGCATGTGATACTTACGGCAACTGTGCTGTCATCTCTGCCAACAAAATCCACAGGACGGTGTTTACTTCCACCATCTGGAGAGTGATTTGAAACAAATGAACTCTGATTCTACACAACCCTTAGCAAAGGACTGTGACCACCTTCAACCAGTGCCTGGGGCACCATGGATTAACCAGCAAACAATTAGTATTATAAAATTCAAATGCATTGTAACTTCCTTGTCACTAGTTTGTGAGTTTTTACAAGATAAAAGTCACATTATTTTCTTAGCACTCAAACAAAAACTGTTATGGAAATAGGGGTGCAACTGTTCTCCTAATAAAGTTACCTCTAAAGCAAGTGCCACAGGCTCCGCCCATTTTCTCAGCCCTTTGAAGTGATTTGTTATCCAAAATAAGAAACTGCTGAGATGAACTCTTTCACTTATCTGATCTCACTGTAACACTCAACATCATTCCTGACATCTTCCAGTTTAGAGATACATGGAACTAAATCCAAACAGCACACACCACCTTTAGTATTTCATGACAAACAGGCATGAAGAGAGTTGTCCTATCCAGTTCTGCTGACTCAGTCTTGGCAAACACAGGCTCATGGTAAGATGCCTCAAAGTTTTACACTTTCAAGGATCCTTTATTTACAAAAAATCCTAATTAGGTCTGGCTAAGTTTGCTTCATGTACACTGTGGAATAAAGAGGATACATCAGCTGAAATTTTTAAATGCAATTCTGAAGTTTCTGAGAGACCATCTGGATTTGATCCACAAAGTGTCAAATGACTTCAGAGTCACAAAATGGAATCAGTCACTGAGCAATGTCTTTCCCGACTTCTCTGCGCACTTTCCCCTCTTACCTCCCTTTTCAGTTCTCTTCTGTATTACCATAATTAACATAATCTTAGTTTACAATGCATTTGTTGTTTTTCTTCTCTTTCCTTTGTGTGACTAGGCAAGGAATGGTTTCATTGTTGCTGAGATTGTGTCCTTGCTATTGTTAAAAAGACAGTTGAATTTTTATTAAGGAGTAATACTGCTTTTGCCGAACACAAGACTTCTGTTCTCTGCACTGGCTGCCCACTGAGGTTCCCTCAAATTCAGCCAGACTCAAAGGCTAATGACAAGGGCAGAGAGGGCAAGAAGAGTTTGCAGGTAACCTGTGATAAGGCCTTTCCCATATCCTGGTTGCCACATGATGAGTACTGACAAGATAGGAAAGTACGCGGTTAATGGACAGTGAACTGGATTCATGAGCACTGGCGTTTAAAAGAGCTGTAATAGCTTTGCAGCTCACATCTCTCCTCACACAGGTGTCAGTATAATTTTGTATTATTTACCTTCACTTTTTGTGAGAAGGCATAAGATTACTGTGATAATGAACAGCGCAACGGCTTTAAAGTCTACACGAGAAATTATTCAAAATACCCGTACTTCACACAAAGCTCAACATAGACTTTTCATTCTGAATTTAATAATCGCAATTTCTCTTCCTGAATTGTGTAAGACATACTGACACTACATCCAGTGAACAGGTCGTTTTGACCCAGTGGTGCTAGAAAAAGCATGACTAATAGCAAATGAATATGGTTTCGGACACAGGTCAAGGGGACATTTTGATTTTGTTATGAGTTAGTACAAATATTTACAGACTTTGTAACATGACAAATAGCAAAAGCATACAAGGAGTGGTCAATTAAAGCAAAAAAGTTTTGTAATTTCAGGGGAAGATATAGCTTTACCATTAAAATGATAAAAAAATTGTACTGACAGAAAAATACAGGTAGAGCTTTAGTATTTTTGAAAACAGGTTATTTGACAACACTGAAAACCATTCTTGTCCATGAAACCAAACCATATATGCGTGTAGCTGCCATTTCAATTACCTTGCTTTGGACAGCCAGCTACGTCCATGTTTCAGGGCTAGCCACAAGGACTGAAATGGAAGCAGTTTCCCTGTATTCTTCCAGTCCTCAATTTATCAGCCCCGTTTGGTAGTGAATACAACTTCATTAAATTAGTTCTATAGTATCCAAAATGCATTATGGTGTTTGAATTTGAATGTGAGACCAATTTGAAGCCTATGTCCAAAAAAACTCTTTTACTGATTCAACAGGATGATTTGCTACACCTAAAACCCTAGCTTTGAGTTTCATTCAGCTCGAGGGAGCAATTCACAAAAAAAGAAAAATTACAGCATTAGTTCAGACATACCTGAACTAAGAGAATTTGTAAGTTACTAGTAAGTAATGGAGGGTTCACTTTTAAGTATGAATCACAATGCTGAATCCCAGGACCAGGGAAGCTTTTGGCAAAAATACAGTTTAGAGGCCAAGAGTATTTACTTATGATCCAAAATTCTTGAATCTGGAATTAATAAGCTCTGAAGTCACACAAGTCCATGATGGCCTGCTGAAGAAGGCTCGTATCTTTCCTCAAATCACTGGCCTCGTTCCAACATTTTCTGGGGAGAATGCCCTTTTCCAGTGCATCAAAAGTGGTATAGTCCAAGTGTCAAGTTTGGTTACCAATTCCTTTTCCTATATAGAAAACAAATTGCTACAGCAAAAAAAGGTTTAGGAGGAGCCATTGCTTTCAATGGTAATCTTTTGTCCTGGCAGACACATCTTTTTAAACCATAAAAATAGGCTTCTGGGCAGCAATGGGACATTCTTCTTCTGCACTGTTTCTCTCACATGAGGCAGAGCCCTCCCCCGCAAATTAGACATTTGATCCAAACTGGCTCCATATGGGACCAGCTCAGGCCAACCATCTGTGCTTCGTGCTCCAGGAATTACAAACACATCTGAAAATGCACAAAAGGCCACCTGAGATAACCTGACATACAGTGGCAAGAGCTGAACTTACTAAATTGTGGACATGGTGTTGCAGGCTCCAGAGGAAGAATTCCTTCTCTGTCTTCTTTCCCAGCAAACTTGGTTCACCAGGCTTACAACAGTTTGTGTAGTGCATGCACATGAGTTGCCTTGAGGACTATGCCTGCTGTGCTCCGCCTTCCACGAGCAGGCTGAACCCTAAATAGTTCTGTGGTAGCTCAGCTGAAATCAGGAACAACAGAAATACAGCAAAAACAAAACAAGGAAACCCTTCCAGCCCAAACCCAACCAACACAATAGTGTGGACAAGAGTCCACACGATTCTTCCCCAACTTTTCCCTTCTGTGGTTTTGTTCTGAGCTTGCCCAAGTTCTTGCAGGAAGAAGTTAAAAAGTAGTAGTGTAGTTAAAAAGGCATGACGTCAGGGATTTGTGTGCCAGACACCACATGTAAGGTCTCCCACAGAAACTACCAAGTCTAAAAGGTTCATGCCTAAATCTAATCACACTGTGTCAAAAGCAGCTGCTTCCAGAAATACTGCACTCGTTACCTATTTGATAGTGATTACCTGTTTTCTAGCCTTGGTTCACTAACAGCACAGACAGTGGAAAGCTGTCAGGGATCTGAGGTAAATGGACACATACAACTGTGTTGTATTTAAAAAGATTAAAGACACAAAGTAGGTTATTTCTTAAAATTGAGTTTTTCAAGAATCCATCTTGAAAATAGGCATTGTTTTTCCACAAAATGCTACATTACAATCAAAATCTTAATTGAAATCAGGACATTTGAATGTATTAAATCATAAATATTACAGAGTAGAACTCCTAAGTCTTGCATTCAACCTAATTATTCTATGAACAAACTTATTTATCATGGTACTAAATTATCAATTTAAAAACGCCTCCATGATTACAACATAAAATGCATAATTAGGAAAAATATAGATGTACTGTCTTACTTCCTTAGGACAATTTTATTCCAGTACTTTTTTCCTCTGGACAGAGGAAGCTATTGTAACTGAGCACACAACAGCTCTTTCATAATAGAAAAAGTTACCAGCATGCACAGAAGTTGCACCAAGAACAGGGCCTCTATACAATGTCCAGAGCCTGTTGAGGAACACACGGCTTTTATACGTCGGGGATTACAGAGCACAACCATCTGGTCAGCTTTCAGGCTATAAATGAGCCCATGCTATCCTGCAGACCAATTTGCATGACCGATAAAAAAGGGCCTATTATACATCTGTCTCAGTCATGCTTGATGTTACGGTTTCAGCAACATTCGCCTGTTCTAGGATTATTTCAAGTTTTATACTTTAACAATACACTTACTTCTATGGGTACAACTGGCATCACTATGTACTATATAAATGCTTTTCTTGCTTTATTATGTAAAAGTAAGATTTAAAGGATAATGGCACTAAACTGACACTTTTTACATTGTTTTTAATTCCTTCTTCCAACTTTTTACAAGATTCACTATCGCAGAAGCCAAAAGGTGAAGGATTAAAAGAAGTCTTCACATAAAAGCTCTAAGGATTGATATTTAATGAACTGTGAGATGTAAATCAATGCACAACAGCACAGTTTAAGCTTAAAATACTAGGATAACATTTATATTAAAAATAATTCACCTACAGATAATACAGTCTAGTGTTTATTGTATGTTATGGAAGGTACACTTGAATTTCAAAAATTTAAAACATATAAAAAGTGGTTAAGGGCTAACATTTTATCAACATGTGATAAATGTGTAAGAATGTTTATTATACAGCAGGATACAATGGTAGTGTTAATGCCAACAGGGCACCACAGAAGTTAGTTTAAAAAAAATTTCCACTATGCTTTATACAAACACCACCACTTGCAGTTGTTTAAGAGTATTGGGAGAAGATCGTTGTCGGTAGGATAAGCAGTCCAATAACATTTTTAATGTTAGATAGTGTCATAGTAAGTAGATTGGTGAACATTTCAAAATAAAACTAGAAATGCTGTAATTACTTCACAGAAATGCACATCCAATATTTGTTTTCAATAAGAACAATAGGTACAAGTTTATAACTCTCCCTATATGAAATAATTTACACACAGATGAAAGCTACTCTATCTAAAATAATCACGAAATACCTTTTTCTTCTGGGAAATGAACAAGCAATTTCTGTTTTGCATGATCAATATCAAAAAACATATAGCAGAAGTAGTATTTTTAAAACATAACTGATGCTCTAAAGTTAAAAAAAAAAAAAAAAAAGAAAGGAATGAGAAAAAAGTTTTTCTATGAATGTGCAACCTAAAATCAACCAAGCTTATATTGTAGTACAACCATATTAAGAAACCACTGATCAGGAATACAACTTTATGGAAAAAGTTTATAATTCACAAAACTGTTCATCAGGCCATAAAGTAAAATAGCTCCACAGTTTACAGATAAAACTGAGGCCACATAGATGCGTGCTATGTCTTATCTCCAGTAAGTAGATACTTAGGTAGAGGATGTAACACTTTGTTTGTAGACAGCATGGTACGCATTTCTCAGCAAGACATAAGGGAAACAAGACTCCAAGAGATCCATTGTCAGGAACGGAGACTCCTGCACAATCTGAAAAATACCAGAAACACAAGGTTTTGCAGAGCACCTTCCACTGCCTGCTACTGATAATCTTTTTCACGTAGATGCTTCTAGCCTGCATCACACCACCACTCACATATTTCACAGCAAAAATAAATTGCACGAAGTTTATAGCAGCGTTTCTCCCCTTCGTTTAAACTCACTACTTCTCAAAGCATGTATTTAGCTTTCCTATATAAATAGTTATCTTCCAAAAGATATCAAAAACCGAAAGGAAAACCTCTGAGCAGAAAGGATATTTTCCCACACACTCTGAACGCTGCTTCTTAAATGTGAAATTTCATTTAAATATCGTATGTACTAAGTGAACAATGAAAATTATCTGAACAATGTGATACAATGTTCTAAGCAATAAAGGATGATGGCAAAAACGTGTGCATGATGGGGGAATGAAAAAAAAATACTGACATTAGAATGCCAGGAAGAACAACATAAAAAATTATTTCCACTGGTTTGTGAGCTACAACACCCAAGGTGAGTCCCCAAAACCCCTGGTTGCATCATGCAACATGGAGCCTATTCCTGAAGTTAGCAGCACAAATAAAACACACAAATGCTCACCATGTCTAGTAGTAGGTAAACAGATTCTCGGTTTCTTGTAGTAGTTTTGTCCGTCTCCTGGCCAATCTTCAGTAGACTGGAAGATGCAAGCTATGTAAAATGAGTATTTCAAAGCAATTAATAAAAGAAAGCATTGATGGGCTTCTGCTATTTTGTTACACAAAAACAATGGACTCTGCATTGTTCTAATAATGACAAAGGAAAGCAAGTAATCCTGAGCACATGAACCATCACTGGGCTTTAGTCTCAATGTGCCATACTGGCTTATTTCTAGTAGTGTTTAATAAATGACATGTGCTATTTTAATATAAAAAGTAACTTAATTTATTGCAGAGAACTTTTCGTTGTAATCATTGGTTGACAATTATAAAGTCTCCTGAAATTAATGACAGAACTCCCCGGGGATCAAGATCTCACTTCTCTGTCCTTCCCAATATACATTTCAACGTACTGCATTTTTGTAAGGTTTAAAGTGATTGAAGATTTTATTGCTTGAAATTTTACCCATTTTGCAATAGAAGAAAAAGCCAAGTTTTACTTCCTAAGCTATGTTTTTAATTGAAGATATGTCATCCCAACTGCAAATGAATAATATTTTATCAAACCATAAGCAACTCTATTATCCTAGTTTTAGAAGATATCCTAGAAACTTCTAACATGTACTTAGGTATTTACAAGCTTGGGATCACAGAATACACTAAAATACTTAATTTGTAGAAGCCTTCATACAACATGTTTTCATGCCTTACAGAAATTTGAAAAAAAAACCCTTCCAACTTTCAGATGTACAATCATATTTTAGGCCCTCACACCAAGCACTGGCAATGTGCCTAAACCACATGTTTACCAGAAATGGATTTTAAATTAAAATACTAACTTTAAAAATCTAACTCAATGCTCCTCTTGAACAAGCTGTTATGAATCAATTTGTAATATGAAGTTAATAATTGTACCTCAAAAGATTCATAGTACATACTCATCAGCATTAAGGAACCTCCTAAGTTTGTTGCATATTTAGTTAAATTGGACAGGAAAGTAGATCATCTTCAGCAGTACATTTTCTTCTCAAGAGAAATGTTTTTATTTCAGACTAACAGTAAGTGTTAAAAAAGAAAGATTAACAAAATATCTGAACCATCAAGTCATGGTCTGTGCAGTAAAAGCAGTGGTCTGAAAGCAGTGTGTAAACACTGAAAAAATGCAAACCTCATACCAAAAGTGTTTTATCACATGAAACTATACTGGTTTCCTTCACTTGTCAAATGTATGCAACTTGATACAACCATTTCTCTTTCATGTTTTACAGCCAGCAGTTGCATTAGACAAGGTCAATGGCCATAGGGTTTTTTTTTGTTTTACAAAATGCAACGAATTTCCACAAGTGAAAGATTTTTTTAAGGAAAAAAAAAAAGAAAAATTGTTTCTGCAAACTTCTAGTTACAGAAAATTACCTAAAATAAAGAGGGAGAGGCTTTTCCCTCCCACATTTTAATGCCAAACAGAAAAATCAACACCCACTCAAAATCAATAGTAATTTTTAAAAATTAAAGTGATGCTGCTGTTTTAGCCTTTAGTTTCCTTCAAGTACTGGCTAATTAAGAGCCACTTTAAAAATGCTATTTCTACTCAAGCAGCACACCAAAATGTACTTAAAACACAACACCATGACCTAAAGACTTTTGATTTTTTTCTAAGCATCACTAAAGATTTCAGCAGTTTTGATCTTCAATCTACTCTGAGGCATAAAAAGTGTCCTCTTCCTCTTCTAGCCCTGTAACACGCCGCTGCTACCCAGCTGTTTGTGTTTAAGAAGGGCAGGCACATCAAAAGATACAACACAAAAGCCACTCTGAAGTCTTTCAATTTTACTTTTTCAAACAAGGTAACTAAGTAAAGTAGCCACATCATGGGAAAAAGTCAGCTAGACAGAATTTTGATATGCATTGCACTTTTTTTTTTCCAGTCGTGGGCCACACAATGTGAGAAATGGTATGCGCTAAAATACTAAAGATTGAACTGAAAAATATTATCAAACTTGCACTTATTTGCTCCTCTGACTTTCCAACATCACACACAGCTGGCTATAAAGAACTACTGCAAAATTTAATCTACCTATAGACTTGTATATAGAAGTGTACAGACAATATGCTTCTCTCTTGTGCACGAAAAGCAGATTTCTATGAAATCAATTGCATTGCATCCCAAATCAATAGTACATTTTAACAACTAGAAATAAAGTTATACATACAGCCAAAAATTCTTTAAGACGGTCTTCAATGCTTCCCTTGTGGATGGTAAATAAAGCCGCAGCAATCTGATTGATAGCTTTTGCCAAGCAATGAATGTTGTTGCAATGCCCTGAACAAAAACATACACAAATCACCTCAGCGCCATGTCTGAAAATGACAGTATTCTTTGGAGAATGTCACCAAAGACTAAAGAGACTTGTCACAATTAAAGAATAATTTTTAGCATCTTACACAGTGAGAGCAAAGTACTCTTCCACACTGAACTTGCTATCAGGAAAGCCATCAATGAACAGATCTCCCTTCCAAATCCTAATGATCACAACAACCTGAAAAAGATACCTGGGCCTTTTAGAAATAAAGGATATATTGAAAGTTTATTTGGTTTCTACAACACTTGACTACGCCAAAAAGACAAGTGCAATCAGGATTTTCACAAGCTGATTGACCATTTCTTTCCCCCTCTGTGTAAATGAACATCTCATGCCCTGACAGCATTCCTCAAAGACACCTACAGGTACTCAAGAACAAAGGTGTTTCATTGCTAAATGAAAGGTGTTTCATCTTGCCTAAAATTCACCCAGGCTTCAGAGCCCTGGAAGGTGGTTAAATGACACCAGTTTGCAAAGAGAGCAGAAGAACTGCTCCGCAGCAAGCCTGACATCTCTGCTAGGCAAATTAAGTCAGATATACCACTTTGTAACAAAATTAATAGATACTTGGGCAAGTATCTTGAGAAAGTTTGAGCATATGAAAAGGAGGTGGTCTTTGAAGGAGTTAACAAGTACTCAAGGAAGCAAACATGCTGATTCTTCTTCTTCAATCATTGTTGAGCACTGAGCTCATTTTTTCATTCAGTCATCTATCATAACTCCAAGTTAATGCTTGAATAGCGAGGTCACCCGGACCTCATCACTCCACGTGAGAAAAATCCATTTTTTCCCCCTGCATATCACTATTGTTACTTAAAATTAATTTTAGTTGTAATTTTATTTCCCAGTTTACTCAGTATCATACCTCTCTGCAGCTCCTCAGTCCTTTAATACCCTCAACAACTTTAAATGATATATAAATTTTCTCACCTCACTCTTCAGCACCTCATCCAGGTGGTCTGTGAATATGCTGACTAGTAGGTCCCAGTGAAGATCCCTGTGGATCTCCATCAACAGGGCCCCCAGAGCTGATATTCCAACTTTGTCTCCTATTTTTATGTGAACATCAGTCAAGAAAATCTGCTTAATTCTGACTCAAATTTGTATTTGTCTTTGAAGAGGCTTGTTTTATTAAAGTGACTTCATTTTTATGTCTCAGGCTGTAGAAAAAGCATCAGCAAGGAAATTCAGCAAAGGAACTGTTGCCTTCCAATCTGCAACAGCTTTCAAGTATTTAGAAAAGAACTATGACTCTTGCAGACTAGTGTTCTATTTTGGCCTCTAGCTGACAAATTAGTCCTCTAGCCTGGTATTTGACTAGCAGTTCAGATTCCATACTGAAAACAAAAGGTCTGTTAGACTGAGCCTTTATCCGGAACTAGTGGAAGAAACAGACTTGATCTTGAAGTAGGCAGAGCAAATGCAGCCACTGCTACAGCTGTCCAAGCACTGTCTGGATTTGGGAGATATGTCTTGCCAGATGAGAAAGCTGAAACTCCTTCAAATCTGGGACTTGTTGATGGATAAATTCAGGATTTGTCCACAGAATTTACTTCATAAAGCAGCATTTATTAAGTTCACATTCTGGAAATAGCATTTATATTAAGTGTTCAAGCCAGATGTTCTACAGTAACGGTAGAACACAAGAAGACGTAGTATTATGCAAGGAAGGCAGGAATGACAAGGTCTATTCAGTTTTTTCAGTTATTTTTGTAGAGCAAACATATTTTAGGTATACCTTTTGCTAGATTTTCCTCTCAATAGAAGAGCCCACTCAGTAAAGAATTATGTAATACATAGGCCATGTCTCACAGAATCAGTAGCAACTCCTAATACGGGCTTATTTGAGTGCAAGATGTAACTTCTCTCCAGGCACAGTTTCATGTCATCTATTAACTGTACTTACTTTATGAACTCACTTTGAAACAAGGCTTTGCCTGACTTCATCTTAGGAGTTATTTAATGTAACTGAAACTACATAAACTGGAATATTTAAGCGATATGATACAAAACAGGCAGAAGGTAAGAATTATCTGTTGTTTCAGCCTTCTAAGAACATGATGATTAAGAGGGTCTTGGGAAGAGAGGAAGTTTGAGGAAAGCAAACCTACTAGAGAACCTCTAGCTAGCCTGACATATCCTTAGAAATAAATTTGCAGAGGGGTAAATGTGAAAATATATCACCAGTAAAACTTTTAGTACTGCTCCCCTGGCAAGCCATACAGGTTTTGAGACTCTACAGTTGGTAAGAGGCTTTTGAAGGAGAAACTGGTAGCAGGAAGTGCTTCCAGAGAATTTCTTTTACAAAACTATAACTAGGTAATTTTTAAGAGATGTGGTCTTACATATACATAAACAAGTTCATTTGGACTGAATAAAGAGATTCAACCTGATTGTCTTCAAACAAGGAAGTTTCTACTCGTGCCCCTCACCAATCATATTAGATATTCCCTGCTCTTGCCTATATACCAAGATTTTTATTCAAGCATCATGACTTGGAAAAAGCCTACAAAGGGTAGTAGAAATAGTATGAGAGCACAGATAACAGGAAACAACCCTGCAGGTTACAGATTGTTCTCCTCATTCAGCAGAAAAAGCTTTTAACTTGAAAATTTTTAACTTTTCAAATCAATATTCAAGTTCTACTCATACATCAGATTTATCTAACATTTTCCACAGCTGGAGAAGGCTATCTGTTTAAAATGAAACTCGAGTGAATAGATCCCTAATAATTCAAAACAGAAGAAAAGGGTGATTAACCCCATGTAAAACAATAATCTTGGGTCTCTTAAAAATGTGATTTGAATACTACATTAAGTGATACAGAAAGCTTTCAAAATTTTTGTTATTTTCCTGGCACTTTAAATTTTCAGAAGCCAGTTTACCCTCACTTCGTGAGTTACAATTTTGAGCTAATTAAAAATAATGCAACTTTAAAAAAATAATTAGAGAAAACAAGCACCTCAGTGAATGGATGCAGAATAAACATGGTCTTTTATGTGAGTCACAAACGAAATATCTTGAACAGCTGAAAGGTGATTTTTGTATGTGTTGGAACAGTATTGTCTGTCTTTTTTCAACTTAAAAAGAGAAAGAAAACTTTCATGGATTACATGCAAAGAATTTCATTGAGACAAAGATTATTTTTTTTAAATAAGAAAATTGAACTACTATGTAGGAAATAATTCTGTTCACCACGTACACCTTCCAGATCCTGTTTTCAAAACTTTATGCTTGGCAATATGAACAGCATATTAAATATAGAAAAGACACCTTGTATGACTGGCCCAAGGCCAATGTAAAGATTACTAAAACGTTATATTTATTAGACTATACTATCTTAGATAATGTATCATACTAACTAATACAGAATGTGTACTCCAGCAATTGCACGTTAAGACAAGACTGCCCCCTGCAGTATCTGAACTGCTCTGGAAGTTTTAAGTACCAAACTAATTTTTCATAGAAAGTTATGTCAAACAAGAATTAAGTAAATGCTTTTTTAAATACTTTCAGAAGAACTTGTCTGAATTAAGGCTGATTTTTAAATTTGTTCACTATAAAACATAATTAAATATTAAAGGCAAATGTATTCCAGACACTACCAGGACAATTGTGAAGACAGCATTCATAGCAAATATTGAGGTGACTCTACATTACCTTCGATGGCAGGGCTATACTGAGACATCACATTACTAGCCAAAGTTGGCAAGGAGACAGCCACGAAGACCATGAGAAGGCAAGCAATTTTATATTCTTCTTCTGGACTAATGTTTTCTAAAAACAAAAATAATAAAGTTCTTTAATTAAAGAAGTAATCTTGAAATACTCCCTTTCAGCTGCAGGTAGATTAGAATGTAAAATGTTTGATGAAATTGAAATTTAAACCAAAAACCAACAAAGTCAATGTTTGTATTGTGAAGGGAGTAATATTAATGTTGGTCTTGCAAAAGACACAAGGTGGAGCTGCAAAATATCCAGTCTGTCATCTGCAAGAACAAAGGGAAGACACTGCCACACTATCACTTCTAATGATTTAGTTACCAAGTCTCTAATATTATGAACAGAATAGTAGTCTTTTCACACTGGTGTAAATCCAGTTATTGCTGTAATGTGAGAAGAGCTTCTTTTGCACTCTCCCTTTAGCAAATCAGCAGAAGGTGATGGTGCATTCATGTCAATTCACACCAAGTGCTTACAAAAATAGCATCATCATCACACATTAGCCTAAGATTAGTTTAAGGAAAGTCAACAATTGGTGACATACAGAACTTATCTCTATGCAAATTGAATTACTAAATGCAAGACAGTTCAAACTGCAAAGGTAACAATCAAAATACAAGATCATAAACAATTATGAGAATATATAGAAATTCTCTGTCTTCTTGACCCAGCTTAAACATTTCATAGGTGTACCACAATGAAAATAATCTACTTAAAATGCCATTTTAGATATCAGACACCCTACAAAGATACTTCGGTGTATTATACATATAATGTAGATAGAACAAATACATTTTGGGTTGCTTTTTTTTGAGGTGGACAAAGAAATTGTGCTTGAGACTTAAGTTCAAATATTGAAATGCCCCTCTGTATTTTCCCCTCACAAAATAACTACTATTAAAGCAAGGAAAAACGGCTTAGGTAGCATTTAAAATATTCATGGTCTGATTCTAACATTAACTATCCACAACATACAGGGGGAAAAAAGCAATGAAATGCTCAGTAAGGAAGATAGGGAAAAAAGCTGAAGACCATCAAAAACCACTTCAGAATCTTAATTCATGTCCTTGAACATGCCAGAGTAAACAAAACTGAAAAGCAGTACCTTCAAGCAACCAAAAGGAAGCACTATACATACTAGAGAATTAACGTTTATTTTACTATGTTTTCCCTTGTAAACTTCATGTTAACACTTGTACGACACACTGGTAACAAAATATTGTGAAATTCATGAAGTGCATTCAGCTCCTACTGCTTACTTAGGTGACAGATTTGTTACACATCTGTGTAACAGAACTGATCAAGCTGTTCACAAGACAATCCTATTGTCATTGTTCTTAAATTACAGCACTCTTCACCATTAAATTCCTTCAACATCTACCTGTTATCCTTTTCTAGGTCAGCAAGTCCATTCATGTGTATTTGAAAAGATTCTCAAGCTAACACATCAGCAGACAGCAGGCACAAGTAATTCACCCTCTTATGCCATTTATGAAGGAATACAAAAGACTCAAGATACATAAGTTTCCTCCTACCACTTTAAACACTTCTTTTCTTTTTTTAACATTTATGGTTTTTAAATTGGTACTTCTTACCTGATTTTTGGGAAGACAGTGCTACAACCAAGGCAGGATCAATCTCACAAGGCAATCCAGCAGCTGATGACAGTTCATATACATTCATTGCCACCTGAGGACCAGAAGAAAGACAACACTGAACGCTTTCATGTAAAGATGATGAAGCAGTTCTGCTGTCATGTTTAAAATGTTCATATTAGAGTTTGAAGCACTAAGGAATTTCAGAGATTTGGCAAATATTAGACAGAGACTGTAGATTTTGTTTGTTTCTAACCTACACTGAGCAGCTGGGTCTGTGCTTTGTGCACCAGATTGTAATTTCATTGTGTCAAGCCAAACAAAATTCATATACTTGCCGCATTACCTCCAAAGCAAACACCCTGTCTTCCAATTATCTGTTTCTACATCTTTCTTTAATGTTCAAAAGAAACTAACATATTTTCTCTACTAGATCTACAGGAACAGCTAACATCTACAAATACAGCATTTTTAAACAAAAGCCAGAAGTCACAATCTGGTGAAATACAGAAATGCAGAAAACTTACAAGATCAAAATTTTATACAGATTCAGTGTTCAGCGACTCCAAGTGGCCACAGCACTTGGAGGAACTAAGAACATCTTGAAATGTATTCCACTTCCCAGCCCATCCCCAGATGTCTCTTTTGTTACCATTAATAAGAATTTAACACAGTTGTTTTCCCTTTCTCTCACTATTTCAGCAAAGTTTCTGAAACCATAATTCAGATGACTCTCTGCAAAAGCAGGTCTACACCAAACACAAAGGAATACAGGAAACACTAGCAATGTCTTACTGCCATTAGTATTTGAGAAGTTTTACACTTTGCCCATAAATTCTCATGTAAAATTGAGCAGCTGCATGTAGAGAATATTGTGCAGACTATCCTCGTGTGCTCCAGCCTGGCTACCTGAGGGCAAGCTTTGATATAAAAAGCGTACAATGCTGTTTTGCACTGTCCTGCAAGAAGGGAATTACAGGGCTTATGTACAGGGTGTGGCTCACAGCCAACAGGCTCAAAAGAATCATAGAATCCCAGAATGCTTTGTGTTAGAAGGGACCTTAAAGCCCATCCCATTCCACCCCCTGTCATGGGCAGGGACACCTTCCACTACCCCAGGTTGCTCCAAGCCCCATCCAACCTGGTCATGACCACTTCCAGGGATGGGGCAGCCATAGCTTCTCTGGGCAACCCGTACCAGGGCTTCACCACCCTCAGAGTCAAGAATTTCTTCCAAATATCTAATCTTAACCTACTCTCAGTTTAAAGCCATTCCCCCTAGTCCTGTCACTGTGTGTACAGTGGAACAAACATAAGCCAGTATAGACAGCCCAACAATTTAATATTAAAAATATCCAAATAAAAGGAGAAGAAATTCCCGTTTTGACAGTCATCTCAAATCATAAGCTTCAGGAATAGTAAAATAAAAATAACACTTCATAACAAGTATTCATTTAATCAACAGCTTTAAAACAATTTATGCTTTGCTTGGTAAATTCAGTACCTAGGAAATTACTATGTTATTATGTCCTAAAACATGCCCAACTGGGCAATTGCTTCAATCCATTGAACAAAGTCTCTGTAAATTGTGTAAAGATCTGTCTCTCGACATGCCTTTAAGAAAAAAAAAAAATTGCCTTACTGTCCCAAAAGAAGACTTTGTTGCCTACTGTTGCGCAGCTGTGTGTAACAAGGTCAGGAGAAAGCTCAGACAACAAGCTACTGATTGTCCACAGGGCTTAATTGCTAGCAGGCTCACAGCACAGTCCTGGCCCTTCCAACAAGCTGTTTTCAAGACAAAGCTCTGGCAGAATTGCAGGGGAATACATGTCAGAGTTTCCAGTATTCCCAACAGGCACTATGGACAAGATTGCCCAGGTCTGGCTCCTTCTCCATGCACAGTCCTCCAACATTATCCAGATGAGCTGTGAACTCTCCAACAAGTCTACATGGCATCACACCACACCATAAGACATGACATCTGCGTTTGGTATCATGTGTACACCAGCACCATGGAGTACACCCTCAGCAGTTAGAACTTATTTCAGACACTTTTAACTAAAAAAACCACACACCAATACACAAAATAGGTGTATTTAAGAATCACAGGAGAACTACAGCAGAGGCAGAGAAGGCCAACAGCCAAATATTATGTGAAGCAGAGGCAACTAGGTAGTGCTATGTGGCAAGAGACAGACAGCAGTCCTCTGCAGGGTTTTATTTAGCAGTAGATAGCTTTTTTTCCCCCCATCCAATTATTCCAGTGACTGTAAATTATTCCGGCTTCCAGAAAAGCAGCAGCAATTTCTACGCTTTCTCATATCTGCTGATACTAATGAATTCAGCAATGTCTTTGGAGATCCACTAAAATGTTTCAAGTGATCTGTTATCATCAGCTTAAAAATATCAATGATAAAACACTGTCTTCAATGCCTTTATCCCACCCTACTTTTCAGCACTTCTTTGATACCACAGGGTGTAAGATGCTTTCTGAAAAGATCAAGCAAAGTAAGCAGTGAACTTCCCTTCTCATCTCTTCTGGATGCCAATTCCTCAAGTTCAAGAATGTATTGAACATGATGCTCTGGTGATCAATGATTTTCTCTGCAACTACAGGTGGCAATTTTAGAAAGGCTTTTCTTGAGAAGTGGAAAGGCAACTTGCATAATTTTGATATAATTTTTATCATGAGCTTGTACACTTGGAGTTAATTTTCCATAGCATTTTCACAGAATTCCCCTATTGCGGTATGAATTTCCATGTTTTCCAAGACATCAAACATTCATGACTGGTTTATCAGCATTGCAAGTTTCAAAGAGCATGTGATTATATTTTGGAACAAAACAGCATACATGTAAAACTTCAGCAATTTTGTCTGAAAATGAGCCAGAATGTAACTGCTAAACTGTGCCTTCTGAAATCATAAAGCCCACGATGATGGACTCTGAACTTTAAAAGAAGAATGATTCTTATTTAATGAATTTTCATATACAAAGAACTTAGTTTCTTTCCTCAAGAGTTAACAGCAAAATGTAAACTTCAAGTTCAGGGATAACAACATATTCTGGCCCTTAAAAACCATACTTTGCTCAAGAGCAGATTTCTAAAAGTTGTTTCTGGAAAAGTTAGAGAAATTTGCACTGTATATCCCACTGCACATTTTCTGCAAATCAAACTGCTGCAATACCATTAAGCCGCTGAAATCCTTCACAGACTCCAAGCTGCAATAAGACAAAAACCCTGCTAGATTCAGCTACTGTGCATACATGGCCAGAAGCCATGTGATGTGCCGACAAGGGTTTTTGGATGGAAACATACTATCATTCAGAAGCAAGGTACCTTATTTAAGCCGCAAACTTCTTTTTCTCAAGCATTTCATACAGTGGGTCCACAAGAATTTTCAATTTAAGGTCAAAATCAGACTTGGAGCTATTACATGCACAGAGCTCCAACCACATATGCAGAGCCCTTGAAATATTTAGTTTTACCAGTCGTACTGCTCACACTATGAAGCAGCTCAGCATTCTTTCCCTTGTTATGTTGTAACACTTGATAGATCTTGTTCTTAATTCTATGAAAGTTGTAATGTGATCACAGGCAGATAGAGACTTGTGCTTATCCTAGCAGTTGGTTGCGATTTTTTCCTCAGAACATTAGGAGGCTGCAGATCCACAATTACTAAGCTCTTTGAGCAGGGGAAAAAAAAAAAAAAAAACCAACCACCAAAAAGGGGTGTTCTTTGTGTCTGCATGTTTGACACTAAGCATGAAAGTCTTGCCCCTTACATATTTTTGGTAACCTCCAAAATTACTCTGTCACCCTTCCAGCCTTCCATTACCTTCATGTCAGTCTCCCTTGGAATGTGATCTTTGAAGTCCTCAATGGAACTTACGAGGAAAGGAATGTGGTAGGATAAGACCTAAGAGACACAAACACATACAAAATGAGAAAAATTACTTTCCATGTTAATGATCAGTTAGGCCGTACCATTATTTTACCAGGCTTATTTTCTTTTTAATGGGTTTTTATTTTATGCATTTGTATTTGTTTGTAGATAAGACATTAAAGCCTAATAAATGCAACATCAAGCTGTTTGCAAAAAAGAAGTGAAATTAAAACCTTTAAATGACTATACACAGAAAATACAGTTTAAACTATATTTGATTTTTTAAGGTAACATTTCTTTGAACAGTACTGAAAAAATAGATTCCTCCACCCCAAGTTGCAATTCAAAGTTCAGTTACAACTGAGTATTGCCATTTTACCCGCACATCAACCTTCTAAGAGATAGCATTCCTGGATAGTGAAGCTTCAAATATCCTATTGTTCCATTAAGTTAAATACAATGAAAACGATTCAGAACATATTCAGTTCTTTCTTACATCTCTAAGTGCTTCCTGTGCCAATGACCGAAAAGACAAGATAACACCAATAATTGTCATTCTCTTCAAAACACTGTCAACAGCTGAAAAGAGAACAATGAACAAAGTGTTGATGTTTACAAGCTCAATTCTTCAAATAAGAGAAACAACATATTTAACAAAATATTGAAAACAGCAAGGTACTGAAACAATGGCATTCCTTAAAAGAGCCAAAATAAACAGTGCTAAAGCAGGTTTTTATAGCTGAATCCACAATGGCATTTTCAATAGAAGATTATCACATTTATCACTTCTTGGAATGGAACCAAGTATACACAGCTGACAGTACTGGACGCTAACACTCGTTTTGTGCTTTCTTGAGGCCAAAAATGTCTCTCTATAGCAATTATTTTTTGTTTCATATTCTACAACTATGCACCCGGTTTCCAGATTACTGCTGCTATAGCCATGTATTATCATCCCTGAAATGGTACTCAAAGCTCATCACTACTATAGTGCCTGTGCACTAAATAACACTGAAATCTCACTTTGTACATGAGAAGACTGGAGAAGTTTGAAATGATCCATCAGTTTTTACGAGCCCACATACATTTTCCTGCTTCTGGACACCCAATACAGAGAAATTAATTTTTCCTATTTTCTTTACAAAGACAAATATAAAAAATAACTCTGTATCTTTAGTAGGATCGTGTTAGTTACCCACATGATAATCTTTTAAAGAGCGCTGCCATCTGGTCTGGCTTGTCAAAGCTGGTCCTCATCTGTGTTAGAACTTCAACATTCTCCACCACAAGTTTCTACAAAGAAGCAAGGATTCAGGTTAGCTATAGATTTCAGCATGTTATCTGGATAAATATCTGATTTAGGATATTTCAACCTGGCAAAGAAGCAACCAACTCAATGTAATACAAATGTACCCACTGTGTTCTTAATGGGACTACAATATGAATATTATCATCAGGCACTACTTTACACAAAAGCAAGCTCTGAATCAAAAAGCAGAGGATTAGATACCCTTTGGAATACGATTTTTGTATTGAACAATGTGTACCACATCTTAAAGCAAAGGAATGTAACTCAGTAAAACCAGGCAATAGCTCCTTGTGCCACTCAGCTTTTTAGAAGAAAAATACATATTTCAATATGTAAATTCACAAAGTAATCCATTCTTTTGGATTGCAGCTTTCACAAATTATGCTGAAATTTAATGTTGGTAAAAATGAAAAGTGGAATCAAGAGTGGAAGATGCAGATTGTTAAACCTTGGCGCAGTTTATTTGGAATTTTCTTCCACCATAATGTAAAATAAAAGCAAAGACATACCTCCAAGTCCCAACACCTTAGGAGTTAAACTCAAGTGCAGTAGTTTTCATGTCAGTTTGACCAAAAGGAAAGGTGTCTGTTTCTACTTTTTAACAGCCCTCATACATGCAACTTGTAACATTAGAGTAAATGTAATAACTTTCCCGAAGTCATTCTCCAAATATGCATCAGATTAAAATTTAAATTACAGAGATTGCATAATCACATCTCTAAAATGTCAGCTCCAAGTTTCTTGCTAGCTCAGGAACTTAGGTTGTGCCAAGCAGTATTTTTAAACTCTCTTCAAGCAAAAAAATAGGTAGTTTATTCTTATAAAAATATTTTTGCTGCCTGAATGCTAAGTACCCTATTTCAGAAATGGAAAAGTGATTATCTCTCTTTAGGTAGAGGACAACCAACAGCTAAGAAAATGTAAATCTCTTGTGTTCTTCTGAACATTGAAGACAGTGTTTTCTTCTGTTCAAAGAAGACTTCAATTAATGCTTTGTATACTAAATGATATCAAGGTAAAAAAGAACTGAAGGATGGAGAGAGAAACCAAGATATTCTAGATTGGGGGTAGTCTCCCAGGGTGATTATTAATAGTTTTATTTTTCAAGTGCATGCGTTCCAATCCATCTTAATTACCAGAGGAGGCAGTAGGAAAAATTAATATTCATCAAACATGTAGGCCACTATAAGATTGGAACATGATTATATATATCATATAAAATCTAAGAGACACACCTGCAGGAGCCTACTGCTAAGGATCCAGGAAGATCTAACCTTTGATATTTTGCTAGCTGTTTTAACAGTTTTATTTTACTTAGCTTCAACCCACACTGAGAACAGGGCAAAACACAGCAACTGGTAAGCAGGCAGATTAAATTTCAGAATAAATATTCCTGTGACCACAGGAAGAGAAAAAAACAACACAAACTATAATGCTGCTATGAAATAAAGAGAGTGTTTACTCTCACTTCCTAGTAAGTAGCCTGTGCAAATCAGATCTGTCCAACAGCGTAGACTTCTCAGATCCAACTGCATTGCGTCATTATCGTGCTATTCCCATAAGATCAAGTCTATCCATAATCCACCCAGTCTCTCTACTTTCTTATTTTCAGTGAGAAGCAAGGAAAGAAATAAGCTATACAAAATGCAGCAAACTAACCAAGAATCTTCAAGGTCCCTTCCCTTCCAACCCAAACCATTCAATGACTATGAGTAGTGTGCACATGTGCACACACATGATGTACTTCTAATGCTGAAAGCCAAAGCAAGACTGGTTTGCACTGAAATCAAGATGGGCAATTTTAAATCAACTGATGTATCAGAACTTGGCTGTTTAATTTAAATCCCTCAAAGCTCTCCAGAATACAAGACTGAAGGGAATAGCCCACACACATTGTTGCTTAGTCAAGCTTTCAGCTTCACAAAGAATAATCAGCATATTAGTTCAAGATTTAATAGGAATAGGCTGGAATACAGTTCAAATAGTGACTTAAATGAGGCAATCTTCCCCTTCTTGCCATAGTCTTAAACTTCACATATAAAACTGACACCTGATCCCACTGCAGGAAGCAAAGCAAGCATGTTGAACCCTACTTATAATAAATTCCCGATTTTATCCTCTTTTTGCTTTCTTCCCCCAAACAGAGATGCTTCTCGCTGCTCTCTTGCTAAGCCAACTATCTCAGCCAAAAAAACGAACATTACTTCATCTTTTCCTCCAAATATGTGGTCATGCACATGTGGATCCACATTATGCTCTGCTTACCCTTAGCAGTATCAGAAAACAACAGATTTCAGACACAATTTAAAGTTGCTTTTTAAAAAATACACACAGCTACAATATAAATTGTGCTGATTTTGAGGAAATATAATGACTCCTCAGTAAGTGCACAAATAATACAGCAACAAACACCCGTCCAAGGCCTTTGTGCTTCACTTGAAACGTGACAGATGTCACTTCGTGCATAGCGAGGAATCACACAATTTAACCTTAAAAGCACCTCTCACCTGGAAAGTCTCATGCTCTAACTCAAAAATTGGAATGGGCATAAGGCATCAATTACCCTGGCAGGCTGGGCATTCACGTCAGGGTTGCTGCATGCTCTTATTCCAGCTTGGAAAGCATAAGCAGGCCCACTTCTTAAGCTGTGACAGTGAATAAAAGTCTTCAAACCTTTTTATCATACATCCCAGCCTTTCAGCAGCACTGCAATTCAGGTTTTTACAAAGAAAACAAGATCCTTGAAAGCGTAACACAGGATACATTAAAAACACACACTTCTAAAGGTCTGGTATGCTAATAATAAATTGTTACTGAAGAAAAAAAGGGAGTTTCCTTAGATCTCTAAGGTATTCATGTACCTTTTTTAAAATACAGCATGCACGAATAGTTACCAAAAAAAATCCTTAATCAGTGGCTAAATAAACTGAAAATCATGAGATGTAATAACAACTTGGAATTAAATTTGGAAATGACGCTAAAAGAACAAATCATATGAAAAGCAAATCTCTGCCAATTAGTGACATTTTAATAGTATAACTATCCTGGAAAAGTAGTATATGTTATTACATTTATTAAAACCTCTTTCCAGAAAGAGTTACACAAGCACCAAGTGATTCCCCTGTCACTGTCTGCTGTTTTAAATATACATGAAACTAACTTCCTTGACATGCCCCTACTTCCAATTTTTTTCATTGCACCAACTTTATTATTTGTTTGTGTTGCTGAACACATGGGGTTTATTTATCAGAACACAGACATTTATAACAAATGGGTACTGTTGAGCCAGAGGGAAAGATACATGTAAAAATGAGGAAAACTAACAAAGAAAAAAGGACCTGAAGTCTTCCATCCATGTAAACTAAACAATAGATGCGAACACACATGGTTAAGAAAGTAAGTCCCTGTAGATTACTAAAACAGATTTGAGATTTTCCTGCAATGCTGTGGTGGTGCATCTCCCCCCACCCCTTTTCCAGGCCATGCTGTGATCTGAGAAGTGCTCCTTAGGCCTCGGCCTTGAAAAACAGCCCCTGGGCTCAGCTCCTCTGGAGCTTATTGGAAACTCTGTGTGCTCCCAGGCACTGCTGCTGTCCAACAAGCTCCTGTTTTCCTTATGAACAGCCTTGGAAACTGTTTTTCTTCCCTGAATCGTGCAACATCCCTGTTCTCAGACTTTCAAAGAATTTGTGCAGACCCAAACTGTGGCCAGGATGAAACATTGTTGTGACTGAAGCCCATCTCTTGGGGCCCCATAAACAGTGGTCCAAAGTGAGACCCTCTGAGCTCTCCTGGGCCGCAGAAGGCTGTGAGCAGCAATCTCTCCCTGAGTGGGGCCCCTCAGACCCAGGAACTCTCATGTTTGTTGTGCTCGGAGGAGCACTGAACAGTGACCAGGCCTGGGCTGACACCCTCACTCCTCGAGGCCTGACCCCTCACCCGTTGGGACATGCAAAGGCATCCAAAGTGAGTATTTCACTGACCTCCAAGGGGAATTTTTCACAGGTACCTTGCTTGCACTGACTCTTTGTATCTGTGTGCATGCACATGTGCATATGCTATAGAAAATCTAGGAGAAATGTTACTTTCTTAGATGTTTAAGTACCTCAGATATCTCAGGAAGTCAGGCCTGTAAGTAAGGTTAAGTCATAAGTTATACACTAAGTTAAATGCTGCTAAGTGTTGTTCTTTTGCTAAGTTGCTAAGTATAACTTCGAAGTTATAACTATACCTTAGGTTAAATGCTGTTAAGTGTTGTTCCTTTGTTAAATTGTTAGGCTTAAGGTATAAGATAAAGTGCTGTTAAATTTGAGTGCTGTTAAGCTTTTAGGCTGTATTCCTTTTTATCCTTTCTCTCACTATTCTTCTGTCACATGCACCTAAACACACACACACACCTCCCAGATAATTCTTGGTTCATTTCTGTTTTGATTGCCCGGATTTCGTTTAGTTTTGTTGTTGCTTGTTTTTCCTTGGTGTCCCTTTACTGTCCTGTAAGTAGTAGAGTGAACCTTGCCAACAAACTTTGTCGTGTTGTCACTTAAAATTAAATTTGGTTTTAGCTGATACCCTTGCCAATGATTTTTTAAGCGATCTCAAATGCTTGTTCATAACACACGATTGGAGAGCCAACAGTCTTGGGCAAGGGCTTCATGAGCACCTGAAGATTTTGAAAAACATTTCTCTTCCCACTGATGATAAAAAGAGACTTGACTTCTAACTTAGGGTATCTAACACAGAAATGAACAGTCTGCATAAAATCCTGCTCATTCAGCTATTTAAGAATGTGGGACACACACATACTACCTGTGCAGACTTACTACAAAAAGAGAGTAAAATTCACAGATTTATTGGTTTGTTTGATGCAGTCATTTTAAAAAGATGGCATGCAGAAACATAGGTAGTAAATATCCTAAAGGAAGCTTAACCAGAAAACTACTGCCTTCCCCACCAGTTTCCCAAGGTTACCTTAAGCTCAGCAACCTGTGAAGAGATATGCCACATCAGACTTTCACTTAAGAACTTCATGCCATATGGTCCCAGAAGTTCAGAAAGCGCTCTCATTTCTGAGAAATAAAAGAAACTGTTATACTTCCAACATCCTTTCTTCAGTTATTTGCAGTCCATCATGTACCTAGCAATGGTGTTTTAAGTGCAAAAATGTTGTATCCCAAAATGTAATTTTAAAGACAAGATTTTGTAAGGTAATAGAATTGAAGCAGTAGTCACCAACACACGACATATCCACCTCTTTAGCTTAAATACAACACTACTTTGACCAAAAATAGGAAAAGCAAGACAAGAGGCAGCATGAACAAGAAGTATTTAAAATAATTCTGAAGGCTAACAAATGCTAACTCTAAAAGTTAGCTGTTATTCCAATAGCAGTTGCTCGTAGACTTGCTGTTAGTCCAATTACTCAAGCAATACAGTAACTGTCCTTCACATATATTCAGTAGAAAATATCAAAGTTTACCTGATATATCAGAGTATTCCTCAGCATTAAATGTCAATTCATTTTCTGTAGGCAAATTCACAAATGCCTTCATGGCTGGGAAATAGGCTATGTGACCATTGCTGACTTGCCGCAGCAAAGTTTCCAAATACCTTATCAGAAAGGGATAAAGTTTTAGATGAAAAGACATATGTTCATGGATACTCTATACAGATGAAGTATAGCTGTGTGACAAAGGACAGCAAAGCCTATAGACTGAGTTTTATTTTAATAGTTCAACTGATACCTGTATTTTACTCTATACCTCATGCCTATAAAAAGTGAATTCCACAACAGGCAAACTTTAAGCTGCTTTTAACAGGTATTGAGAGAAGTAAACTTGTGATGTTGGAAACTTAAGACAATTTAAAATAACTCCACTTCTCCAATTCTAGATTTTTCATTAAACAACAGCAACAAAAAATCTCTAAAAAACTTTTAACAAGCATTCATATAATTACTTACCAATTTGTGTACAGACTGGTAATGGTTGGCTCACCATGACTATCTAAATGTTGGGTTTGCTGAAGCAGAACATTGTTAAACACTCGTGTAATGTCGATCTGTACATAATTTTCTATTGATTGGAGGACTGTCATATAGGCTCTTACGCTGGTCAGCAGCTCCGAAGGCTTTGCAATCTCTTGTGTTGCTTGATTATACATAGTCATTCCAACAATTGACCTTTCAGAAACAAAAGGATTGGAAACAAATTCATTTCTTAGTAAAATTCAACGAACATGCAGCTATAAAGATGATTTTATATCCATAGCTTTTCATAGAATCATAGAATGGCCTGGGTTGGGAGGGATCTTATAGACTATCTAGTTCCATCCCCCCTGCCATGGGCAGGGACACCTTCCACTAGGTTGCTGAAGAGTTCCATCCAACCAGGCCTGGAACACTTTCAAGCACAGAAAATATTAATTTTACTTGAATACTTCTCCAATCTGCAAGTATAAAACTCTAATCAATGCACACACTACACCTGCACTTTTAAAAACAGTTTGGGATGCTAAAGACAACTGTATCTGGTTCCAGCAAAAATTTCATGAGACTAAAAATACTCACCAAGCACTTTTTAAATAAAGCTTTTTCTCCCATATATATATATATATATACATATATATAGGAGCAATCCACACTGTTCAAGGCTTATGTAACAACTAATTTGGAAAATAAATTAATGTTGAAGTCTTTTAAAATGCAGAACTTCTGGGAAATGCAAGAGCAATCATGGATTGAAGTGTTCAAAGCACATTAACACAAAAAATTATTTGACCAAAGCTGCTGTTACAGCTTTAGCTCGAAATAGCTTTAAAAAAGCACATAGCTATAGTGAAGTATGAACTGAAAAATATATCCAATATATACGTTAAGTAAATAAATAGAAATCCTATTAACAAAAAAAAATCTCCCTTTAGCTAACACAGTGATTTCTGTCTTTAATCAAAGAGTCAAGAAATTGCAGGACATATTTCAATTTGTTCAAATTCTCACTAAAAATAAAACCAGGCTTCTAATAACAGATGTTCATAGGCTAGCTTTCAAGCTAGAGCAGAACCGCACACAGGACTGTATATTCCATTTTAACATATATTGACCTTACTCAGTATGTCACTGAAACCAGGTCCTGAAACAAACTGTATCAGGGGGTCCTTAAAAGCAAAGTCTTCCGAGTAATCAAACACTTATTGTAGTGTTTATTTTAAGCTTATAATTGTCTCAGACTTTAAGAGCTAAGCTTTTAAGTAGTATGTACTTTTCAAAGGCAGAATACCAACAAATAAAAAGAAATTGGTAGATCACTACCTTCATCACAGGCAAACAGGGTAAGTTATTCTAGAGGAGAACATCACATTGTTTAAAGTAACATTTTTGTTGTTGCTTGGATTTATGTAAATAAGTATTTACAATAGTATGCTTCTGAGGCAGTCTCTTATTTTAAAATAAATTCAAAATTTATATAATAACAAGATTAAGTGGCATAATAATAAGCTCCAGTCCAATCACACGTGACACAGAGCAGACTAAAACAGCAAACAAATCCTAACAGTGAAACACTAACACTATATTTAAAGGGAAACTGCAAGCCTCTGAAAGAAATGCCACTTGAAGATCCAAAAAATAATTATAAATCGAAGATCTATTCTGCTCAGCTAACAAGTTTCATTTCTTTCATGAGGCAAGAAAAAGGAAAGCAGTCCCTGAAAGTCATGTGCCTGTTGCTTCAGCCCCAATCCACAAGCCAACCCCCCCAAATTAAAATAATTTATTATTTTAATAAGTACAAGTGGTTTAAGTTCATAAACCTGAAGAGCCAACTTCTTAAAATGTCATGAAATGATCTTCACTTTTATGCCACTTTATCTTACTTGAAAGATGGAATGCCCCACTGACCTAATATTATATCTTAATGATTAAACTGATTGAGCCTTATACCCTGCTTAAAAGATATAACTAGTAATCTTTGGCATAAAATAGTAGGATAGCTGGCTGGTTTAATATGAAATTCTCTCCAGAAATTGCCATTTGCCTATTGCTGTAAAAAATTATGGGAAGATCAAGGTAAGAACAGACAGGAGTATCAAACAGCAATACTTTTTATTAAAAAAAAAAGAAAGTAACTGAATATATTCCTAGTTGGTTTTATCAGGTCTTGAGTTCTGATTTTTAGACTTCCTTTCAGCAAGGCAGTGCACTCAAACACTTGGAAATCCAGCACTGTGCAAAAGAATAGTGGGAATACATGTCTCCATAAATGCCTAAAAAAAGGCATCACCAACTCCTAAAAATACACAGAATTGGGAATGCAGGATCTGGCTGTTACATAGATCATATGGATTTCAACATATTTTGTTTTAAAACAGGAACTGACAATTGTGTACGTCTGCACATGTAACTTAATAATCATTTAGCTGGAATTTTACTCATGATTTTCACAATCCACCTCTAAAACCTAGTTTAATGTAGTAAGTACACAATATTTCCAACATAAATTAGCAAAGGCTTATCTTGTGTATCAATGCTTCTAACTCTACAGTATTTCTTACTTGGTAAAGCGGATTTCCAGGTGAGACGTTAAATATTCTCTCGGGGTAAACGTGTGTTCCCAAACCACCATGTTCGGTACATAATTGATTGAGAAGCAGAGCTCAGAAAGTGCAGTATGCAGTTTGTCCAGGCTTTAAGAACAGACAAGAAATTAAGAAGAATATATTTAATGCAACGTAAGTATATATTATCATGGAAGGCACACACTGAATGGGTAATGCCTCAAGAGCAGGTACAGGTCTAACTCTTCATTATCATGTTCTGCTTTAACACACTTCTCTAGCATCTTTAAAACCAGTATTTTGGCCAAGAACACATCCTACAATTGCATACTGATCTGCATTGCATACGGTGATATGAGATTTTTTTAAAATATACATACACATATACGTCTTTTCCTCCCCCCTCAAAAAAAATAGAGTGTTAAAGTGTTTTTTCCCTAACTGAACTAAGCAATACAACTCATGTTTCCTAGTAGCCAGTAACAAAAACCTAAAAATACTGGGGGAGGGAATCTTAAGCTAAGTTCTTTTCCCTCAGCTTCTCTAATCTTTACAGTTCTCTGCTGTTTGATTGTTGCAACTGCAGCAAAACCACATCCCCCTCAGCAGTGTGTGAACTTCAGGCACTCCCAATCACACCACTTAGCATTTACTGTTTCCTTTTTTTTAGCTTCCTTCCTCTTCATACTTTTATCACTCTATCATTTTGATCTCTCCTAACATCTATCTTATAACCATTCCTACCCTATCATCTCTTACACCCCAAACTGTATTGATTACAGTTTTACTACATTATGTATTTCCTCATCTCTTTCAGATGGGTGTTTTGGTTTTGCTATTGGGTTGTGCGTGCTCTCAATTTTTCTACAGCCACTAACAAGGAAACCTTCCCCAGCTGGTTCAGGCACTTGGAGCCACAACTCCATGTCAGCACCCAGCCTTACAGCAGCAAGAACTTCCTGCCCAGCCTGCACTTAAAGAGTGCTAAAGCAAGGTAGAATCAAAGATGTCACCTACTCCTTGGACTCACACACCCACAATTAATATGACTATTCAGGAAGCCTAGCTACAGCACAGGGGTTATTTCTGCTCAGGAAAGGTAACGGTCAAGGGGACGAATTCAAGTGACAAATATTCCTATTACCTATGTAACAAACATTCCTATTACCTACATAACAAAATTCAGTCTTTATACAAGCCCCAGAAGCATCATAAGCTCCCAAACCGTAAACTATCAAATTTACAGCCAATTAAACTTACTCAAACAAATTAAGCAAGAAGCATTGAACACGTAAAACACATTCTGACTTGAGATTCAAGGTGAAAGGAACAGACGAGGCAGCTTACTTTGTCACAACCAATCTGTTTTTCCTCATGCTTTCTACTCCTGGTTTCTCCCTTTCAGGTTCTCCTTTCTTTCCAGTCTGTTTTTTTGACTTCTTGTTCACTGCTTGACTGATGGTTTTGGCACAATGTTTTGGCAGCAACTAGTAAACAAGAAGAAATAGCTCCTCCAAATTAAAATCCAATACTTCAGTAGACTTCATTACACAAATAACGTATTCTTCCTTTCACACAATTCTAGTACTAAAAATTCTTGCTCAAATCACCTTCAATTTTATAAACAGAAAGCTTACCCAAAACAGAAAAAAATGAACAGTTTCACAATGGTGAAAAATCTCAAAGAAGAATTAAAACAGACACAACCATACTCACCTGATCACTCAGTGTACACTGTTCTGTGCAAATATCTGTGATAAGATTTCGAGCTTGCTTAGCCATTTCATCCAAGAACATGTTACACAAGGAAAGACTACGATCTCCAATATGATGCCGCTGTTAAAAAGGGAGAAAAGGAAGCAGGATTTTCAGTTTCCTATCGGTCCTACAATACTGAAACAAGACACATTATACTGCAGAGAACAGTTCACTAATCATATAACTAGGGTATCAGAAATAATAAATTAATTAGTCTTCAATAATCTTGACTCCAGGCTATTTTTTCTTTTTAGAAGCAATTTGAACCATGAAATTTTCAAAGTCAACACTAAAAATATTTTCTGTAGGAGGCAAAAAAATATTTTGAACAAGTAGGTTTTCATGTTTAATTTTGGAGCAAATCAACTTTAATGTGTCCAATATTACAAGGTCTCTATGAATGTCCTCTTCATTAATTTGTGCCAGTACTAAAACCAGGGGGAAAAGAGGATGCAACTCAAGCTGCAGAGAAAGCAGTGTCCTTTAGATCACTGAAAAAAGTCAATAATAAAGCCCTGCTGCATTAATTTCTGGATTCTGCTCCTTTGTCACTGGACCTGCACAAGCATAGCCTCTGTCTCGCTGAAATCCCCCTTTCACCACTGATGTTTACTTTCTATCAGCCACACTACCACACATTGTACACAGCACAGCGAACATTATTTTTTCAAAATAAGTCACACAAGTCATACAATTCAGATACTGAATTTCAGGTTCTGCTGGCTGTGACAAAACATGCTTGCTGCACAGTAACTAGTGTCCAGTGGACTTTGGCAACTGATTCCTTACTGTTACTATAATTGTTCTCAAAGATGTCTCTTGTCCTGAAGGGAATCTGTCTGGAAACTTTTTAGTGCTTGTCTAGTATAAATAGCATTTGCAGCTGTTTAAAGCAAAGCATACAAGGAAAATAATGATATAAATGTATATTGCAAATGAAGTTTAGCAGAAAAGAACTTAATGTTTTAACAAGAAAACGCAGTATTGGGTATATTACCATAAATCTTCTTCAACTAATTGTTTCAGATAAGCACTGTTAAGAATGAAAACACACTTTCATGAGCACTACATAAAAATGGCCAAGTTAACTCCCACAGTAATTCCAAAGTCATTGCACATACAGGAAACGTACTAAAGGATCTATGTCATTACAACAAAAATAGAAAGAATTTCCTCAGAATCAAACTGCTTCCTTTAACAAAGGTTCCATTTCTTCAAGCAACACTGTATTTTTTAATTTCTAACTCTAAACAACAGGGTTTCCCTTATCTAGTTCTGATCAAAGCAAATGCTTGCATTATACTGTGTATCACTTAAGATTTTTTTTTCTTACTGAAGAAACACTATTTATAAGAAGCCACACAGAAACCTCAACTTCCTACTTCCTTTTCCTAACTATGAGTTTATAAACCATTTGAAAGGAAAACTGTTGCATCTAAGTTTTAACAGGCATATCGGATTTACTAACATCTAAGCCTGAAAAGTCATCTAATCTTTTGTACCTTAGCTAATCTCTCTTTAAAGCAAAGATCAAAATGCTTTCTCACTTCAGAAAAGAACCTTGAGATTTATGCGTGAAGAGTAATGTAACAAGGTATCTACTTGTTTTACTTTCATTTTTACCACTCTCCTCCCTCAAATCCTACACTGCCGTAACAAACACCTTCTTGCAGCGTTCAGCTCTAGTTCACTCTATGCTGAATGAGAGATGCAAATAACTAAAATTTAAAAATTACCTCTTCAGGGCAAAGTTCATGGGTACAGCTCATAAAGTGAGTACAAAGCAGTGGGAATGCAATTGAGTATCTTGATTGAGAGGGAAGCTCCAAACACTGCTGAAACATCTTCTCAAAAGCACGACTATAAAAACTGATCAGAATTAATTGGTTATTAATCACACATTTAAATGCAATACATATATTTTTGCTGCAAATAAGGTTTACTTCACACAAATCAAACGTGATTAGTGTCAGATTCATAGTTATATCAAAAGCTGCCCCATGCTTTCATAATTATTTTATCCTTTGTTTTCTGCATTCACTTTTTAAGCATTTTATTTGCACATATATTTTACACTATTATTATCATCATCATCATCATATTTTTATTCTGATGTTTGCCACATAGGGATTGCAAAAACTTGCACTTTTTGCAAGAAAGTATTAAGGAAGAATCTGCAAATGATTCTGAATCAATTATATGACTGCTTGGAGAATCTGTCTGACAGATGTTCAGAAATATCTTTTTCAAACTAATTCTGCTAGAAACCAGAAATTCCAATTGATTCTCCCACTGGCCTATCTTCCTACAAAGTTTGCTATTTAAAAATTACACTTGCAGGGACAAACCAAACAATAAATAAAAAGAACTTGTACAGTCAGGTTAGTAGCATACCAAAATATAGAAAGATCTGAGGTTTCAACCAACATCTCCACCAAAGAATCTACCATTTTTGTGTGGAAAATGATTGTGTTCATCATTTTTCCTAGTTCTCTATGGTCCGCAAGACCAAGCGAAGCTTTAGAAACACTGGTGTAGGCCTGGAAAGACACAATACAATTTATATGTTATATCTGCACCTGCTGTTTTGCAAATCCCATTGCTATTGCCCAATACCAATGTAAAATACTGTTTCTGCTATGCACAGGACACCTGTGTACTGAAAGACCATGCAGGGATTCTTCTATCTTTCCACTAGAGTTTAAAAAAAGCAAACTGCCTTTCAGTGAAGTCTCTAAACATCAGTTGAACACCATACTAATTCACAGATAAACTGCAGAACAAACGTATTGACAAAACACAAACTTGGAAGCTCTCCCGTACCAGTGTAGGCAGGCTGAATCACACTCTGCACACCCACCAAACAGCTTAGCCTCAACACATTTTATTTCTGAACTGTTGTAAACACCCCAAGTGATGATTTGCAAAAAGTACCCAAAGCAGACAAAGTTATACCAAAACATAGCAAATTATCTGTTGAAGTACTTGTTTGATTTGAAGAGTAGGTTATTTTTAGATAGCCTGTCACCCACTTGCACTGTGAGAGTAATCTAGAAGAGCAGTAATCTATGAAACGTTTTGGTTTTACATTAGTGAAATGTCATGCATATTTACCAATTCTTACCTGCAATCTAAACCAATCTAATCTCATTCCTCTGAAGTCAAATACCTCTCCATCTTCAACTGCATCAGGGAAAAATAAAGAACAGAAAACCCTTAGAAAACAATAACAAATTAAGATATACCATATCAGACCTTCTAAAAAACCCCACAGTAGTAAAGAATTATTTGGGTAATGAACCTCATGCTTTCACACAAGAATTTTGATCAATAGCATTCTTCGGAAAAGGGACACACCACAAGAAGCAGATACAGAAATGAAAGAGAAATAAGGGAACAAATGCAGTTTATACAAGTTATCTGCTTCTACTGATTACATGCAAAAAAAGTGATGAAGCTTTCCAGAGGAATCTGCCAGTCTGTTACCAATTTTACAAGATCATTTAAACTTACCTTGTTTCACACTTAGTGAAGTCATTGTGTTTACAAAAGAGGACATGATGATTGATTCATCCTCTGGGCACACTGAAAGATTCTAAAATAAATGTTGTTGCCATTATTATTATTACTTTAAACTTGGCTTATGAAACAATGTCAATACCCATGCCCCATTTATCAGCTATACTCTGAAATCTTCAAAAACCTACACAAGGTAACTTAATTGATAGAGTATTTCAAATAGTGCCATTTAACAGCTTTCACTTTTTAATTCATTGGTTGATGACAGATATCTAGAAAAGATTGCTTCCAAACCAACATCAGCTCAAACCAGGAAAATTTGTCAGTACATGTAGCCAAGCATTTTCTGTGTGTCTGCAAAGAAAACCAGGCTATGGCAGGATATACTGGAGTCCACGTCAGCATCACTTTGCCCCCAAAATCCATCTCTCAAAATTTTTTTTACTAACCTTGACTTCACCTATGTGATGGGCTATCAGGTTTTCAAATTTTACAAAACGCAACATAAATCTTTTTAGTTTCAGCCACTAATAGAATCACATTTCTGTTAAATAACGCAACACAGAAGTTTCTTATAATGCCAGCAATAACTGATATTTTAACCTAAAGGCTGAAAAAATCCAAATTACCACTCAATCACTTGTCTAGTCTGGTGCTTGATAGCTGTTATGAATTAATGACAACTAAAATTCAAGCCCACTTTTTTCCTTGTCTCAGTTTGGGCTCCATCTAGTGGGGCCACTGGGGAATAAAATCAAAGCAGTTCAAAAAGCTTATCATTTTTTGACTGGGCTAAATAAGAAAAGGTTTCTACACTCCTTTTCACTTTCTCTAAACATAACAGTGCTTCATAATACTTAAGTATTCATATATGAATACTGAAGTATATAAATCCATACCATTCATAATGGTATGAGGCTGTATCAGGGGACGTTTACGTTGGATATTAGGAAAAGATTCTTCCCCCAGAGGGTGGTTGGGCACTGAGCAGGTTCCCCTGGGCTTGGGTCACGTCCTCAAGGCTGCCACAGCTCAAGCAGCGTTCGGACAACATTCTCAGGCACAGGGTGGGATTGTTGGAGTGTCCGGTGCAGGGCCACGAGTTGGACTTTGATGAGCCTTGTGGGCCCCTTCCAACTTGGGATATTCTGTGATTCTATACAGAAACCAAAAGTACAACTCTAAATCCCAGAATTAAATAGTAAGTTCATTTGTTTTATTCCATAATGTTCATCAAAATCCACAAACTGGGATGCATTTCATGCAGCCATTTTGGACAGAAAGCCCTTCTTAATATTTGTATTTAAGAACATAGAACCATGATGTTGCCATACCTGCACGAGCTCATTTAAGACCACTGCATCAAAGCCAGAGAGATACTGTACATAGTACCTCTGCATCACCGGTCCATATTTTCGCACATGTGCTCTGAGCTCCTCCATGTAGAATATTAGCTCAGCTATGTGCCTAGGCAAGAAGACAAGGAAAAGCTTACAAATGTCAAACACTCAAAATATTAACACCATTTTCTATCAGTGGGATGCTTCTCAAGGGGGTTTGCTCTGATACCTTGCTTTTAAAACAATTACCAATAGGTAATTTCTGTATGAAAATATTTGTTTATTTCGTAAAAGGAGCTTATATAGGTAATTTTCTCTGCAAGGTAAGATGTACTCAACAGGACATAAGTTAGCAGGACACCACCATAGTAATCCTCAAAGGTTTGTATAATTATTCGCTTCTTTTTCTGAATAAGAAGCCCTTCTGTAAAGCTCAATTTGAAAAAATGTTTTTCACAAAGAGTGGTTAAATCTGAAAAATACACGTTTAAAAATTGCTTTTCTGTATTTTTTTCCAAGCCATGAAGATCATTAAATACTTGCACAGGTTGTTTCAGAGAGGCTCTGGAACCTCCATCCCTCCTTTAGCACCTAAATCCAGTGGAGAGAACCCAAGATTTTCCCACTCCAGCTCTAGAAATGGCCTTGTGATTGTTACTTGTTAAATTCTTGCAGTCTTTCAGTTCAACTTTCTGTTCAGTAATCTTGAGAAGTCTCCTGCCTATCCACACTTGTAAGATCTTGTAATCATATTTCTCACTTTTACCATCTGTTTATGGTGACACTAATGCAGTATTACACAAATAAAGCTTAGCTGACTTAAAAGACAGTTTTGCTGCAAGAGATTCTACAAATCAACAAATCAAGCTTTTTGAAAGTTTTCTTGCCTCCTTCATCGATTTGATCAATGCAAAATCAGGACACATGAAAAAGCTTTATTTTTGCTTATTCAAAGTTAAAAAACCATAAAACTTATACAAAATATTTTAATTTTATAAATGAATTTTCACTGATGTGCTTCAATTTCTAAGATAGTACTGCTAGTTTTCTGTTTTGATGGGAAACTTAATATCCCCAACTAAAAATTTCCTGAACATTTCCAGCACTTCCATATAGCCAACCTTTTCTGAGATTCCATTGCCTTCAAATGTATTTTGTCTGTAAAATTCTAGTATTTAAGGCATCACATTAAAAACAAACATACTTATCTATGAAATCATCTGCGCTCTTCTTTGGCATATTATCTGCATGACGAAGAAGCCAAATAATTTCATCACGAGCAAAGGATAATGCCATAAATACAAAAAGTGCCTGAAAAAGAAGAACTGTTCACAAACTTATCGATATACACAACAGCTGGATAGTTTGCGCACTCTAAGAGGCAACTAGTCTCTAAAATCCAAGTACTTAAAAAACTAAGTAGGTTTTCTCAGAGTGAAGGTTGCAGTTTTTCTCCCCAAAGAAGCTAAATATTGGATTTACCACTGAGAAACACACTTGAAGACTGCACAAATGCAAACCATAAGAGCCATCATTACCTTGGGACCCAACAGGCCTGGCTGATCAGACAAGACAGTGGCTAGTTCTTTGAGTGCAGAACGTAAAAACTTGCGTCTCTCTCTATGCATTGAACCGCTGCATCAAAAGAACATATATCATCCACTATGCTAACCACAGAACATGTAATTTCCAAAAACATTTAAACCAAGCATAGGCAGATTATATTATACCAACTTCAAAAGTTCAGAATTTTGAAGAATGTGGTTGAACTAAAATTGGACTCCCATCACCAACACTGTATGTTCTTGAAGCATCATTAAATTTAAACCCCAAGTTCTCTGTCCCTTTGCAGAGATGTGCATTTGACTCCATTAAAATATTTCTATTTAATCTGCATTCACATTTTGTAATCAGACAAAACACAACTGAAGAATAAACTAAATGCTTCCATCCTGATAATTTGAAAAATAATCTAAAAACTTGGGAAGTTAAACTGGTAATGACATTAAAGAAATCTAAATTTAAAAAAACAATCAGTACATGATCTCGTTTGAAAATGCATGACTAATTCAGCATTTGACAAATTCTGTTTATACAATCTTTACAGTTTTGTTTTAAGAAAGCCAATACTAAAATCTGTCAGAAAAACTTTGTAGGACACTTACGCATGTGAAACAGCAGCTTCTTTGCACTCTCTGATGTCATTAATACGCTTGTTGTAGCTGCAAGTAAAAACCAATCCCATATGGTAATAAGAATCAGTAGCACAGTTCAGCAAGAGCTGAGTGGAACTTGAGAGAAGCTGCAATGTTATCACAAGCAGGATACAGCAAAAAGCACACACAAGCTCCTGATCAGAGCTAAATACCAAAACTGGATACCCAAACCAAAAATACTTTCTACTGAAGTGCTCCTAGTGTTTGCTGGTAGAGGTCTCAGCTTTGTTTCTGAGTTTTCATATAATGTACTGCAGAAACAGTCGCAGCAAGATGCAATTTTTCAAGCAAACTCTACATTCATAACTTCATTTCCCTTCAGTAGGTCAAGATTTGTGGGTGAGATCATTAATCTTACAGACTTGCCATTTTAGAGACTGATTCATCAGGCTTTCAGAACTGAGATTAAAAAAGGTGTGGCAGTTATGAAATCAGGCCTCTAAAACTTATGCATTGAAGAAACAGTTAAGATACCAAGCAAAAATGTTTGTGTACTTAAGTAGAATTTAAGTGAAGCAGAAGTAACATTTTTGAAACAGTTCTTCAAGAAACATGATGTCTTTAACAGAGGTTCTGAAAGGAGAATAAAAACTTACCCTCTTATGTTTACAAACAAGTCTTCTGCAGCTTTGTGAATATGGAATACTTCGTCTCGAAACAGAGCCAAGCAAGAGCTGCTTTGAAGTGCAAGTTTCCAAAGGTTCAAAGCTGTAGCATCACTATTTAGGATTCCGTGGCATAAAATAAATCCAACTTCAAAAGTTCACATTGATGTACGTCACAAATTGGATGCACAAAGACAGTACAAGAACAGTGAGATGATTACATATTTTGTCTTAAATAGCTCACATAGGTCATTAATAAACTCTTTAATGGATAACATTTTCTTATATATAAAAAAATACCTACCCACTTCTAGTGGAGGTATTTTTGCAATATTTTTGTAAAATAATTACTTCATGCTGATACTACTTGACTATTTTCATCAGAATTACTAAAGCCCTCACTTCCAGTCAAAGTCTGGAACAAACCGATGACAAACTCTATTCCAGCAGCACATGCTGAATCCTAGCTTCACTGCATGTAAAAATATGATACATACAAATGAGATTTAATGAAGTTCTCCAGAATCTTATTTGAATACAACAGGTTTTGTACAGTACAGAAAAGCAAGCAGTCTTTTAAATGTTAACTGATTTTTTTAATACAACCATGAGCTGTTTCAGAGAATGTCACTCACAAATGATCCATTTTTCCATTGCATCCAGAGATAGGTATTCACACGGCATCTGTCAAAAAACCAGTAATTTTTAGCACACTAATTATACAAAAGACAATGTATTTCATGAGAAGTACTTCTTAGTAAAAAGGAACAAAGCAAGCCTTAAATGATGATGAATTATAGAAGACTGCTGTTGATCACTAACAGTGATTCAGTGTTTCAGCACTTCAGAAACTGAGGGTTAGAACATTAAGTGAGCTTCCATACCCTCCAAAGCCTTGAGCAAATTTTGACAAATTATTTTCAATAAACATTGTATTTAAGAATACTTAAGAATTAAAGGCTTTTGATGGATACTAATCACAACTAGACAGCTGTTTAACAGCTTCAGTTTTTTTCAGAAAGATAATCATTCATATCACAACTGAGGCAGCAAGTGCAAACAAAAATTTTAAAGGAAGTACCAGTTCTGATTTCCGGTTTTTGGCTTGCAAACACCTGAGAGAGTACACAGGATTCCTTCCCTCTACAACTGCAAAAGTTAACATTGCTTCCCTTCATCTTTTGGTCAAAAAATACCGAAACTGAAGACACGAGCTAACGTAACAGAAGCTTTACTTAAAGAAAACTTTTCCCCCATACTAATCAGCCTATTTACTTCTCTGATGAAAAGTGACATAGAGGTAATCCAACAGACAACTATTTTACAGAAAACCTTGCTTAACTCTATCATGTAATGCATATAATGCAAATTAAAAGGCCATACTGTGTCAGACTGTGCAGGATTAAGCATTGTACTGGGGGCACTGATGAGGCTCAGTAGTTGTGCATTTCTCCACTGGTCAGCTGAGAGATTTCGTCGAGGATAGACCATCTGGAGTGAAATCAGAGCATCTGAAAGGGACTAAAAAGGAGACTAATGGTTAGTTTGAATGGTTAGTACTATTTTATCAGTAAAGCTGTTTTCTCAGCATTATTACTAACAGTCATCAAAACATTTTAGAGAACTAGTTCTGAAATTAAACTTGAGGTTAAACCCCCACTGCACCTAGTTAATTTAACATATAAGACTACTACAGGCTACAGGAAGGATGCAGAGAAGCAAGACAGTTCGATTTCTATTATTTTTAATTAGAGCTACAAAGTTCAGAGTTAGAGGACATGGATAAAAAACAACAGGGGACAACAACCCTCTCACATACAACTAGACGTTGTTCATTATTTATTCAAGCATCCCAACTGTTGTGTTATTCCCTTCCCTGCCACTTCCTTTAGTATGTCCTTCCCTCTTTGGTAGCAAACTATAATTGTTTTGAGCAGATACTGCCTACAGGAACATCTTCGTAGCAAATTAAGCTTATGTAGGCAAGTGTATCCTAAGTCTTTTCCCTGATTTTTGTACCAATACTGGTGCTTGTATGAATCCTCAGGGAGTCTGAGGATCTGAGTGTTGCAAGAGCAGAGAAGGTCACTCAGGCAAAAAAGCCAAAGTTATCTGCCAAAACTAATGTAAAGGACTAAACAACTGTCAGGTTTGCTGCAAAGCACTGAGGTGAGAAAAGGAAAACTTAAGTGTGCAGTTCCATGAGAGTGCAACCCAGGAATATGTTTCTATAGTACAGCGCCTGAAGGGATCCCTGACCCCAATTTATACCTCTAGCACAGAATAAGCACAAGAGCAAAACTCGGACTGAAACGTAGCTCTACAAACGTTTCGACGGAAAGGATTGACCCACTATTAAATACAAGAGCATAAACAAAGATAACACTGAAAAGTGAAGCACCTTTGCTAAAATGTGCACCAGAAAAGATTACTTGTAAATGAGAACCTTAGCTAAATAAGTCTTAACAAGACAGGAGTCCTGCAAAGGAAAGTGTAAAAACAGTAAGATTACAGACTGTTTAGACAAAGTAGAAGTATTGGAAACAATTTCACTTTAGAGCACTTAGGGGAGTGGCTGGAAAACTATTAACTTCTAGTGACAATCTTAAAAAGTTTAAGGAAATTGAGAAAAATCTCAAGAAAACTAGAGAAGGAAAACACAACCTAAACTTCAAAACTGGAAAAGAAAAACCCAAACCTTAAAAACTTTAGGTAATAACTTAAAATTTAATTTCAGCTTCTGCCAAAGATTCCAAAATAAGTTGTAATTGTTAGGCAATTAATTTGCAAGCTCCTAGTGATGTCTTAGGATTTTAGCTTTTATATTTTTCATGTATTTGTAATCCTGCAATTCTTTAGTGTATAACTCTAAACTCCATATAGAGTGTTAGCTACTGCTTTCCCATTTTGGTCACACAAAACAATTCCTCTCCAGGCCTGAAACTCAAGGACACCTTACTGTCTCAGGCCTCGAGACACGTAAACAACAGTGAGTTGGGGGGGAGCAAACTTGGGGTAAATTACTTCATTACCTGAAGCTTTAATTGGAAGAACTTACCCCAATATGCAAATTGACCAAACTTATAAAAGTATGAAAAACCCGTGACCCGGGGTCCATCTTAGGGTGTAGCCCCTGAGTGAGCTCTGACTGCCCTAAATGTACCTGAAGGCCCTTCAATAAATATAACTGCTTTTTACTCTCTTGATTTTGTCAAGCCTCTCTTTTTAGGTAGTCCCAGATAAGGCATCAGTTTCTGGCGACCACAAAGGGACAACAGGTCTCTCCTTACTCTCTGGACCGAGTAAGACCCAGCTACCCTCCCCCGCCTCCCCGCCGGCACTTTCAGAGGGCAGCAGCGATGGACCAGGTGGAATCAGAGCTCAAGAACACAACACAGAGGCACATAAATAAGTAAGCGAATGAAAAAGCAGTGTTTTGTTGTTAGCACCTGGGTTTGGTGTTAAGAGATCTCTTATAGCTTTGTTTGGTGTGTGGAAGGATCCGAGAGGATCCAAGGTGATTTTTTGTTTCCCCCATTTGTTGTTCGCGCCTAAAGAAGGGGATGCCCTTCCACGAGCAAGGGTTTAGCACTGCACTGGCAAGTTTTGGCCTAGGGCCATCAGTGGCATAGTGAGTTAAGCTCCACACAGCCAGTCCGGAGGTCGTGAGTTCTAATCCTGTGCTGTTCTTGTTCTTTATCTCTCCCTGCTCACGAATGTGTGTCTTTAGGTCACTTTGCTTTATTTCTGTGATTTTTCCTGTTTATAAGTGTAGACATGGGGTATGTCTTCTCACATGAAGATACGACTCAAATACCCAGAGATTCTCCCTTAGGCCTAATACTGAAAAACTGGGAAAGATTAACAGGCAAAAATTCACTGCTTTCAAAACCAGAATTGATCAGACTCCCAGAACTAATTTGGCCAACTTATAAATTAGACAACAATGAGGCATGGCCTAAATTTGGCAGTTTAGATGAAGAATTAATATCAAATTTGATGTCTCACATACGTCAAGAGCGGTATTTCAGAGAATTTGAGTATGCTAGACTTTTTATGCTTTTATCACATAACAAAAAGCTACAGGAACCTAAGAAAGAAGAGCATTTGCTGCTTCTCAGAGGAAAGAAGGTAAAAAAAGATGAAAAGAAAGAGCCCACTCTCAGTCCACAGTGTGTGAGAGACAGGAGGAGGTGGAAACAGATTTAGTGGCCCCTGCTTTAAGGGCTGGGCCACTTGCCATTCCAGCCCCTCCCCCACCCCCGCTGCCACCGTTGGAGGTGTCCAGGAGGGGGAATGCGGCTTCAGCGAAGCCCCCGCCGATAAAAGAGGAGAAAGGGGCAGGGGAGGGATTTTTACAGACCCCCCTCCTGAGAAACCCAGGGGCTCTCCTTTGGGCCCCCCTTCATCCTTCTCCTATCTCCCCTCCTCCCAGGTCAGGGGGAGCAGAGGGGCAGCTCGTGTGGCCAAAGATGGCACCGATGGAAATGGACCCACGGGCTTCCTTCTGGCCCCCCACTTCCTTCTTTCCCTACCTCCCCTCCTCCCAAATCGCAGGGGGGGGGGGAGGCAGCCTGTACAGCCAATGGCACCGCCCCTAGAGGTGGAGCCAGAGGGCAGAGCCTCCCATCGAGAGGGCAGAGAAGGGACCTCCCACCAAGGGGGCAGCACCTCCGCCACTCTCAGAGGTAACAGGTGCGCTTGAGTTTCCATGGCAACACTGTTCGCCTGGAGATGGGCTCAGGAGATGATGTCCTGCCTGGCAGAGCGAGTCGGGCTGAGGCTGATTGCTTTCCACAGCGTAGTAGGTCCTGTCCAGCACAAACGGACAGTAGCATTAGCTCAGGGAGCTTCTCCGGAGAGGAGGATGAGAGAACAGCTGTTTTGATCAGATGGAAGAGGGGAAAAACAGCATGAAAACCCATGAGAGAAAGAAGCCCTACAGCCACACGCAGCAGATCTAAAAGGGAAGAACCAGTTTTACAAGCCCCTCTGAGACAGGCCGTTGGTAAGCAAGGGCCTATATATATATAAAAGTCCCCTACTCTCTTGTAGAGTTAAGACAGTAGAAGGCCACTGTTGGAAAATATAAAGAAAATCCAGATAAAGTAGCTAACTTGGTAGCGAGGGCAATTGACACACAGAACCCTGAGTGGGGTGATTTGTAATCTATGTTGGACATGTTGCTTGATCACACT